>JAOTMB010000021.1:0-445554 GCA_032357745.1 Camptophora hylomeconis
ACAGGAACAGGAACAGGAACAGGAACAGGAACAGGAACAGGAACAGGAACAGGAACAGGAACAGGAACAGGAACAGGAACAGGAACAGGAACAGGAACAGGAACAGGAACAGGAACAGGAACAGGAATAGTAGATCGATAGAAAATAAACAGATGAACAGATAGATAGTAGATAATAAAGTAGTTCACAATAGTCTATATGATTTAGGGGTTATATATACACATACATACCAGCCACTATATACAATACAGTCTAGTCCAGTCCAGACCAATCTAATCCAGTACACGACACAATCCACCATCGAACGTATCGAAATGCAAAGCGAAATAAGGAAGTTGCCTCCACAATTCTAATAATCCCATGAACCCCCCCTCCCTCAAGAAGAATTTTGAAATCAAACCAAACCAAACAAAGCCAAAAGAAAAGAAAAAAGGAACAGAGAAAGCCTCCTAGTGAAAACACCCATATATCCATATATCCATCCATCTATACCATAAACCTCCCAAATTCTTATCCTTTATTCTTCATTCATTCTTCCTATTTCTCCCCCCTCCTAACATGAGAATGTAATTCAATCTCACTCTCAGGCAAACTAGGTCTAGGCATCATCTCCATCGCCATACCATATTCCTCCGTCGTCTGCTCGATACCATTGACAACATCGCGCGTCAACTCAACGTAATCGTAAGCGAATTCGCCGACTTCGCACTCGTCCATTCCCATTATCTCGTCTTCTTCCGTTGCTCGGAGGTGCAGGCCGGGTACGTAGCTGATAGCAAATAAGATGATGATGCTTCCGATGAAGGAGTAGGCCATTCCGGTGAGGCCGTCGGCGAGTTGGATTCCGAGTTGGGCCCAGTGTTTGTTTAGCCAGCCTCCTGGGATGACGGTTGAGCCGTCGAGATGGGCTATGTAGTCTGCAGCGAAGAGGCCGGTGAGGAGGTCTCCTACTAGACCGCCGATGCCGTGGATGGCGAAGATATCGAGGGCGTCGTCGATTCCTAGCATTAGTTTTACTTTTGTGGCGTAGTTTGCTGCTGCGGCGCCTACTGCGCCGAATATGACGGCTGACCAGGCTGGGACGTATCCGGATCCGGGTGTGATGGCGACTAGACCGGCGACGACACCGGAGCAGAATCCGACTGCACTCCATTTTCGTTCGAGACGGTAGTCGATGAGACACCATGTTAGTCCACCGACTGATGCTGATAGATTGGTGACGACGGCAGCCATTATGGCACGCATGTTAGCACTGAGAGCTGAACCAGCGTTGAATCCGAACCATCTATATCAAACGTTAGTTGATTGATATAAGATCCAGTGTTGAAGTCCACATACCCAACCCATAGGAATACAGTTCCTAATATAATACTTGTCACATCATGTGGTCTGAAGTTCAACTCAAAAGTTCCATGACCTCTTCTCTTCCCGAGCATCAAACTGTAGGCTAATGCTGCACTTCCACTAGCAATATGGACAGGTGTACCTCCAGCAAAGTCGAGACCTCCAAACTTGTAACCCCAACCATTCGGATTCCACGTCCAACAAGCGATTGGGTCGTAGATAATAGTACTCCAGATAAAGGCGAAGACCATAGCAGGAAGTAGTCGTCCACGCTCAGCGACAGCTCCAATAGCTAGAGCAACAGTGATAGCAGCGAACATTCCTTGGTAGACAGCAAACAACAAATCCGGGATGCGAGACGAGCCAACGGAAGGAGCAGCAAGAGTGTTGCGGAAACCGATATTGTCAAGATTTCCGATGAACGAATTGGCGGTATGAGAAAAGGCAAGACTGTAACCCCAGAAGAACCATTGAAACGAGATGAGAGCTGTCGCTAACATGGATGTGAGAATTAATGACAAGGCTGATTTTCGACGAGCGAGACCAGCATAGAAAAAGCTGTAACAAATGTAAGTGACTGGCACAACATTGACTCATTTGAGATCGTACCCGACTCCAGGAATCATGAGCAGCACGAGGGCCGTAGATGTGATCAGCCATGCTATATCCCCAGCCTGAATGTGTTGTCAGTCATGGTTTCAATTTGGAGTCAGAGAGCTTACCTCGTAAAAGACGTTCAGATCTTGTGTTAACGAGTCACCACCCGTAGGTATCGTACCTTGTTTTTATGTCAACATGGATACGTAACTCTTCTGATGCCAGACCTACCGTTGTATGGTACAGCCATGACGCTAATATGATCTTTCACCAAGTATCGTTTCAGTAGTTCATATGAAAAATGATCGTCAAACCCCTAACGTCAGAGGTTGAAAATGTAAATCCGGAATAAGTAGACCAGTGATTCTTTGCGAGCGGTGATTCTACTTTGATGGTTTTTGTAGGATGATAGTCGGATTCAGGCGATGCAAGTGACACGGACAGCACACAAGATGAAAAGAAAAGTACGAAGCAAGAATTGGTGTTACAACAGATAGCTTCTCAGATCAATAATATCGCTCACAGAGAAAAGAGACCCCTCCAAGAAACGAAAACCCATCCAGAAGGTAACAGACAGACTGACAGACAGACACGTCAAGCCCTCCTCTCAAACCGGCGGAGAAAACGTGGACAACGCGAACGAGCTATGTTTCAGTTGTGGCGTTATTCATGGGCGTGCACTTGTGCCTTAGCTTTCTCAAGTCCTGCAGTGATATTCAGCATCCGCGATGCAAGTCTAGATTTTAGACAACAGAGGTAACCAACGAGATGGCCTAGAATCCCACAAAATTCACGGGTAGTAACTTAGCAACAAAAGACCCGACGCTCGGAGATTTCGGTGGATCTTCAACGAGTGAGCACTAATGAACACTCGACCGTTCTTTGTGTGAATGGTGTGAGGAAGTTGGATCGAATGAGGGACGGGTAACGACGATACCTAACCGGGAAGGTTGTGTGATTCAATGTGACCAGTAAGCAACATTTGCATTAGCCAGTACAGTGACGATGGCAATGTATATGTGGCGACGAGTGAAGTGATCTTGCTGTGTGGTTGCTTATTGAGATTCTGGCTGGCCACTGGTAACGGTGTTTGAAGGCAGGTACCAATTGTAACCAACATCTGCTGGCTGTTTCGGAGCAGCGCGAGCGATCAGGAACAGAAGACAGGGGCCTGACTGGCTATTCCCTTTACCGTTGAACCTGTCATCTGCGCGTGGCGTTAGCGGGGAAGTTTGAAAGCTGTCAAAAGGGGAAAAGATAAGATAGATTGTCTTGATTCGATCGAGACGGTACCAACGCACCCGCTTATTCGATAGCGTTCACACCGCTCAAACTCTCCGGGCATGGAACATCGACCGCCGTCCCCGGTTATAAATGATGAGTCTGATTCTGGCTATAATATTCAAGGCGTCCCAAGACACCTATCCAGAATGAAAGCTAATCAAGTAGACTCACCACAATTTGGAGTCCAAAGTACCAGTTCGCACGCGATAGCAGGTAGTGTGAACTCCCAAAGAGTACGACATGATCCATGAAGCCGATTCCCCGTATGTTACTCCACAGATATCGAGCTGTACCACAACTATTGCAACGTACAAGATACATTGTAATGAGTTCATGTAACCATAAACTCACAATCGTCATTCGTTCTGTTCGTCCACAAAAATCGGATCTCATCTCATCTCGACGCGATGTAATATGATCGATGTGCCGCATTTATGCACAGATCGAGGTTGCTGATCATGGATTGTTCATTTCCAGGTTCAGACACAATGCTACACGCCGAGTCAATCCACCACGAGCAGCGGCGAAGGTATCTCTTCTTCTCTTCCACGGAGATGAGATATTACTGGAAAAATTGCTCAGTATCTACCTGTACTCTTCACTTGGGCAGAATCATCAACTTGTGAACTTTAGATAATACTTGAAACAAACTAGCAGTGATAAGTACTCTTAACTTCTTTTAACCTTTACTTACCTCCATATTTCTCGTCAACAAGGTGAATTGGCAATAATGCAGTTGACCGAGGTACAGGAACAGTAACGACATTTTGCTACTGTCATTGCTGGAAACGTGCTCGTGTTGAATCTGGCTGTGGATATGTATCAAGGTGAACACGATATCGCGTCACAACATACACGTTTCGAACTGAGAACATACGAACAAACGAGTGAATGAGACGAAGGAATTAATTTTCATTCAAAAGGATGTTACTGCCTTACTTTGCTTCTGCAATGAGGGTCTATCGTTCCTTCTTTCTAGATTCTAATTGAAAGAGAACCTCCCTCCCTCAATTTTGTCTTAGACTACAGCAATTTCTTCAAAGCCGAAATCCATTCATGCATGCTGACCTGACCGATTATGCTACAAGTTACAAGTCGAATCCGCGAACATCGAGATGCTCAATGAACCATTTCGAGTCTGCTTACTTCATTTTGATGGCCTTTTCCTTTTCTGCTCCAGGTTGGATTCTGGCCATCATTTCCTCTCTCTGCATGAGATGACCGACTCGTTCGAGTAACCCAAGTAGACCCTTAACGCTGCTTGACCATTCATCCAGTACTTCGTCCGGTCCTCTCTTCACCTCAAAGTTTACCAATCTCGCTGGTCGGTCGATGCGTGCATATACGGTCTTTTTCGTGACGAGGTCACTGATATATTTTTCCGTCTCCTCTTCTGAAAGATCAAGTAGTTGTGTCAAACGTGGGAATGTGATTCGTGTATAGTATTTTGCGACAACTCTTACATTGTGTTCAATGACACGATGGCGTAAAGCTTGATATCTTGTGTGTGCTTGAGGATCGGACGAGTTCTCGGTTTTGGAGAAAATGTCGGTGCTGGTCAAGTGTTCCCCGAATTGAGCCTCTACCATTGGCCAACGCATTAATTCCGAGATTGTGAATTGCTTAAGCAGAGCAGCGTCTTGTGGAATCTCGGTATTTCGTGGGTCGCTCTGAATGCGATGTATCAAATCGGATTGCTCGTTGTCGTATGGCGCAAGAAGTACAAAGTAAATGACTCGTTGTAACACTGCGTGCAGTTGCTCCGGGTTCTGCTCGACTGATTCGGTGTCTAGTACTTGTCGGTAGTGTTTGCAAACTTCAAGGTACTTGTCTTCGTGCTTTGCAAGGATGATTTGCTGCTCGTAAAATCGCAACTTCAAATCTGTAACATCGTCCTCCGGCTCGGGTGCTGGCTGTCCTTCCGCAGCCGCCTTCTTTGTTGCAGCTTCTCTGGCTTTTGCGTCCTTCTCGATTTGCTCGGGTGTCTTCTTCGGTTTGCGTGCGAAATATCTCGTACTGATCTTTCGACTCAGAATACCGGCCTGTGTCCAATCCCCCTTCTCAATACACAAGCTCACTTGCTCCAAAATGAACTCCGTCTTCTCTCGTCTCGTCATCGAACCGAAAGTCTCAACCTGAAGCTCGCAGAGAATATCGCATGCTGAATTGATGTCTCCTTGCTCTTTTTTGATGTTTGAGAGTATTCGCGTGACTCGTGCTCGTTCGACTTCCACGAAGATCTAGCTTGAATTAAAAAACAGGAATATCTCGCTCTCTGAAGTTCTCACCTTGCCCTCTGTAACTGTCCGTAAAGCTTCAATTGTGCTGAGTTTAGTCTCTGTGTTTGGGGCATCGTGCAGAAACTCCATAACCACCTGCACCATCTTGGTGATGGCTTGTTTGAGTTGACCATGTTTTTTCGACAATAGCAGTACTTGTTCGTTCAGCAAACTCCAGTCTCCGGCGTCTTTACATATCGTGACGATCGATACAAGAATTCTTGATGTCGTGGCGAGATCTGAAGCCTGAGGGTATGAAGTTAGAGATGCGCAATTCAAACGATGTAGGCGAGACGTACTTGTCTGGTTTGCTTTTCAAGCGAGAGGAGCTTGTCGATACCTTTTTGGATGTCTTTCTGATATTGTCGTCAGTTCTTGATACCTTGCTAATCTTGATCGCGACCAACCTTTGCTAATGACTCTGCTTCTGGGATTATAGTGTCCGCCTCCTTCGAGAAGTCCTTCTCAGGCTTGAATAGCGCACCGTCCGACATGTCGTAGGATGTTGGGAAGTCTACAGGATGGTTTCAATCCACAGTCTTTAAGTTGTAATCGAGAGAGGTCCGAGATGAGAGATAATGGTGAATGATGATGTGTTATTGTTCACACTTCCAATGTTAGCTTTACGGTTTGACGCAGGTGAGGCTCCGATCAAGACGCGCATCACTGCCTCGACTGCTTGGCAAACTACGTGACCGCGGAATGGGAACGTTAACGAATTACGTGCATGTGTTTTCAACTTCTTCTAAGTACCGCAATTCATTGCTCATTTTGTCTATAATGTCTCGTATCGACATCTTTATCATGAAATCTATACTATAGTATCTATACGCCGCACGAACCTTTTATATGCGTAAATCCCTTTATAAAACCCGATTTTTGGTGATACGTCTATGCTGCAACCTCCAAGAATCCCTGTGCTTCCAAAATCAAGATGATTTGGTGCACGACGTTTCGTACTGATTGCTGCTCAAGATCAACGACGAGATCTGCATCAGTTGGAGCCTCATATGGATCATTGACACCGGTGAAATTCTTAATATCACCGCTTCGTGCCTTCGCGTAGACACCTCTCTTGTCAGTCTTTTCACAGTACTCGAGAGGAGTGTTGACATGCACGAGGAAGAATGAACCGAACTTCTCGATCGTCTTGCGAGCCTCCTTTCGGGCCGCGTCGAATGGAGCAATTGGTGCTGCGATGACGGCAGCTTTGGCCTTTGTCAATTCAGCGGCTACGAATGCAATACGTCCGATGTTGATATCTCGGTCCTCTCGGCTGAAACCAAGCTCTTGAGAGAGTTCTGATCGTACGTTTTCACCGAGGAGAAGAGATACCGATCGACCTCCTTGCTGGTTCAGTGTGACTTGTAGTGCTCTAGCGACAGCGTCCTTGCCTGAGTTTGGAAGACCAGTAAGGAAGATTGTGAAACCCTGTGTGCTACGCGGTGGATTTGACTCTCGCAACACCTTGACAACTTCTGGATATGAGAACCATTCTGGGATATGTGCACCAACTCTGAGACGTCGTCGAAGCTCTGTGCCGGAAATGTCGAGAGTCGTAACTCCCTTAGCGACCTGATCTTTTGGCATATACTCGTCGGTGTCTGGCAAGTAAGTCATCTGTTGGAACTCTACTACCTCAATACCAAGTTCGCTTCTGTACTTTTCGACCGCATGCTGAGCATCGTATGGGCCGTAGAAATCGACGCCTTTGCTGTTCTTTCCAGGTCCTGCGTGATCACGTCCAACAATGAAGTGAGTTGCACCATGATTTCTTCGAATGATCGCGTGCCAGATTGCTTCACGTGGTCCACCCATACGCATAGCAAGACCGAGAAGACCTAGAACAGCCATACCGTTGGGGTATCTGGGCAACAAAGCCTGGTATACTCGCACTCTAGTGTAGTGATCGATGTCACCAGGTTTCGTCAAACCCACGACCGGGTGAATGAGTACGTTGGCTTGTCTGGCACGTGCGGCACGGACAGTCAGCTCACGATGAGCTCTGTGCATGGGGTTTCGTGTCTGGAAAGCCACCACACGAGACCAACCAAGCTTCTCGAAGTATGCTCTCAACTCAGCCGGGGTATATCTTATTCCAACATAGTCGTAGTGGTTCAAACGGTTGATTGCGTCCAACTTGCCTCCAACATAGTATTCCTTGACGGTGTTGGTCAGGTATACAATCGCTGGGTGTTCTGGGTCACCACCAAAGACCTCTTTACCCTCCTTTTCCTTGTCTGGCTTGTAGACATCGTCGATCGTGAGGATAGCAAGGTTACGGTCGTCTCTGAAGTCGCGGAGAACCACTCGTGCACCGGCCTTGAGACCGAGCGAGTCGACTGAGGCCTGGTTGACGTCCAGGTTGATTGGCATACTGAACAAGACACCATCTGCCAATCTCGAGTTCTCTACAACTCCATTGTAATCCTTCTCGTTCATGAATCCTTCTAGAGGGGAGAAGCCTCCGTTGAGGATAAGTTCGAGATCACATAGCTGACGCTCGTTCAAGACGAGAGCAGGGAGCGTGTCTGCTTCAGCTGTGAGTTCCTCATGACGAGGAGCATCGCGCGCAATGAGATCTTTCAGCACACCACCGTGAGGAGTAACTGGTGCCATGGTGAGGGTATAGAAGGATGAGCAGTGAAAAATGGGGGAACAGAAAACAATGGGATCTTGCCAAAACTCTGTCGACAAGATGTTTACTCAAGTAGTTTTGTAAATGAGGGGAGGGAGGGAGAAGGGAATCAACAGTATTACATCAGCCTCTATAGCAAAAAAATTAATCGGGCATGGCAAGAATGATGTGATCAGCCCAGACCCGAAGCATTGCCTTGTCCAATGGCCGACCTGGGCGTGCTGAACATTTGTGGCAATTTGATATGACCGGGAGCTCGTCCCTCGAAAGGAACGCGACGGAAAATTTCGTGCGAGGGGTCCGGATGGTGCTTGGTGGGACATGACAAACCGGCGAGGATTGAGTGTCCCTGAACGGGTTAGTAGGGTGCAACGAGTGTCGTACGCAGTGTAAACATAGCTATCAAGATAAATCACACACGGCACGACACTTTCTTGAGATGTTGCGGAGAAAATAAAATAAATGAAAGCGGTATCGGTAACAACAAACTCGTGTTGAGCTAATCTTGATTCGTGGGATCTATCTACATACGGAGTACCGTCAATACCTCCCCGTCATAATCCCTTCGGTGACAACAATGTCGACCATGACGTACTATCTTTGAATAACTATGCAAATGTCTATCAAATGCCGATTGGGAGCGGTCACCCATAGACCGTCATTCCCTATGCCCTCGCTGATGCTGATAAAACGCCGTCGCTATGAATGAAACAATGGTGGGAAATGGATTCATGCTGCTGGTTGCTCCAGGGATGCTTTTTGCAGAGCTTGCGTCAACAGCTCTTGTTCTTGCTTCTTCTGCATCTCCATCAAGTACTGAGCATACTTTGAGCGTGGGTTGTGAATGCCGCACTCAGTCTTCTGCTGACCCTTCCAGCGACCCGCACGCTCGTCCTCACCTTCAGCAACTGGCTGGGTGGAGTGCCAGTCACCGATGCTCTTGTAACCTCGATCGAGAAGGGCGTTGTATGGTACGTTGTTCTCATCAATGTACTTCTTGACCTGTTGGAATGACCAGTTGGCAAGAGGGTTGATCTTGATCAGACCCGCGTCATCGACCTCAATGATGTCCAAGTCACCCCGCTTTCCACCCTGACTTCTCCTGCGACCAGTCAAAACTGCCTTGACATTGAAGTCACGGTATGCACGCTGAGCTGGTTCGACCTTGACCAGGTAGTCGTATCTGTTATCGTCGGTTGACCACAGCTTCTCGCCATATTTCTGAGCAAACTCGTCTGCCGTTTCTACACCGGCGGGTTTGATGACGTGTAGATTGGTCAAGGGGTACTTCGATCGAACTCGGTCAACCAGGTCGAGAGTCTCTTGGAAATGGTGTAGGGTATCAATGAAGATCATGTCCACCATCTGAGGACGAGGGATCTTGAGCTTCGAGAGCATATCGACCGTGACTAGACCTGTCAAACCGAAGGCCGTCGTTTGATACAGGTGAGGAAGGGTTGTGATACACCATCTCAGGATTTCCTGTGGCTCGAGGAATTGTAGCTGTCGATTGATGAATTGAAGATGTGGCTTGGTGAAGTAGATTTCTGGGAGTTCGATCTCGCTGGCGCAGCCGCTGGCATAGCCTGAGTCTGCTGCCCTCATGCTTGGGCTGTCGGGATTGCCGCTGTATGGTGATGATGATCGAGACATGGTTTGCAGTGGTAGTGAGGGACGAGACACAGATGGGAGACTGGTTTCACAATGGGAATGGTATCGAGCAGGTACGAAACGAGGAGGATATATTGAATGTGAAGGGGGTTTGAGCACCAAGTCCGGAATGGAAAAGAACCTACCTAGCATTGTCGTAGCCTAGCCGCTTAGAAATGTGGTGCTCTCTCAGAGTGACATGAAGACTCATCTCTCGTCTCAGCGGTTTGTCAGATTGCGTGCTTTGTGGGAGGCGTTCTGGACGAGGGCCGACGTTGGAATATTACCAACCAAGAGCCGATGCCGGTTGAGTATACCCCGATCGGGATTAGTGTGATGGCGTGATTTTGAAGAGAATGGTGAAGATATTTTTTCATCTCCCAGCTGGTCACGCCTTCCGCCCGATGATTCGTCGCCATTTATCTCCGTGGAATCACAAGACAAGCAGTTGTTCGATCGCAGACTCAGGTCGTCATGGTGTTATAGATGTCATGCCCCGACCGTGATTCGAAGTGATTTCTGGCAAGTGAGCTAGTAGCTGGTACAGTACTGGAGCTGTTCCTTGTCAAACCCATATTACCAGTCCTGAACTCATCCAATGCTATGCTTTGATCTGTATATCACTAACCTGCTGGACCTGTATTCGAGTTGTGCTATATTTGCTGCTGCATATTAGACGTTTCTAGAACAGCCGTTCAGGTCCCACACGAAAAAACACGCGACAATCTTTCTGCAATGCGTAATGCACCTTGTTGATCCACTACGTCATCGGAACGGATCAATTCTCGGAGCTCAGAGCATCTCCAAAGTCGGGACACATGATTTCATGGTGATGTCTGGACCAGGCACAGATCGAAGATGATAGGCTTTTATCACCTCAGGCACCGATCTCAGCATTAAACATGTAGCTCGGACATGCGGGGTATTCTGATGTGCTTCCATTCTTGGAGTCAGTCTCCAATACCGATATCAATTCGTCCACTTGGAATCAAGCAGATGTGATTTGTCAAGTTACTTTGTCGACGTGCAATTCGCGTTGAATGGGACAATCGAATGTCAGTAATTGTCGAGATTGCGAGCGAGCACGAAGGACTGACGATCTGACCATGACACTTCACTTTGTTTGGTGACAGAAACCGACGCTGGACGAACAATCTCGTAGTTTGCATTCTGTTCGGCCAAAAAACGTTCTCGACGCTCTTCACGCTAACACAAATATTGAAGGTATGGTGTTTTTGTCTGTAGCAGAGGGATCTGGCCAAAGATTGGACGAGTAGAAGGAGGTGAGTGATGCAAGGAGTGATCTTCCGATGTCCGCATCTGCCCCTGGTGCGGAATACCACGCCCTTCTCTGGGGAGATCTTGTTTCCGGTACAATCATTCTTCGCCGATGTATTCAACGGTAAATCCGAGACGTGCCCCATGTTTCTTTGCAGATTCAAGCCAGTCTTCCGGCCATTTCGAGGCGTCTGGTTCCGGTGATGGTGTTGGCTCGTAGATAGCTCCCAGCTGTCTCGTCTGATAACATCGGTACGTCACAGTGACTGCTCGGAGAGTCCTAGGCCAAATCAGATCGGATTTACAGTTGTGATCAAAATCGAACCAAGTCGCCAGACGTCGAATGCCGGCTTCCCTGTATGAAGCATCCCAGTCGAAGAGTGCATCACGACTGGTCTCTGGTAACGCGACTGTCGTCAATCGGTCGAAGTGGATCTCGAGACGGCGAAGTTTGGGAGCATAGACACAATCGGGAAGTACGTTGTCATCCCTTAACACGATATCATACCCGCTGATACACAGAATCTCCAAATGTGAAAATCCTGTAAGATCGAGAAAGCAGGGATCTGGTGGTTTGCTCAGATATCCGAGGTTGAGTACCTTCAGCGTCTCTTGATGCATTTGAAGTGCATCGGTGGGAAATAGTGACATCCATGGGTACTCCACAAAGCGAAACCTGAACGCTTCGAGACCTTGTGGCCATTGCAGGAAAAGGTCGACTCGTTTAGGACTTTCATGTACGTTCGACATGGTTAGTCTCTTAATCTTGCCTGTTCTTTGGTAGGCTGCATATAAATGTGAGTGATCTGGTGATGGGTGCCTCCCACTGGCGAGAGGATCGTTCATCTTGCCTGACCAAGATGACATATCCAAACTGAGATGGTCGATCTCTGCACTATCTAATACCGTCATGACAGTCTCTAGGGAGACGCCATGGAGTTGTAAATGCTTCAACTTCAATGTCGCTACTTTTCTGAGGATCGTCAAAAATCTCTGGTTCACAGCTTGAGTGTATAATTGTGGTAGATCAAGATCACGCAGGCGGAACTTCAGAGCGACCTTTTCCAATTTTGTACAGACATCGAGAATCTCAGTGACTCTTTCACAGATCCACTGATTGATCTTCTCCACGTCGATATCTAGTTCAAACACATACTGTTGAAGATGAGGTTTTCGATGCAAATGATTGAGGAAAGATGCCACGCGTGAGCCGCTCATTGAACCATTGAACAAATCGAAGCTGTAGGAAAGTCTGACATAGGCGAAAAGATGGCGTTCGAGTAATGCTGCCCACCGTCGACAGACAAATCTCACTCGAGACCATTCTGACGTCGATGCATCTTCGGTAAGACATTGTAGCACATCAGCTAGTATTTCATTCGGCAGGATTGAATTGATACTCATTGTAGCCAACGACCGAATCGAGACCTTGAAACAAATATAGAAGACATGTTCTTGACGAGTATACAATTGTGATATTGAATGTCATGAAGTGTGTCTGCAATGTGACGTCGAAGGGTCAAACTGTCTCCGCTAATATAAATATGATACGTGGCTCCGCATCCTCAGGTCAGACACATGCAGAGAGTATTCCCTACAGATATTGCTACCACTAGCACTATCTCGGCGACAACAAACAGCAGCTTCATGCCTAACCATGCCTTGGATCTCGGGAGTTGAGGCTCCGTGAAGAATGCAAATGCAGGATCCCACCGATGGTCTGACGCAGTCAAGTCAAGAGACTACCGTAGACAGATGGGATGCTTTCTCGTGAGCCCATCCTCTGAACCGTCACGAAGGAATGCTTGACACGACATCGATCCAGTGGATCATCATGAACGCTACCGTTTAGACCCTCGAGAGGAAAGATAGATCTCCCATCGCTGACCAGATTAATATACTGGAAGAATACTTCCTCTACCTCTCCTCCTCGATGTCTTTTCAAGAACTGCTCTCCGCCAGTCAATTGATGATGATAATGACAATGATATGAACTCGTCAGATGTGTATGTCCCCATGGAAAAGATATCAATAATGCCCATCCCACATCTTCCAGCTCATTGGTTGCGCAATTCCGAGAGAAAACGACTTTTGCATGGAGCTTCACGTCGATCGTATCACCCCACTAAAAACCACTTCCCTGCACGTTCTGCTGTCATTGTACTTTTATTCGCTTGTCCACCAGTAGAACAACAACAGTCATGGCTTCACCACAACGAAATCGTCCTAGTCTAGCTAAGGGCTCGCTAGGCCGACGTCCATCATACCTTGACGATCACCTCGAGTATAAGTCGCTCGCCGCGCCTACAAGTATAGATGGCATTATCGAAAGTCCTTCACTTCCGGCCCGACCTATCTCTGGAAATGTCTCTGTTACCTCAAGGAAGTCCATCAGCGCGATATCACCGTCACCGAACCTAGCGCAAGCTTCAGAACCTATTCATACACTCTCACATACTCTATGTACGCAATCCGCTTCAGACCCACCGAGATGGGTTGCGACGATATACTACAACTCGGCATCTCCCAGTCATCCACACCTACACCCCGATCAGTCACCCATGAGCAAGCCAACAGACATCCTCCCCGCCCCTGAGATAGTCGCAGGCTCAGCGCCGACGACGAGCTTAGCAAACTACCCACTCGAACCACCCGCGCCCGAGCCAGAACCACTTGATCACCTATACGGCCCATACATCTCCCAACTATGCCTCACACACTTCCTCTCCACCCTCGACGGTCTCCTCATCCACAACTCCCCCGAACAACGACGTCTGACATCCTCGCACCGCTGTCTCGCCCCCGACACGACCAAACCCCGAGTAATGGAAGTAACCTTCTCCCCAGCCCCGAACCCAGAATACCTCCCACCAGACCTCCTCCCAAAACACGAATCAATCTACAAATTCGAACGAGAATGGAACTGCGAAGTAGTAATCCAACCCTCCACAATCTACCGACGTCACAAACGTCTCTGCGTCTTCGACATGGACAGCACTCTAATCCAACAAGAAGTAATAGACGAAATCGCAGCCTTCATCGGCGCAGAAAAAGCCGTCTCAGAAATAACGTCACGCGCAATGAACGGCGAACTCGACTTCGCCGCATCGCTCAAAGCCCGCGTAGCCTTGCTCAAGGGCGTCCCCGCCGACGTCTTCGAACGCCTCAAGCCAAAAATAACCATAACGCCCGGCGCGATTGAATTCTGCAAAGTCCTCAAACGTCTCGGCTTCACCCTCGTCGTCGCAAGCGGAGGTTTCCAACCTCTAGCAGACTGGCTAGCTGGAATCCTAGGTCTGGACCATGCTTTCGCAAACCACCTCCTAATCGACACTCAAACACAGACACTGACCGGCGAATTGGATCCATCTTACCCCATAGTCGATGCCCAGCATAAGCGCAATCTCCTCATGAGCATTGCAGCTTCGAAGAAGATACCGCTCGTGCAGACTATGGCGGTCGGTGACGGCGCCAATGATATTCCGATGTTGAAGGCGGCGGGGTTGGGCGTGGCTTGGAGGGCGAAGAGTAAGGTTCAGATGGAGGCTCCGGCGCGATTGAACGTGGGAGAGAGTATGCTTGATTTGATCTATTTGTTGGGTGTGACCGGACGGGAAGTGGAGGAGTTGTTGGCTGATTGAGAATTAACACTTGATTGAATGTGACGGTAGGAAAGAGATGTATGGAAATGATGCGATGTGATGTGATACGAGATGATATGAGACGAGACGAGACGGGGTGAAATGGGATGGGATGGAATAGAAAGTACTGTTTCGACATTATAGAGAAAGTAGAGGATAGATCCATATCATTGCAGTGGCACGAATATAAAAAACGCACATACAAAATACGAAATACAACTTCGGAAGAAGTTAATGAAATTCTCTCTCAGTGTTTCATCGCTTTGCTTCATTTTGCTGCGATTCTAATCTGATCTGTGCTAAGCTGTGCTGAGCTGAGCTATACTATGTTACACTATGCGCAGCTCTCCGAAGTCATATGAATAATTGCTAGACTGCGATTTCCCACTGCGAATTCCACTGATAATGGTCTCGATGATAGTATTCATCTTGGTCCAGCTCGCTGTTATGATATGACATTGGTACCTGCGAATTCAAGTACTGTCAGCTGATTCCATGACTGGTTCCGTTTTGTTCATCCGCCGCATTTCCTGGTAAACTCCTGCCTCAATTGTTTCCTCCTGCCTGTTCGTTCCGTAACTCCATGTGAATATTTGTTTTGATGCGCCTGCTTGTTCTGATGGATTGATTGACTGAAAGTTTGACTTTTGACTGTTCGACTGGTTGCTTGACTGGTGGTGACGACGATGATGTGATAATGTTCTGGCGAAATGGATGACCGATTGACACACTGAAAATTATGATTGGTTTGTGATCTGTAATGTGTTTGTGATTACTCCTGCATGTCTCTGTCTAGTTGGTCTTCTAGACCGCCGAGGAGATCAATTTCTGGGACATTGGTATTGATATTGTTACTGACAGTGTTGGTGTCTGTGGTAGTGATAGTAGTGTTCATGATGTTAACTGTGTCGGCATCTGCATTAGTATCGGCGCTGACATTGGACTCGACGTTGGACTCGATGTTAGACTCCATAATTGATGTTGTTGTTGTTGGTGGCTGCGCTGCGACTGGATTTGATTCTGCAACTGGCTCTGTGATTGGCTCTGACGGTTCTGGTATTGGTGTTTGTATTGTCTCTGGTACAGTGTCCGAAAGTGATGTTGTAGGTGGAGGGTCGATTTCGGTGGTCATTTCTGTAGCCGCGACATGGTCTGATATCAAGATCTCAGGTACAGGTATTGACTCTGTTGTAGGTTCTGGAACTGATAACGGTGTTGAAGTTGGTAGATCAGTTATGACAACACTAGTTGTAGTTACGGTTGGTTCCTGTGGCTTTGCCTGCACTTGTGTAGATGTCTTGTCGCCATCATCGCCTTTACCTTCATCAATTTCGCCTTCTTCGCTGCCTTCACCTTCGCTATCATCACTTCCTGAACCATCATTGTCACCATCTCCATCTTGCATGTTGGTATTCTCATCTTCCTTTCGATCGTTCGCGCCATCTGTCTGTGATATGTTTGGTACATCTTGACCTGCAACACCTGTAGCGACCGGTACATTTGAGCCCGCTCCATCTGCTTGTGTTGTTTGATTGGCCTTGCGACGTCCTGGGCCTCCCTTCTTCTTCTTGCGTTTTGGTGGCATATTACGTCGGACTGGTGTTGCTGTACCTTGATCATTCCCATTGGCGCCAATGGCATTACCAAGACCAGATCCGTCACCTAGATCGTATGATGTGCTTAATGTTCCGTTGCCGTTGTATCCGTTTTGAGTAAGACCCATTGAACCAAATATCTGAGCTTGATATGCTCCGCCATATAGTGAAGGCATTCCTGGGCGTCTGTCTGCGAGAAATTTTCGTTCTTCTATCTTCTCTGCTACAGCAAGGGGGACTTGTTGCCAACGTTTCACTTCAAAAGCACGGTCCTCTGGTGCAGTGTGTTTGCGTCTCTTTGGTCCTGGGGTATTCCGAATGGGTCCATCATCTTCGTTGTCGTCTCCTGTGCCATCGTCTTCTCCGTCATCATTCTCGTCGTCATCGTCATTTTGTGCAGTATCATCGGTAATATTATTGGTTGTTGAGGTGTGATCGAGGTTGTTAAGATGAACAGACTTGAGCGCATTTTGTCGTTTATCAGCTTCAGCAGATGAGATGTAACATCCTGCTTTGTTGTCCCATACGCTGGGTTTTACATTCGTGTTACCAGCTCGTGCTCTTCGAATCATCTCTTGATTCATTGGTGATAATTGAGTGAAGAATGAAGGTAGTGCTGGCTCTGAGAAGGGAAATTGTGGTGTATTAAATTGTGCAGCCCATTCAGCTGAAGAGGTTGCAGAAACATTGGTTGGAGCCGAAGAATCTGCAGATGGGTCTTGGTTGACTCTGACGCTGACTTTCTCCCATTTTTGGACTGGAAGTCCCTCTGTTGGATCTAGGTCGACAGCTCCCCTATTTCTGGAGGCCACTTGGTGGTCTTGATTTCTCGTTGAGCGCGACGATCGGAGCTATTCCCAGTCGTCAGTATCTTGACCTGATTCCCACCAACTTCTCCGCTCTTGCTCAACCACAGTGGTGTAAGTGCCATCCGGCACCAATGGGTAAAACCCATGGTGTGCTTGCCGAATGGTACCAACCACTGGGCTGGCAAAAGCAAGAGAAAGGGCCGGGGGAGAAGCGGGAGCAGGAAGAGAAAAAGGACGACCGGGATCGGGAACAAAGACGAGAGGGCCAGGAGCAGCAGAGGCGACAACAGGAGAAGTGGCAGCAGCAGGGGCAGCAGAAGCCACAGCAGGCGCCGGAACAGGCTCTGGAGCGAGAACAGGAGCAGGGACAGGCGCAGGGACAGGCGCGAGAACGGGAGCGGGAGCAGGAGCAGGAGCAGGAGCAGGAGCAGGAGCAGGAGTCGTGGCGGGACCAAGGCCAACGACAACAGAGGCGCCACCGGGAACAGCGAAACGGGTCACAGTGACCTGTGACGCGAGAGCTTGTGGCAGAGGGTCTTGTAATTGACCATGCCCAGCGATATTTGCGCTGACGTCGGCGAAGGCGGCAGGAGGGAAGGCGAGTTGGTGGTAAGGTTGACCACCGTGGTGGTCTCGTGCGTGTCGGTTGAGCGAACCTCGCTCGGTGTAGGCGTTCTTACGGCATTCGCCGCAGACGAAGAAGTCCTTGGTTACTGGCTTCTGTGGTGCCATTTTTGGCGTTGCGCAGTTGTGATAGAAATAAATTTGGGTGAAGTTGTGATAATAGGAATTTCGCAATAAGGCGCAAATGCGCAAAGGCTGAAAGTGAACGTACCGGAGCCATTTTTCGCCGCGCAAGGCTACGTAGTAACCGAAGTGTTCAGTTAATCAATGAATCTTCGAAATTTTGAATGCGCTTGGAGATCGAGTCAAAGAGTGGTGTATATATGAAGATGAAGAGGAGGAAGATACAACTACGAGTTTACGAGTCGCGTTCTACTTTACATGTCAATAACATCCCGGGCCGGAGTTTAGCCATCATTAGCGCCTTGGCCAGTTGACAACAGGATCCTGAAGTGTTCAAAGTACAAAGTATCAAGAGATGAGGAAACATTGCCGAACATTGATTGACACAGAAAGTGTTTGTAGTCAATGAAACAGCATTATGAGGGATACGAGATAGGTCTTAGGATGAAGAGGAGAAGCGTAAGAAAGTCTCTCTAAAAGGCAGAGGTGCAAGTTCATCACTGTATGTAGTCTTCTGTTCTCCACTCCGACAATGAAATGAATTCATCAGGTGTGTATCAGTCAATGCGGTACTATACTCGACCACTTATCGTACTCGCTGGATCCTTGTTGACATATGAATGCTGCTCATGTACAGTAGGAAATCATCCTAAACAGGACGAGAACAAGCTCGTGGCCTAGAAGGATGAGCATGATACAACTCTCAACACTTGTTCCTCAGCATTCCTGACCAATTGCTTGACCTTCAAAACACAACCTCTAAGCCGATATATAGCCTCGATACTGCTTTGGAGGATTGGAACCTGATCATTGCTTTGTAGTATGGGCGACATGAACTTCTGAGTTTGCTGCAGAGTATGTATAACTGAGCGGAGAAGCTGAGAATGTGACCAGAAGAAGATGGGTGTACAAGTTGTCATTGGATGATTTTTTTCTAGCTATACAAGATGACCGGGTTGAAATACTATCAATCCAAGCCAGTATCTTTCTGACGGCGAACGCCGCCAGAGTCTCCTGTTTGTTTGCCCTGAACAATGGTTAGAATCGAGATAGCAGCACAGATCACGAGTCTACATACCGTCTTGCCACCTTCTACAACTAATCTGTCAAGCTGATAGAATTGCGAGACTATTGTTTGCCTCTGCATCAAAGTCAGCATTCGTACATCGTGTTTCACATCGTAAAAAGTGAGCAGTCGCCAGCTACGTCCTCGGTAACTTCATCTACATACCTTGAGAATCTGTAGCTCCTTCAATCCTTTTTGCATCAACTCTTGTACAGCTCTTGTATCTGACTCTTTCTGATGTTCTCGGAATGCATCTCTTGTCCTTCTCTTTGCGTATTCTCTGAAGTTGTAATTGGCGAATTGACTTGACTGTCGTAACAGCGATCGGAACAGTGACCTCACACTGTAAGCTGATGTATCTGCAGCAGTAGCTAGGACAGATGCCGCCATACTGGAGTATGCGATGGTTGTCTAGAATAAGGTAATAGAGTTGGGAGGCCCAAGATTGATTGCACCGTCTTGTGTGTTTCGCGATGGTCGAAGGATCAGGAAGGACACGACAGTTCTGATATACTCTGATGACGCTACTTCTGGATTGTGTATTTGGATGCGGATTGCTTGCGATCAGTCAACGGTCGAAGTTCATGGCGTTATTCTCCAGCTAAGGTGACGAATTTCTGCCGGAAATATTTAACCTTTCCATGTCGATCCCTTGAATCTCCAAATGATACTAGTCTTGATCACTAGAGTAACAACTGTCTATGCGGTATCGACACCATTGATAGATATCTTTGAGCAAATCTGCCCGTAGAGATTCGGTATCGACTTATGAGAATGGCTGATAGTCTTCCGTCTCCGCCTACTTCACGTTCATCAACACCCAGCTCGCGAATCGTACGAGCCACCTCCAATGAACTCACGGATCAACTGGATAGACTTTTAGAGCATTACCTAGAGCTTCTCGATCAATATTCGACTCTACAGGAAGAACTTTCGAAAACCTTCTCGACTGGCTTCTTCTCTCTGGCGAATGCGCAGCGAACTGCAAATATAGGAGCAGGTAGACGATATGGTCAGGAAGGTTATGATGGAAGAATGAAAGCACTACGACGTGTTGTCATCGGGGATGAGAAGCGTTCAACAAGTGAGAGGCCTACAGACACAGCAGCTGAGGAAGATCCAAAAACATACGAGAAGCGCTATACCTGTACTGTACTTCAGCACAAGCCGGTCAACACACCTGAAAATAAAACAACTTTATCAAAGGGTAGTATTACGCCGGGCGTCGACACCACAGCAGGGAGTTGCGACACGTCCAAAAAATCTGACTCTGGAGAACCAGATCTACATGAACACAAGCCAGATCCAGCATATCGTGACCCAGCTGCCTGGTTTGGTATACTCGTTCCACAGCAACTCCGACAAACTCAGAAATGTTTTACAGCTGCTGTTGAAACCGCTATCCCTTCTTTGATCAATCTCAAATCTGCAATGACTATCCTTGAGCAGGAAATCTGGCAAGTACGAAAGGCTCTGGGTATTGACGCGCAATATCATGAAGTGAAAGACACCGTATTCGAGTCAACCTCTGATCCAGTGAAGGAGATAGACAAACTGCTCGCCAGAGCCAAAGTTTCAAGTAACGACTTGTAACAGATCTATAAACCAGTAAGACTCTTGACCGACAATCTGGTACCACGGCTCTATGGAAAAGAATAGAATCAAGGACATACATGTTTTGTCTCTAGCCATACGACCCACACCATGCCGGGCATCATGATCATGCAACTTGCGAATAAGTCTGCTATTTCCAAGTAAAGTCCTTGGTATACCCAATCACTCGAACAAATTTACAGTCCTTTAGACGAACATTCCTTTATATGTGGCCTCGGGTTCGGCTTGCCAGGGCAGATCAATGGAACAGGTAGGGATTACTACGATATGATGACCGATTTTGTCAGCTTCCAAGTCTTTGTCGAACCATCACAGTTCCATGATACTCTTTGATTATGCCTGGGACAATAACATAGTCAAGCATGTCTGGACGCATTCCGGTCTGCCCAACTTGGCACTTATGGGGAAGTGCCTTGTACTTTCGCCGGATCCACGATCTTCTCATTGAAACAATTTTGTTGTAACCGTGTCGATCTTCCTAAACTACCGTACAGATGTACTACACAGTCGACGCTCAACACCATTTGATCCGCTAATGTTGAGTTCTCTCAGCGTCTACATTATACAATTTTGCAAATTGGATAGCAGTAGACTTGTACACAGTGTCCCACAGGTGGTTTTCATACGTAATCATCAAAGTGAAAATGCGTCTAACATATTCAATCATTTACGAACTTCTGACTGCTCCGTCAAACTCCTTCTCGTAACAACAATACAGGAGCTTTGTACTCACAAGATCAAGTTACTTCTATTACGGACAACCTGCCATTAGTTCTAAGACGAATAGCCAATACAGTAAGCATTTGACATTCTTCCTCTATCAAATAATCCCGGTTCCAAGGTCATATATAGAGTTAAGGTACGGCACTCTCCCGGGCGATCAGTGTCAAACTTCTCCGCATCATGTCATGCAGCTAAAAATGTTGTCCGAATTTTTTGAAAACAATCTGTTGTTCCTTGCAGCAGCGACCGCAGCCCATCTTTGAAACATAGCAATGGCTCCAAGACATCGGAGTCGACAAACACTTGGACAAGGTCTTGATCGCGAGGTGAGTAAGAAGTGATATATACGCCGGATGTACTATGAAACACACAGCCACTTTCCAGCGGCTTTGTACATTGGTCGGTCCTCTTTAGTCGATGTCGCGGACAACACGAATGACACCATGATGACTTGATGTCCAATATAGAAGTGTACAGAGAGTTCTCAGTCCACTGTGAGACTCTTGTTACATCCTCCTTTTTGGTCTTCTCGCAAGTTGTCCAGTTCTCAGGTTGAAATCGACAGGATTTTATAGACGCCTTCACCAACCGTTTCGATATAGTCAATCTACTCTTACCACCGACTCGTAGTGACCTTGTCACTTACGCACATGTCTCGGACTAAGAGAGATTGAGGCTGACATCTATGTTCAGGTCTATCAAGTCGTGCGCAAAATCATTGATGAGCGATCGCAGTTTGGCGACCCTCCCGACCGCCTCTCGTTTGCGACCGTATATGATGAGATCCGTCGATCAAATTCGAGTTTGAATCGGAAGCCAAAACAGTTATTAGAGAACAGTGTTGAAAGGGTGTTAGCGACAATACATCAAGACACCGCAGGCACTGATTCTGAGGGCGATATGGATGTGTTGGACGGAACGAATACACCGCAGGAACCAAAGCTACCTACAAACGGACTGAATAGAAGTATTGCAGCCGCATGGTCGACAGCCAGTCCGAGGGGAGGACAAGGATCTAAGCGTGAACAAGAGCAGGAAGCTGGACAGTCGGAGAAGGCCACAGCCGAAGCAGAAACTACAAGTCGGCGACGACAAGTCAATGGCGAACCTCTGCCGAAGAAGAGGAAAGGCGCTACAACTATCGACAGATCTCCACCTACACACATCTCTCTAGCACAGATGGGTGGCGTCGAAGCTGTCACTAAGCAATTCAAGGAGCTACTTGTACTGCCAATGATGAGACCAGACTACTACGTTAATGCTAAAATTCAACCACCTCGAGGAGTACTAATATATGGACCTCCTGGATGCGGAAAGACAATGATTGCCCATGCGTTCGCTGCAGAACTTGGCGTGAGCTTTATCTCGATATCGGCGCCTTCCATCGTATCAGGAATGTCTGGTGAATCCGAAAAGGCTTTAAGAGATCATTTCGAGGAAGCAAAGAGATGTGCGCCATGTTTGATGTTTATCGACGAGATTGATGCCATTACACCGAAACGAGAGGGTGCTCAGCGGGAGATGGAGAAGAGAATTGTAGCTCAGCTTTTGACGTGCATGGACGATCTTGCCATGGAAAAGACAGACGGCAAACCAGTCATTGTACTTGCTGCGACTAATCGACCGGACAGTCTGGACGCAGCTCTACGCCGTGGAGGTCGTTTCGACAAAGAGATCAACATGTCAGTACCAAACGAGCCAGTCCGTGAGCAGATCTTACGAGCACTGACCCGGGAGACTCCTCTGGCTCCTGATGTGGACTTCGCCATGCTCGCCAGACGAACACCAGGGTTCGTAGGAGCCGACTTAAACGACCTCGTAGCTACAGCCGGTGCCACTGCTATCCAGCGAGTCCTTGATATTCTGGAAGCGAACGCCAGAAGTACTACGATGGAGATCGATGAAGGACTCGAGACTATCAACCGTGAACTGCCACCGCTTCGCCGCCTGGTCCAATACACAAGAGACCATCCCGCAACATCACTCTCATCACAACCGCAACCTCCTCCAACAACGACAGCAGACCCAACAAACCTCTCTGAGGATATTCCTCAATCAACGCCCAACCCGCTCGAAATCCGCATCTCCGCCTCCGACTTCCTCTATTCCCTCCCCAAAATCCAACCCTCCGCCCTTCGAGAAGGCTTCGCCACAATCCCCTCAACGACCTTCTCCTCAATCGGCGCCCTAGACACTCACATAACCGAACTGCAATCAACAATCATAGAGCCAATCCTAAACCCAACCCTTTACTCGTCCCTCGGAATAACCCCATCATCAGGATGTCTACTCTGGGGCCCACCGGGATGCGGAAAGACACTCCTAGCCAAAGCGGCCGCCAACAGCTCACACGCAAACTTCATCTCAGTCAAAGGACCCGAACTCCTGAACAAATACGTCGGCGAATCCGAGCGCGCAGTGCGCCAAGTCTTCCAACGAGCCCGCTCCTCAGTCCCCTGTATCATTTTCTTCGACGAACTCGACGCCCTGGTCCCAAGGCGCGATGGAACCATGTCCGAAGCCTCAGCTCGAGTCGTCAATACACTTCTAACAGAACTCGACGGCGTGGGAACAACAAGGGAGGGAATCTACATCATCGCCGCGACGAACAGACCTGATATCATTGATCCAGCTATGTTGAGACCCGGCAGACTTGATACATTATTATTCGTCGGATTGCCTGATGCGGAAGGTCGGGTCGATATTTTGAGAACGCTGTGTAAGAAGTT
Source organism: Camptophora hylomeconis (assembly GCA_032357745.1). Taxonomy (NCBI): domain Eukaryota; kingdom Fungi; phylum Ascomycota; class Eurotiomycetes; order Chaetothyriales; family Chaetothyriaceae; genus Camptophora; species Camptophora hylomeconis. The sequence continues at coordinate 23,995 of JAOTMB010000021.1, forward strand.
GAAGAACTTTAACTGGAATGAGGAGATTGGACAGGTTGCTAGAGGGTGTGAGGGCTTCTCTGGGGCTGATTTGGAGAGTTTGCTTAAGAATGCTGGATATGCTGCTGTTAAAAGATTCAAGAGTAGTGGAATGTTTTCGGGAGTAGATGGTAGTAGACCGAGTATTGAAGAAGGAAACATGGGTCTTGTTCTGGCTGATTTCGAGACGGCCAGATCGAAAGTCAGCAGAAGTGTTGGTGCTGATGATATGAAGAGATATGATCTACTGCAGAGGGAATGGGGGAAGTCTGCTTGAGTACAATGCCTGGTCATCAGTATAGTGCATATAGTCAAATCTAAGTGCTTCACTGTTCATCAAACTGTAGCACGTTGGAATAAAGGACCCATCCTCATTGATATGGATATTGATACAAGAAAGGCAAATACGATACATGCGTCGTAATTCACGACTGCCAGGTTTGCAACATCCACGGCGCGGACGGAGGGCGCAAAGTTTAGTACTCGCTGTTACAAAACAGGCAATCCTTCTCCTCATCGCACCTGTCAAACACTTTGATGATCAGTGCGCAAGTCGCTGTTTCCAAGCACCCAAGCTATGCAGTATCTCATCAGGTCCACGTAGCGTTCAGAAAATTGTTGCCCGACGAGACTCTCTTGTGAACCCTCGCTCTTCACTTGACGATCCACTGCTTCTTGAGCCAGAACGAACTCGCTTTTGCAACTTAGCAGGTCGTTTAGCCTCCTTCATCTCTGCGCAAGCAGAATCAAACACTTGACCAAGATCCCTCACCGTTGGCCCCTTATCCAATGTTCCAGCAGGCAGAATCTCAAAGCCATCGTTTACTTTACGTGTCTTCGTATTGCATATTGAAATTCTGAAAGATTTCTCCGTCCCTGGTGTACTCACACTTAAGCTTTCAGAGGTTGTGGGACTCTGAGGCTCAGAACTGGTCGTCGGTGATACTTGTTTATTTTCCAGAGCACCATCCACCATATCTTGTGTCCGTAGTGTCCATGCAGATGGACATGGCTGTGGGGGAGGATGCATCTCTACAAAAGCTCGGAACGGTACGACGGACGGGCTGACACGCCGCTCCGGCTTTTTCGACACCTGGACGCTTACCACGACCTCTTCAGTTCTCATAGGCCAAGAGACAGTACGAGGAGTTTCTCGACAGAGACCGTCTGACTCTGACACCGAAGGAGTCATGCCTGGATTGAATTCACCGTTCATGGTACGTCTGATTCGGGGTTGGAGCTGACCACTTTCTGCTGCATGATATCGGCGATGGGCTTCCATTCGATCCAGGACTTCAAGATTGCGCAACGTCGATGCCGTGCGAATCAGTTTAGCAGTCTCTTCACAGGTTGGTCCGCCGATAACAATGGTGTGACTTCGGTTCGAGGCCTCCATCACGAGTGGGGTGCCACTTATCGATCTCTTAGTCCTCTGTACTGTTGACGCTGTCACAAATCCCTTAGTACTATCCAATACATCTGGCGCAGCTGTACCAATGACCTCTAACCGCGAATTGGTGGAAGTGATGCAGCCATCTAGTTGTGTAGATTCTGTTTTCCGGTCCTCCTTGTTTGCTTGACCTGAATTTTCTTGATGAATTTCTTGTACAGCAGAATGACTTATCCGTAGACAACGAGATCTAGCTCCTGGTCTATCGGTGTCTATGACTTGAACGTTTGGACTTCCAGGCGCGAAAGGCATATCTATAAGCGAAAGTCAGTTGCCGACGAGGCTCGGTCTTTGACATTCTCGATACATACCCGTAGTATTCTCCGACGGCTTCCTCCTTTGAGTATCACCCAGATCAATCTTGGATAATGAAGATTGAGATGACCCTCGTCTTGAATGAGTCAGCCTTTCAAGGGCGTTTCGTAACGGGCTTGAATCTCGGCTATGCTTGGGTGACATAATCGGCGTGTGCAGTGGAGTGGTGGTCTGAGAATTCCAAAGGCCTTCTATTTCTGTCGAATCTTCCATGGCGCTGACACCAAATCGCAATTCCTCGTCTACTTCGACGCGTGGTGTTATTTGTGCTCTTTCTATGTCCTCCTCGTTACGAAATCTGTGCGAAGTTCGGACGTTAAATATCTTGACAACCCCAGCGAGTATTATGACAGTAGTCTGTATCTGTGAGCATGTGTTGATGGAGGATTGGATGAGACTGACAAGAAGACATGCTAGTAACTAGGCACTAACTTAGCTGAAGAACGCAGTGTTTATATCTCATACTTACAAAGGTCATCTGTGCCCATGTTTCCCAGGACGAGAAAAACATCCCGGACGATCTCCTTGATCCGTGTCGGACGAGTACTAGTATGCATCGGCAAGAAAGCGAATGATGAGTATGAACGAGGCCGTAGACGGCAGACAACAAAGTGGCTGAATGGAAGTACAAAGAATAGGGATGGAACACGTTTAGAACCCTTGGTCGTTGTTGGTAAGTATGAATGGTTAGCGAAGTTGGCAAGCTGCATGATCGAATGAGATGTGCAGTTTGATGTCTGGCTCCTTCCTTACCAGATCTTTCGACTCTGCAAACATGTGTTGTTCTTGACCCATAGCTTCTGATATTGGAAGAGCAAATCCGAACGATACAATATCAGTTACAAGCCATCTTCATGACTCGATCTTAATGATAAGTGAGCTTTTCCCTGAGAGATATGATTCTGTCACACGAAATTAGCTGTTGTACAGCATTCACTGGTCATCAGAGATCTGAAAGTCGTTATTGCTGCATCCACCTTCGGTAACGATGTGTAACATGCATCTCTCAATCGGTGCTCCGCATCACTCTTCCCACAGAGCCAATCTGCAGCTCCCACATACCTCTGTTCAGATGCTCAATGCGGTTGTTCTGATTGAGATTGAGATTGAGAATATGCAGTCTCCCGCATTGAAATTGCAGTGTGTCAATAAGGACTGGAACTATATCACTCAGCTGCGCAGCCTACCAGAACACAGACAATGGACGAGTCATCTGGAAGAAATTTTCCTTAGTTGTTTTTCGTCTAAAACAGATACACTCTATCCATGTGAGCGGATGTGAGACTGTGCTGTGAGAGACGTGTAACGCTAGATATACGGGGGTAATCTGATACGAACAACACACCGCATCACAGGGACCAGCAGCGTACCTGCATTCTATTCATTCCGCTATCCAGAGAATGCCGAAGGATGGGTACAGACACATCATATGTTCTACTGATATCTACAAGTTATCTGGAGATCCATCAGTCATGTCGGATGTGGTCAGTAGTCTAATCGATGCAGTCTAAGTCGTCCGAGAAGTCCATTCACGTCCCACTTTTCAAAGCTAGCATCTTTCCTCACAGACCATACGATTGGATCATCCTCGGCCTCGCCCAAATAGTGCTTTCCCATACGGAGTGAAACGAATCAAGTTATGGTCAAGCTTTTACCCAGATGGACGTCGAGACCGGGGAACGAGACCAAAGTGTTCGCGTCATAAAGGTTGATCAATTCTAACCGAAGCAGGAACACCATTCCTCTCTTGACTACCATCGCAACGACATATGAAGCCGATCCACGCAGGAACGATGCTCACGGGGCTCTAAGCACCAGTTCATGGCAAGATCAGCCACACGCGTAATACTGCATGCGTGCTCTTTATAGATCACGGATCGGCCAAGGGCTGAATTTGGCAGTTTACTCTCACAGTTTGTAATTCAAGAGCTTTTTTGCCGCCGAGGCCGGGCTAAGTCCTGGGCTTCAACTTCTGTGACCACTGGAACAGTGGAGTTGTTATACGAAGACTCCGTGTGGAGCCCTCCTTTCATTGTCAACGACGACAGAACATGATCATCGAAAATCATATGAACATGGGATCCCCGGCAGCTTAGACATGCAGGGAAATAATCTACGGGCATAGAGGCTGTGGTGTACTATGGCATGAGTGACAATATTGACTTCCGAGCACCCGAAGCAGTCGTGGCCCACCGAATACGCTTTCCCTCTATAGTTGTATGGCCTCGCGCGCTTCAGATGAAATCAAATCAGTGCGCAATTTATCCTTTCTGCTCAACATTAAACCACACAACTTCTGCCGTATATCTCAGCTTGGCTTCAATTGTCCCATCGTACTGTCGTACCTCTTAGTTTACATGTCACAGTGGCTGCAGTTGTATTGACGAACACGGATCCCAAACCTCAATCGGTCACCCCACTCTCAGTCTAAATCTATTCACAATATGGCTCCTTTCCGTATACCCTTCACGTCAAAGAAGACGCCTGCGTCGCGCGACCCGATCTCGAACAACGAGAACGTCGATCCCAACAGTCCATATGGCAGGGACAAGCCATCGCTGGCGTTGGGTATGAAAGAGAAGAAGGATGAGCCCAACGAGTTCAAACTGAGTTGTGGGTTACCTCCGGCGTCTAACATACACAGGACAAGCAGACTGACACTCTCTACAGCGGTCACAGACAATGGAGAGTATATGCCAGTAAGTGTCCTACGCGATCATGCAGTGCTAAATCTGACAGTCACCTAGCCGTCGCCTATGGAGCAACGATCTTTCTGGGGTACATCCAAGTCTCCTTCGACGACATCCACACACCGCAGTGTATTCAGTCAAGATGAGCCATTCTCTATCTCGCGTGAATCTTTCGACTCTTACAGAAGATCGTTTGTACGTTCTAGCGTTACACTACATCAAGGTCGTACTGACTTGCGGACAGGACGTTACTGGACGATCTCCCATCATTCATTCGGACAGTTACAACTCTCGCACATCCCTAGATTCGCGACAAGTACGACTTCCTCGACCGATAATGAATGGCAGTACTTTCGACAAACCGCAGAGCATACCTGCCGAGGACTCTGCGTTTGAGGAAGTAGGCTTAAACGACGATCCGGCGAAACCCAAAAAGAGAAGCTTCCTGTCTCGATTCGGTGAATCCACGAGTAACAATGTAAACACACCAGATGATGGCAGACCACATCATTTCCACCTGTTGTCAGGTCGCAAAAGAGGTCAAAGTGGTACTGGCAGCGAACTCGGTAATATGGAAAACCCTTCTAGCAGACCTGCTAGCAAAGGCAGAACAGAGGTCGCGAATACGGCTAAGTGATAACGCGCGCGATAGGCAAAGCGCCAGACTCGACGGAGTCTGATATCTGGTGGAGAATCAATCGAGTGCACAGATGGTCAAGGAAAACCAGCGCTTAATACTGAACGTGGATCAGTCTCAACGAATGGAAATCCATTATTCGCATACGGTGTGCGAGTCTCGTCGTTATGATGTCTCGTGTAGAGATGTTCACGCTTCACGAAGTTATGCCCACTTATGAAGGAATAGAAAGAGTGCTCGGGTTGCAACATACGTGCATGTGAGTACAGCGAGCGGGTCATGGCGTTTCGGCGAATAGTCATACGGAAAAGGAAGCGTACGAAAGTAGCATACAAAATCAATGTCCAGCGAGAAAATTGCTAACGTAGTATTGTCACGAGCAGTATCAACCTTGTTGTACTGTACTTCTAGCTAGATGGAAATCATAATGACCATTACAAATCAATGCCTCTCAATGTCTGTTATCACATTAGAACCATAGATATTGATCACTCACCGCTACCACATCTTTTTGCAAGTAGCAGAAATTTAAGCGGCAATAAATAGGTCTGTCCGTAAGAGATGGCATCCGCTCATATTGACGAAGCAAGGCTGGCGGAAAAGCATATGATGTAGATTCGGAGACTTTTGTTGTCTGCATAGTATCCTACGAAAAAAGTTTCGAGCAGAATTGGAGGCATCCTTCTTTGGTAAAATATCTTTCCACCACAACCTCAACCACATTTGTGCAACAATGTCTAAGATGGCAGTCGGAAAGAAGCGTCAGTCAGACAGTGCGCCCGCACAAGTGTCAAAAAAGGTCAAAATACAGAACGGTGCTACGTATGGTAGCAAGCCTGCCGTTAAGAAGCACTTTGACGAAGAGGAGCAGGATGACTTTGAGGAACTAGACGAAGAGGAGGCTATGGAAGATGAAGCCATTCAGGAGACTGGACAGGACAAGATTCATCCTTCTCGTCAGACAGCGCATCAACAAATTCCGAACGGCAATGCAGGCACAGCAAATGGTAAGTCGATGTGATTCCACAGTATCTTTACCGAACCTGACCACATAGCAGGCAACAACTCTAGAGAATCGCATATAAAACAAAGACAATTGGCGCTCGAACGCAAAGCAGCAAAGCCAAATGCCGATTTCATCGCACGAACGAAGAAGATCTGGGAGCGCTTGCGTATCAAGTCTGCTGTTCCAAAGGAAGAACGTACTGCTCTAGTTGAAGAATTGTTTAGCATCATATCTGGCCGAGTCAAGGAGTTTGTCTTCAAGCATGATAGTGTACGAGTGATTCAATGTGCACTGAAGTATGGCACGCCAGAACAGAAGAAGACAATCGCACAGGAACTGCGAGGCAACTACAGAGAGTTGGCTGAAAGCAAATACGCGAAGTTTTTGATTGCGAAGATGGTGACAGGCAACACTGACGGTACCATAAGAGATATGGTTGTACCAGAGTTCTACGGACATGTCAAGAGATTGATGAGACATCCAGAGGCAAGTTGGATCGTGGACGACATTTATCGCGGACTTGCGACCAAACAACAAAAGGCAAGATTATTGCGCGAATGGTATGGTGCAGAGTTCGTATTGGATACCGTTGGTAAAGCGAAGTCAAAGGCGAGAATACAGAGTGAGAAAGAAGAAGATGTCACATCAGAGCTGAGCGAGATCTTGAAGCAGAGTCCTGAAAAACGAGGTCCGATCATGCAGCATCTAAAAGAGATGACGAACCAATTGGTTCAGAAAAAAACCACAGGCTTTACAATGCTGCATGATGCGCTGCTCCAGTATTTCTTGAACACCAAACCCGACACTACAGAGGCAAGCGAATTTCTTGATATGCTCAAGGATGACGAGGAAGGAGATTTATTCAAGAATCTGGCCTTTACAAAGTCGGGTGCCAAGTTGGTATGTCTGGCACTTGCGTATGGCAATTCTAAGGATCGAAGAACAATCCTCAAATTCTTCAAGACACATATTAAGTTACTGAGTGGAGATGAGCATGGACATACGGTGCTCCTGACAGCTTACGAGGTGATTGACGACACAGTCATGACAGGCAAAGCCATTTTCCCTGAACTGCTAAGCAAGGATATGTCACAAGAAGAGAGGGAGCAAGAACTTGCAGGACAGACCACGCATTTGACAGCAAGGATCCCGCTTCTATATCTCCTATCTCCAGAACCACCAAAATGGCTCCTATCAGAAGAAGATTCATCAATACTGAAGGAGGTCAAGGAGATCAGAGCAACAACCTCTAAAAAAGAATCAGAAACAAGACGAATCGAACTCTTAAAACAAATCTCCCAACCACTCCTCGATCTAATCGCCGCCCGCGCCCCAACACTAATCGAAACAAGTTTCGGCTGCCAATTCCTGACCGAAGCCCTCCTAGGCGCAATCGGCAATAAGCAACCCGCCCTCGAAGCCCTAGCCCAAGTCGCCTCCTCAACCTCTCCAGAAACCCAACTCCTCCTCTCGACCTCACACACAGGACGCATGTTCAAGACCCTCGTCCAAGGAGGACGATTCGACCAATTAACCAAATCCATCATTCCCGTCGACCCGCCCCTGAAGTTCCACGACCTCCTCTACCAGAACCTCACGTCCGTCTCCGAAGACACGGTCATTCAATGGGCCACCGGCTCAAACGCCTTCACCATACTCGCCATGCTTGAATCCCCTGATTTCACTTACAAGGCTGAGTTGGAGGCTCTACTCAGGAAGAACAGTAAGAAGCTTGACTCCACGGATACAGAAGACAAGGCTGCTCGTGCGGGAAGTAAGATCATTCGCGAGAAGATCAATGGTGTTAGTGGTATTGGTAGTGGTGCACCTTCTTCTGTACCTACCTTGTCTGCCGACAAGAAGAACAAAAGCGACAAGAAGAGTAAATCCAAGAAGTGAGGGATTATGTCATGACGACGGAAGGATTTGATATATCAAAATGCGCGAATACTTCACTTTACTTAGATAAAAGAACGATGACCTGTTTTTCTTTTGATTTGCTGCCGTTGCCTGCTAGTATCGAATTTCAATCTAGTATCGAATTTCAATCTAGTCCGATCTCGTCAAATCTCGCAAGGATAGACTTGCAGTATTATTATAGTACCACTTATCGCATGAGAGGTAGCAAGATGTGTATACTCGATATACTATGCAATGATATAGCGCATCTTCTACCTAGATGGACGGGCGTACTCATTATCAATTCCATTCTTGTTCTTGATCGATACGTAAATTAAAAGCCAAAGTGGATTAGACCCAGTAGGAAAAAGATATGGAATGAACAGGCCGATAGAACAGACATATACGAACGGACGCTATTTGACAATATATCATATCACACCAAGCCACCTTGAACCAATTACAATTAATGAACACATTCAAATTCGATACAACTTTTGCGCATGGCCTCTCCCTCCCTCTTACTTCATCTCTTCCTCAATCCCTCCTACTATGCTCTCTTCTGAACCCATCTCCAATATGTGACAAAGCGAGATCAATAGCTCCCTTCTGAGTTGGTGTCGGATGTTTAGATCTCTGAAGGACTTTGAGCGGTATGGCCAATTGCATCGTTGCCACAACGTTGATTTCTCTCGTTTTGACTTTCTTTTTGGTCTTGCTGCTATCGTTGTTTATTGAAGTGTCGTTTCCTCCCTCTTCTGTATCTGTGCCAGCTGCTGTATTGTCTGGCATACCAGGTGAATTCAATTGACCTGAGTTCGTAATATCGCCTAGGACATAAGCGGTCAAGCCAATAATTTGGCCTGCGGTGAGTTGTAGGATGGTTTTGTATTTCGCGAGTTTGAACTCGTAGGAGGTTGACGCTGGAACTGGTTTGGTGGTTAGAGCGCAGGGTGTCACTGTCTTAGATTGTTTCTGAAATTCGAGGACGGTGATTAAACCTTCGTATAGCTTTACCCGAGCGATCAGACAACGCAACCAGTAGAGATACACCCAGAAGTTTTGGAAGTAATAGACGGCGTGAAGGGGGTATAGAGACCACATTGTACCTGCTGTGCTTGCTTGAACTTTCATCATGCCCCATCCTGGTTCGCCCTTGGCCCAATCTGACGAGTCCAAGTCTAGCTCTTCGGCTTCTGAAACTGCTTTCTGTAATCTTTGGATATTCTCAACTGAAGTCGGATCTTCTTTGCAGGCGCGGAGTGCGAACTTAATCACCTCAAGCAGGTGAGTGACACTGTGAAAATATCGTGTTGCTTTTACAGCTGTTCGAGATGGAAGGAATTCGTGCTCATCCTGATAGACATCCTGTTCAAGGGTTTCAAATTCCGTTGATGTGATGGAATTTAGCATAAAGAGTCGCATCTGCTACAAAATGGTCAGATGACTTGGACAGGGAATGCCAGATATGTACGTACAATTGCAGCTTTAAATACACGATATATTTTCTCAGCTCGTGGTGTGGTGAACTGCGAATCTCCTCTGAGTTTGAGTAAGTGCATACAACCTCTGATGTGCGAGATATGCGACTGCCACTCCTTTTCTGCCTCGATCTCATCTTTAGCCACTCTCCCGTATGAGAGTACGTTGGTCAGTGCCTGAGTCAGAGTTAGTCGTAGTCATTGAAGGGTTAATCTCCCGGCGCACCTCGTACAAAGACAATAACCATACAGCAACGACAGTCTCATCTTTCACTGCGCTATCACTGTCTTTGATCACAGCTTTGGTCGCACTTAGCGCTTGGATATAGTCCTTGCTAGTTCGAAGTCTGATATCATTGCCACTGTATCTGTCTGCCAGTGCCATGCGAGATACTGCTTTGACGGATTGATGCAGACAATGATTTTGGTCGACAGTCACTAGCATATTCGGTAGATAGTCGAATAGCGGAGCTCCGTACAACTGACTTGCTTGATAACAAAACAAGTGCAAAAAGTAGCATGTCGACTGATGTGTGACATCGTACTTTGGCGGTACCTCAGGCACTTTGTGTTGAGGTATTAGATCGAGTTCTAATTTGGAGCATGCACAGTCGCAGTGCATTAACTCAGTCTTAACTTTCGAAGCATGACGACAAGCTTCGTCGATTGACTGCGTCTCTTGACTATCAGCTATAGATGTATCTCGTAGAGATGATGCGACTGTCGACCGAAGTGGCTCCGGTGGAACTGGCTCAGGTGGGAAAGGCTCCAACAGAAGTGGTATTGATGGACGTAATATTGGTGGAGGGAGAGCCAGTGAAGGTGTTATCAATGGAACGAATGCAGCGGCGCTATCTGGTACGGGCTCTGCAGCGCAATCTCTAATGGCGAGTTCTAGTATGAAGGGGTATCCTGGGCATGGCTGCCTGATTCGCTCACATTTTTGACAGCCGCCTTCACGACGTTCGTCACACTAGCTTGCACGATTAGCTGACAGTGCGCGAGCTCACAAGTATACCGAACCTTTATCTTCCGTTTTCGACAGAGAAAACAGCCAGTGCTGGAGCGTCCGATGTTACCCATGCGGTGGGACTGCTTGAAACGATGACAATAATAACGTGGAGAATTCTGTACTTGAATGCGTATGTGTGTGTTGAGGCTTGCACAATCCTTGCACTAATATCGTCGACTCAAGGATCGTTATTCAGCTTTTGTATATAAGAACAGTTTCTGGGAGAAGGGGCATATCCGAATTCTACAAGAATCATATCAGCAATTAAGCCATTCATAGCTATCCACAAGGCTTTATAACCAGATGCACTCTTTCGTGCAAAGATAATGACTGAATGGCTAGATTGAGTTATTCAAAGAAACAAATTGCTCATGCGGAAAGAAGGTCGCTTCGACTTGGTCCTCTGGCGACGCCGAGAAGAGCACCGAGATCGATCAATCAAAAGCCAGGAATACCCAAAGCGAGCTGCAGGCCAAGACGTCCGGACAAGAAATTCTTAGCCCATCTCGTAATTGTGGTATTCAGCTGCGGCTGCCTCCGGGTGAATGAGTCTTACCTATCTATAGGTAATCGACGTAGAGGCCATTTTTTGCTGAATCATTACAGTTGCAACAGTAGCGGTGTGATGCTAGTACCTCGTATTCAAAGAGCTTCATTCGTCAGATTATGACAGCACAGATTGAGTCATATGAGGACGGGTCAGCCTGACTCAATACAGCGTTTGATTGCTTGCGGCTCGCAGCCTCCTAGGACAACACAGGAGTAGTACACGGCATCCATACAATCAGCGTGAGGGGCTATTCACACCCATTTCTCGGTACCACTAACCTGCGGAAAAACATGATCCTGGCAATTTGTGTCAACAGTCAGTGTCTCTCATTGCGTCATGTAATACTGTCCATTCAAGTCGTTCACTGATTGCGGCACACGATGGCTGAGTACGTGACAAGTCGAGTGATGCTAATACACTGAGTATCTGAGATGCACCATATGTCACACTCAATGTCTCTGACGAGCTTGTGTGCGGGAGGAGCGACAATTCTGTTCGTTGTAGCGACAAAGCTGAAGAGAATTCACATTCCCTCAATGATCTGTTGGTCAATGTGTAGATGGAAGATCCCATGGATACCGCGCCCACCAGGTCGAGACCAACACTGCCAAGACAAGAGTCAGTGTCTGCTGTACGGAGATAGACATTCAACGTTGGATTGTTGCTTTTGACCCTACATGGCATAGCCCGTGATCCTTCACCTGGGCAAAGGCCTGCTAGAGATCCACAAATGTGCGCTAGCTGCGATGCATACTAAACGTCCTGTATCGATTGAAGTGCCACAAAGTCAGGACTGTCCACAAGCATGACAATTTAGACTTTCCGACCACACCATCGTTGTTTGGCCAAGCTTCATGCTTGATGACTTCAAGCACTCAGCTTATGATTTAAGCCATTAGTTTGGATGTGGTTCGGATTCATCTTGCGCATCAATCACCGCATAGTTTGCCGGAACTTCAACTATGATTGTAGAAGGCGGACATGCATTCGCAGACAGTGAGTAGTATGCTGAGCTTCTCGCACACTCGAGGTCTGAACAGTTCTCATATCAAATGTGAAATCCATGATCCACCTAGACACATGCTTGTGTATACTCTTCTGAAGCCCCTAATAGTTCGTCAGCGATCGAGATGATACTGAACTGGTGAACGATTAAAGTGCGATTTCACTACGGCTCGTGTCAAAGGCCGGAATGTTCCCAGAGGGACACCACTATTTCTTGAATGCAGAAACATTGATACAACTGCAGCCTCAAAGAACGGCCTAGCCCCAGGAATCTGCGTACTTACTTCGGACCAGGGGTCGATGCCAACACTACCATGACATGAATGAAGTGGTCATGGTACGAGAGAATTCCCCAAAGCGGAATCAATCGTGGCCATAACACGATTGTGTTACAGCATTTTGAGCCGCTTCATACTGGATTCTTGATATGAGAGGAACTGTGAGTCCGAGAAACAACGGTTATAGTGAAAAGTGAGCTGGTAGCACCCAGGCATGCCAAACTTAGAGTGCAGACATATGATCATGACTCGAAACGCGAGATGACTACTCGGACGTTGGTGTCTGATTGTTTGAGCGCATCGACAAGGATGTAGATCCATAAGTCAAAGTTCGATTGAAGCGATAATCAGAGCGTGATGCTGACAATAGATTCAGTATAGACATGATGACCTCGGTGGCGTGAGACATGAATCGTTAGCAAATCAGATATTCTGCAGCAATGACGACTTTGATGTGATGGACGCATACAGAGTCTCTCTGAAAATAGCAAGAATGAGGACAACTCCTGTAGTCGACATGGGAACGTGCAAAGCTACGTTACATTGACCGAACAACCGTTAGAACAAACAACACAATGGATAGAAGATTGTCAAGTTCAGCTGGCTAGCAGTTTGTCAGCCCTCGACCCGATGTGACTGTGAATATGCCAAGGCTGACGTCTAAACATCGCTGAGCTAATCCGCAGTCGCTGCAGCCCCGTCGATCTAACTTGAGCCTGCGAGATCTATCTGAACGTCTGTCGACAATGAGGTGAAGAATTTGGTCTGATCAGAATGCAGTTACACACCTAGACGAATTTGACATCATCTGCGACCATGGCTTCTAGGTTGGTCCTCGTGATAGGCGATCTCTTTATCCCGGACAGAGCGCCAGTACGTCCCTATTACGACTCTCACAATACATCAAGCTAACGAGTCAATGTAGGATATTCCAGCAAAGGTCTGCTGATGGTACCGGCTCTAGACATGGCGACTGACACCTTATAGTTCCGTAAACTTCTCACACCCGGCAAGATCGGTCAAATAATATGCCTAGGCAACATTACAGACAAGGAAACTTTCGATTTCCTCCGTCAAACGGCACCTGATCTACATCTCGTCAAGGGCGATTTCGACGTCGAGAGCTCAAACGTTGCTCTCTCGAAAGTGGTTCAACATGGAGGCCTGCGTATTGGATTCACACATGGTCACACATTAATACCCCAGGGAGATGCAGATGCACTCTTAATAGCAGCACGACAAATGGATGTCGATGTACTGCTCTGGGGTGGCACGCACAAGTTTGAAGCCTACGAGCTCGAGGGCAAGTTTTTCGTCAATCCAGGAAGTGCCACAGGTGCCTTCAGTACAAGTTGGGCAGCCGCTGCAGAAGAGCCCATACCTAGTTTCTGTCTGATGGACGTAAGTTACTAGCCCTATCAGGTTACAGAATCGAGTTCTAAAGATATCCGCTAGGTACAAGGAGAAGTACTGGTCCTCTATGTCTATCAATTGAAGACCGACGCCAACGGCAACGAGAACGTCGCTGTCGAGAAGGTCTCCTTCAGAAAGCCGGCACCTCTCACCCCCGCCGCATGATGGACGTAACGTATACAGCCATACCATGTTGCGCAATACGACTCAATCCTGGCGTGCTATATTGACCAAAAGCAGACCCGCGCAGATACTGCCAGGGAGCCATCTTTACCAAAACTTTGACAAAAAACCACGTGAGAAGCTTGCCCGCTCCCTCGCGTCTCAGAACAATACTTACACGATGAACCTATCAGCTCATAAACCGAGCGGATAGTACAGCTTCAATCAACCTTTTCTGCCAATCATCAACTGTCTCTAATTAGCCTTCTACTAAAGGAGAATCGAAACATTCAACTCCAAATCCACCGCCACAAGTGAGCCGTATCATCTGATGAACCAGCCAATATTCCGACAAAAGCCTCTCGTCCCTTCTGTCCCCGCCAACCAAAAAGCATTCAAGATTCGAAGAACAACTAGAAGTAGGAACAACACTAGCGCCAGTATTTCCTCCCTCAAATGAAAATCAGACGAAGACACAGCGGACCTGGAGGAATTAGAATAGCTTCATATTGAACCCCCCATTCCAAAGGCCGAAGACAAGTCTGTTCTAATGGAAAGAATCAAACACAACATTTCAAATAGGTTCCTTTACACTATGTTACCATGTCCATGTCTTTTTCGCTCCGTACTCTGTACCTCCGATTCCATTTCCCTTGTACTATTGTCCCTTCCACTTCCACTTCCACGTCTTCTATCTACCGGAGATGACAGCAACGCATGTGAACGCACAACACAACACAACACAACACAACACAACACAACACAACACAACACAACACAACACAACACAACACAACACAACACAACACAACACAACACAACACAACACAACACAGTATGTCCCCTTCAACTGGAATCATCGTAGTCATCAATATCTCATTATTGTATTACTGGCACTACTTCCACCATTTTCACTTCTACTACCACTACCATGAATAGTAGCCATCATCGTCTAATCTACATACATATAAACACACATACACATCGACCCTGAACAGCTCGTCTTTTCTCATCGTAAACTGTTTTTGCTACCGTCCTATGTGATCTCACTACGCGTCCCATGTCCTCTCCTTTCCGTCCCTTCCCACATTTTCGCTGTATACATTGCGACGCCAAAAAACAGAAAAACACCAACTTCAAATGATTCTAAAACTATGGTATATATACGTATGTACGTAGAAGAAGCCCTGTTCGGAAATTCCCAGCTAAATCGCTCAAATCGCATGTACGTACAGACAGACAGACAGAAAGACGCATAAGCACAAAATACGAATCACAATCCTTTAAAAGCCGGGTCCTTAAATCCAACCGAATTTAATTACAGAGAAGACAATAGCAGACGAAATCACTGCTCTTCGTCTCTACCTCCACCAGAGACAAGGATACCAGTAGCCTTCCCTAATCTCCGTCTCAATTCTCTCACGACGTCTCCATCACCATATGCCTGAGCCTTGAGCATTTCCTCACTGACGCCTCCAACGGCCCTCAACAAAGCCAGGACGAGATCTTTATCGATATCTTCGAAATGCGTGTTGGGACCCATGGTGAAGTTCGGATCGGCAAGTTTGATCAATGACTCCATTAGAATCGTCGTGTTGGCTTTGACGGGTTGGGGCACGGACCCATTTGATGATGTAGAGATCTGGGAAGATGTAGAGCGTGTGTGGCGGTGGAAATGAGGGTTGGTGGTTTTGAAAGAGGGAGATTGAGGTGATTGAGGTGAGATTGGAGGTCCGAGGAGTGGTGATGATGCTTGGGGTTGGTCGCGGGGAGATGTGGTGGAGGTCTGGGGTGCGACTGTTTGAGTTGATATGATGCTGGTGTCGCGGCTGTGTTCTGCGAGCTTGGCGCGTTGACCTGTTGGACTTGTTGGGATCGAGCTGGGGAATATGCGATACTGTCCTGAGGCTGATCTTGGACGTGGGGATGTGGGACTGAGGTTGCCAGTCACCACGTTCTTCCGAAGGGAGTCAGAAGGTGTACGACTCTGAGTTCGACCATTGGTCATCTCGCTGATGCTACCATTATCACTCACATGCCGTCGAGGAGGACTGTGAATTTGAACTGCTCGTATTGGTGATCGAGGTTGAATATAAATGGCTTGTCCTTGGGACGGGGCATTTCCCCAGTTCAGAATTTCTTCCGGTAATTCCTCTTCCGGTGTGCCCAAACCCTCAGTGGCAGTCTGGAAGGTTGCGGTAGAAGCATTCGATTCAACGCTGTTGCTTCTACCTAAAGTCATCCATGGTTTCCGAGGCTCTTGCAAATGCAACTTGTCGACGTGGTGAACCTGGTCTCTGAGAGGATTGCGTAGCGGAGGCTGTCTAGATGGTTGATGTTGTGACAGCATTACTGCTTCCATCTCCTCATCAGTGTCAACCTCATCATCGTCATCATTACTGCAACTGTCATTGTCGTCTTGTATACCGTCGTTTTGTTCATCCGATATCTCACCTCCGTCTTCATTATTGTCATCAACCAACGTCGGTGTCTGCATGTCTTGTCTGCTCGTCTCTATACTCTCATTATCGCTCTCTTCGTCACTCTCTCTTTTGCCAGTGTAAGTGCCCATAGCGCTGTGTAGAAACATATTTTCGTAATCAAATGCGTCCAAGCGATCTTCATGGCTGAGTCCTTCTTCCCCTGCGATTTCATCTATGAGGTACTCGCCGGGTATTGAAGGTACTACTGGTTCTAGATCCTGAAGTGACTCCTCTAGAACTTCGTTTAAGTAGATTTGTTCCTCTTCATTAACTGCAACTTCATCCTCTTCGTCTTCGCTTCGCACATCTTGTTCAGCATCAACATAGACCGAACTCTGAATCATCGATTCAAGGTCGACATCATCGGGTTGAGAATCAGGTCTGGCCCTCCTCTTTGTAAGATTCACGGTGTTCCGATCAGTTCTAGCTGATTCGAACGGTACAGGGGTCGTGTCATTATTAAGAAACCTGGCTGTGACCGGTGTCACGGGGTTTTGCATTGGCCCATCATCATCAAGAGCGGAATCCTTCCTCTGATGTCCCGGCCGCGAGAATCCTCTTGGTTCAGCTACCGTACTCACTTCATGAACGAAAGAAGAACTGGCTCTGTCTTGAGCTTCCGGGGATGATGGTTGATGCTGAGTAGCACTGATAGTAGCTGAAGAGCCATTGAGTGGACTGTCCCCTCGCAGACTCGATACACTCCGTCGTTTCATACTATCAGCTTGCGCTTTACTCTTCAACTCGGCAATTCTGTGCTTCATTTCTGACATCTTCTCTGTCAATTCCCTTGCGGATCTTGTAGATGCTTGAGAGTTCGAGCGATCTAAGGATGTCGGAGTACTCGAACTTTCATAGTGCAATTGACTCATATCTTCTTGGCCTTTACTACCAGAAGAATGTATACCTAAACCACGATACGCCGTGAAGGTGTGCATTGTACTGTCGGGTGATGTCTTGGTGGTGCTAGGACTGTCCGCATCCTCTTCGGTAAGGATGCGTAGAGGCGAATTGAAGCTTCGGCTACTGCTCGGTGATTGTGGATGTACTTTACCCTCTGGAGTTACAACCCCAAACCTTGGTCTGCTGTAGTCTAGTGCGCTCGCCGATCTGACTTCGGGTATTCTCGATAGTCTCTTCATCCCGGAAGGTACCACATCATCACTCCCGGTCCGTGCGTGCGACAAAGTCGAATTTGGTTTTACAGGAAAGCCACCCCTCGATTTTCGATGAGCGTTCTGTGAAATTGATCTGTAAAGAGACCCGGCTGGTTGATGCGATTGAGTTTGAGCTTGATTTTGAATTGGGGACTGTCCTTGTGCCTGTGCCACTTCATGCATGTTTGGTGTTGAACGCGAGGGCGTAAGAATAATTGAGTGACGCGCTTTCGATAAATTGTCCTCCATGTGTGTCAAGCGCTTTCGAGCACTCGCAAGAATCTTTTCCGCTCTTTCATTCAGTAATGCCAATTCCTCATCGATCTCTTTGCTGTCCCTACGACTCTTGGTGTCATCGTTCTCTGCAGACTCTCTGGCATGTGCAATGTCGGCCGCGACGCGATCACTTCCAAGTTTCGAGGTATCGAAGTCCTCCCATGTACCTACATCTGAACCTCCACTCGACGATGACAAGTTGCTCAATCTCTTCTTGTGTCGAAGTCGCGGTTTCTTGATAGTAATTGTACCATCTGGATTTGGTGAAGGTGTCCTGCTCTTGTCATCTCTTGTAGTGGAATCACTGTCCGAGTCTTCTTCACCAATATCACTAAGTGGTGTGCCATGTTCGTAGCCTGTGTACGCTGCTGCTGTCGCTGCAGCCGATGCCTTGATCGTGGTTGGCTGCACACTAAATCTCTGAGGCATTACCACTGCTGTTGCAGTCAAAAGCTCTGCAGTTCCGTCGCTGTCGCTTCTTTTGTGGCTCTTGGGACTGGACCGACCGTCATGACTAGAACGAGAGATTGAGTCTGAGGAGATCGTGGGAGTCAATGCCGAAAACGTAGATTCTTCCGGTAAGATGGAGTCTGGATTCGTCAGGGTCGGTGATGAAGGTGCTGGCACTTCTTGTGCAACTGTAAATGCATGAGCATCATGCGCGGCTGTAACTTGTGCATGAGTGGTTGCCATTGTCGCGAGATTCGACACTTCTGTCATGCGCGAGTTACCAGGATGCCCACCAGGTCCGGGATGTAATTCTGAGTCCTGACGGGTCTGCAGACTAAAGCATAGCTGGAGATGTCAAAACGGTAGTGGTCGCGTCGGAACTAAATTGTGATAGAGCCGGCGCGATTAGTTCGTATGTTGTTTTGTCGCGTTATCGTGAAGTCTGGTCTAATCGATATCGACCGAGCTGTGAAATGCTAGAATTCGATACGGTTGTATGAGGGAGAGTCAGAAGGCTTCACCGCCTCAAGAGGATGCCGCCTAAGGAGTGATCCTGTACATAAGCAAAAGGTTGTGAACGTGCAGACCGACAATAAACTGTGGAGAGATGAAACATAGCGCATGAGGGAAATGAGTGGGAATTGACTAAGCGGGAACGAAGGGAAATGCATCTGCAGCCGGCCTGGACATTCACCACCACCTCTAAAGTTAATCAATCTTCCAATTTTAAATCTGGTATGCTTCCACCCACCACTTACGCCAGTCATCATTAAATCGCCGACAATCACCTACATTTGTCTCTTTCTGATCGATCGGAGAAGCGAGAGCGCCATCATGCCATCGTATGTGGCTATCCCGGCCACACCGTCCGACATCCCTGACATAGCAACTCTAATGTTCAAGGCTAATGCATCAGACCTTGCCTTTAGCGCCATCTATCCCAAGGGTAATACGCCGAAGACGTTGATGCACTTTGTTGCCCAATTGGAAGAAGTCATGGATGAGGACCCGTCCGCTTATATGATGATTGTCAAAGACGCATCGAGTGGTAAGTGTGTCGGCTATGCTATATGGCATTTCATGACTCGAGGAGGGATCTGGGGAAGTTCTGATATCGGGAAAGAATTTTTCCCAGTGGAAGCAAATGTCGATCTGGGAGTCAGACTCGTAAGTGCAGGTGCAAAGAAGAGGATAGATGTACTCCAAGAGGTACTGGCAGGTCGGGAGGACGATGGATACGCGTGTGAGCTATACGATTGCACCTGATCATACAAGAAGAGACTGACACATATGTGAAATAGACCTCTCGTCAATCGGAATAGACCCCTTACATCAAAGACAAGGAGCAGCAGCGAAGATGCTCGATTGGGGCGTTGATCGAGCAGACGACAAAGCCTTACCCATTTATGTCGAAAGTACACCAGCGGCAATTAAACTATATTCAAACTTCAACTTCCGGCCATATGACAAGCTCAATATAGACTTGAAGCCGATCAACGAAGAAACAATCGAGCATATCTGCATGATACGGTTGCCAAACTCCACGTAAATATACCGCCACGAGATGGACAGTGAGAGCGTGACAAACATGTATGGTTCATTATCTACTGCTGGAATTTTCGCTAAACTGGCTTACACGATACAGAGTTGATGGATTCGCCGACCAATTATGCAAATAATATTCCAACAGACAAGTCGTGTTTTCATGGCATCGTAAAAGAGCACATCATGGCTCTGGTATTATTAAGCGTTGAGCCCTCCCCCGACCATGGTGCCACTGCCCAGAAAGATGGAGAATTGCGCAAAGTTGGCTGTTATGTTGTTATTAGCACCGAAGCCGACTTGGACAGTAGTGTTTCCGCCGTTAGGACCACCCGAAAGGAAATACCGTTCAATGAGTTGCTGGGCATTAACGGCTATACTCGGCGTGCGAGATTGTGTGAGAACAAAAAGCACAACGACTTCGGCGAACGCATTTTGTTGTGTCGTCATCATGGTAGAGATAGGAGAGAGCGAGGAGGTGGTAGTCGAAGGTATTGCGCTGTTATAAAAGGGCGCAGACGATGCGGTGCTCTGAGGAGTGTCGCTAGCAGATGAAGATGTTGAAATTGAGTCTCGTAGCGAGAGAACTGCTGTAACCTCAGGATTTGCGATGTTGTAAGTACGTGATGGGACTGGAAGAGCTGGTACTTCTGGCTCAAGGCCGGGAATTACAATGAACCGCTTTTCTCCTTTCTTCTTCTTGATCCTCTGTGGTGTATTAAATTGAACCAGCGAGTTCTCTCCCGAGCAGGAAATATTGTTTGCCGCAAACATCGAGAGCAACACCGTCGTGTTAAGAGGCACATTGAACATCGGTCGTGACTGAGAGAGCACTGACAAGATATCGCTTCCGATCGTCGCATTCTCATAAGTCCTACTGCCTTGCTGTAGGTCGGCTGTGACACATTCAGGATCTGCTGCGGTCCGGCACTGGTTCCCTGTGAATCCGTCGACACAAATACATGAACAAGCGCCGTTATCAATGATGCTGATGCCACCATTTTGACATGGAAAGGAAGTGGGACAATGCGAAACGTTGGTCGAGTTTCTTCTCTCCTTCGGGACCAGAATAAGGAAGATAGGTACCAGAACTGCGGCAGCAACCAGAAGGACAAGTACGATCATCAAAAGCAGGAAGACCTTTAGTGAGAGACCGCAACATCGTCTCTCAGGCCGAGTTGTGCTTCTATGCCGGCGTGATCGGGACTGTTTCACACCTTTCTCGTTCCCATCCCATACGCCCTGCTGACGCGACTGTGGAGGTGTACTGTTTCCAGGCGCAGGGAACGATACTAATACATCAGAGTACGTTGATTCCCTAGGCAGTCCATTGGTTCGTTTGCTGTTATGCCATATCAAATCCTCTAGGCCCAACCGACTAGCTGTTTTGCCTCGGTCAAGGTTTGAAGCCAGTCTTGTTGCTCTACGGATGAGTTCGGGAAGACTTGTAATGCTCTGTCTGGTATCTGCCTCTGCACCTGTGTTATCGATTGGTGTGCCCGTCTCATGTTCTAGGGAGGCAATTCCACCTGTAGTGTGTTGCCCAATTCCCAGACCAAGTAAAGGATTCGTTGAATTGGCTGAGACTGATCTTTGGGCAAACGGCGATGAGTGGTCGGCGCTGAGCATCTCTTGGTTATTTGTAGTCACCTCGGTGTCTTCTGCAGCGCTTGGTTTTGGTGTCGCAGTATTATGAACTTCGTCTGGGGTTGGCGGGAATCGGAAGCTCTCATGAGTGTATATCGACGTAGGTGAATCTGGGAATGGTAGCGTGTGAAGTCCAGATATGTCGTCAATCTGCGTCATATTCTGCCAGGTAGGTGTGTTGGGGCTTGGACTATCAAATCCTGCCGCAATGGCTGCGCTTAGGGCCCTGATGGTCTCATCTCTGTCACTCGCAGGTAGAGTTTCCGATTCTCGAATAGGCTGATTGCTTCGATTACTATCATTTCGCCTTATATTCCTGATGATCTGCTTGCCTTTCTGATTGATGCTTGGTTCTGGGACGGAAGGCGCACTGATTGTTGGCCTAGACGTCCCTTCTTGACGATGACTATCGGTATTCTTAATTGTCGGACCTGCTGTTTCCCGGACAGAAGGGAGGCGAGCGGCCAGTTTCAATTGAGATGGGCGGTTGGGCCGTTCCATTGACGGCCTCTTAGGCGCCAACAGCAGCGACTTCTGGGGCTGATGTAACTCAGTCTTCTGCACTGCAGCTGTAACGTCACCAATATCTGAATTTGATCCATGTCTATCAGTTAAGGATGTCCGTCTCGATTCAGCTTTGTTGTTCTCTCTGAACGGTCTGGCAAAGTTTGCTGGGCGAGTACGTGGGACGGTTTCAGGAGAAGGTTTCCTGGAGCTAACTGAGATAATAGGAGTTAGTGAACGACCGTCTTGGTCTACGTGCCAGCCTTGTTGACTTGACATTCTTTGATTTGTTCGTCTTGGTTTTTCGTCGACACTTGTTGCTCGTTCGGTGAAATGCTGATGAGTGCAATGATTGAAGCCAGTCACCGATATGCCTTCTCATTAAACATGGCAATTTGTATGGGCTGTTATTTCTCTGATGTCAGTCAAGCTTCGATAGATGCGGTAGATGAGCAGTACGCATGCCCGATCTTTAGATACGCATCCAAGAAACTCGTGAAGCCCTATTCCTAGAACGATGCATATCCCATACTGTGAAAAAGAACCGTGACATCTCTTACCGGTATCAAAGTTGCAAGGTGCAAGCGCTCGTCCAACGCAGGACATTTGCCAAGTACTAGAATATCGAGGAGTCGACCTGATTGGCGTGTATGACTACTGGAAACTCTGGAATTGACTTGTGGTCGATTTGAGTTTGAGAAGGTGAAATGTAGATGAGTCAGTGAGGTGAAGTCATGGAATAAGCTGTATGGTAACAAGCTAGGAATGAAATGAATGGACGCACAGCGAAATGTGCAACTCGTCGTGCCAAACGACCAAGAATTGAGGATGGATTAGCAGACAAAAAATCTAATCAATAGACGAAGGATGGAAGAGGGCGAAAAGGATGCGGGAACCCTAGGCTAAGAGACAGCACATGATACTTTGTGGTACGTTCGGCACGTTGGCGATACGGCACTGTACTGGTTCAAGCATACACTCTAGATCACACTCAGCTAACATTCTGTGACGGAGTGAGGAGTGGTCAAGTCAAGGAATATTACCCATGTTCTTGCCGTTGGTGTAGACGGGAAAAGGTACGCGCAGTTTCAGATCCAGGAGTCGACCGAGATAGGAAGTCCCCTGTTTAGCGTTTGACCGCTAGTTGAAGGGATATTCAACCAATCAGCAATCCTCCCTTTGCGTCCTTCAGACCTTCAGCAAGCTACCTCCCGAGCTAACGTGAAACAGTCTTGCACATAATCGATCATGTTGAATCATCATCTAATTCAGTGCGACACAGACCAGGTCCGCTCATAACTCGGTCTCCGTTTCACAGGGCATCGACACTGAACACGAAACGTAATCTCGGCGATACAGTAGTGCAGACTCAGACCCGAGCGAACACAGACGTTCAAGATGACAAGTCTGTGCGAATTGAGGCTTCGAAGTAATCTAGTGGATGAAGGCCACATGGCACAGCTGAAGAATTCGTGCATTGAAATTAGAATTTCACTAGACCAGCCTCATGTCGAGGGGGCCGATCTTGGCGCAGCTTTGACCCGAACTCGCTTCACGGAGACCTGAAGACTAAACTCTGACTGACAGCGTCTAGCAGTGTTCTCGGTATGTTTCATCCGGGAATGCAGTCGTTCTGCAAGGCAACATCATCCAAAGATCACCCAATGAAAGGCTCATATATTTGTACGCTGGGACTTGACCCCTAAACGTTTATAGATGTACGGGTACTCCTTGCAAACTTTGTCAGTCACACTGCAGGGGCAATCTCGATACGTGCAGTGGACTTTGTACTCGGGTTGAGTGCAATGCGGTAGGTATCCCTGAGAGTCCTCCATCAATCTTGATTCAGTCGTCCTGTCGTCGAGGCTTAGCATGACCATCCCTTCATACTCATGATGGGTTATGACGCGCGTTTCGTGAGAACAGCAAGCTTGATATCGTTGCGGCACAAAATCCAGTTGTCGGCTCTGAACACGTTCAAGCACCTTGATTCCTCAACGTATGCGGGTCTCCGTGGCAGACTGGTTCTCGATGAGTGTGCACACCCTAACATAATGCCGTGAGCCATCGCTCAACATTGATGGAGTATGTTTCAGTGGATGACTGATGCGTCCTGATGAATGTTCATGTCGATGTCAGAGTCAAGTCAGATGATTTTCGTGAACATGAGCAAGAGTCTGCATCCCTTGCTCTCCTTCATCTTCATGCCATGAGGCTCGGTCAACGTGGCGTGAAGCAGAGTAGCAATAAGAGACGTGACTATTTCATCTCTTTGCTCACAACAATTCGCAACGAAATCCTTTCACTCTCGAGATAGATTTCAGAGTCCATGCAAATACTGAGAGATGACAGACGCAAAACCGGACGCGACAGGAAATGTATTCACGCACCTCCAGGTATCGAGAGCGCCATTTCTTGTTCCCTGAGTGTCGAGTGACCGAACTTGTGGTATCTTCGAGCTGTTCCACACCATTCAGGCTTTTGCGAAACATAGCAAAAATATAGCTACGGGTCTTGAAGATGTGAAAGTCTATATTTTATGCGCAGCTATTCGCTGGAAGTCATAGCCTTTCTTAAAAGGAGCAATCGGAAGGCCCTATCTTCCAGGAAGGCATGATCTATTAAGAAGGCAGCAACGACTATCTTCCCGATGACCTGAAGCACTCCTACATCACCTTCTTAGGTCATTCAGATATGTACGATATATATTCTTCCCTGCTGGCTCTGCAGAATTGGCTCTTCAGTTCGATTCCATGAAAGTTGTGTCGGACTCCCTTCCTTTAGCAATGCAATCTTCGACTAGTTCAGAAAACCGTCTGGAGACTCCCAGCAAAACAAGTATCCTTACTGAACAGCCTCCAGATACACCAAATCGTAAGTTGTGCATCTTACGCTCGGCGCATTTTTCAGGAATTCCGTTCAACTAAGATTGATTGTAGTTCCATTTAATCCACCGCGACGTCGTTCATCATTGGCCTTTTCGAAGATCGTTTCGAACCCGGTTGCAAAAGATGGCGATGATGTGCTCGGTCACGAACAGATCGATGCAAAGGCGTCTATTCACTCAGATTCGATTGCAAGCGCCAGGAAAGCGTCTGTAGTACCATCCAGTCAGTCTGGTGCTTCTCCTGGTCATGTAAATCAAGTACAAGGGATATTTCAGTCTGCCCAAGCAACTCTACAGCTGGACATGCATTTCGCAGCTTCACCAGAGGGCTCAATAGGTTCACGATTGCCTTGTGGTTTCTCTCCGAGACTGGACGCACAATTCGAATCAAGACACAACTCCGAAGTTCAAGACACTACGTCTCGAAACTGGCGTTATTCTACGATGCCTCAATTGCTTGCTACTACAACTTTGGATGTTCGCGAGCCCATGCCTTGCGCTTCACCCACACTTCCTGAGACTGACTCTCCACATGTCTTTGAGACTCCAGTGTCATTCGAGCCGACAAGCAGTGGTTTCGCATCTCCAGTCGCGGATACGGGTCAGAATAGCGATGTAGACCTACCGCCGTTGCCTCCTTCTAGTCCACCATTGTCCTGTCAGGATGACAACTTGGCAGCGTTGGAAAGTCCCCTGAACAATCTCAAGGTAGAAGGTGACGACCTCTCAGAAGGATCAGATATGGACCTCTCACCTCTTGAGGACCATCATGAAGACCTATCGACCGCTGTTTCAGGCAATCATATTTTCCTTTCGCAATCGGCAAATGCTGCAGCCGAATCGGCAAAGGCTAGAAGAGGTCTAGGGAGGCCACTCGTTCTCGAGGCAAATGACACACATAACTTCGACAACATGACAATCTACTCTGAATCAGTCGATAGTCGGCTACCTGGAATATGTCCAGATCCAGCAATTCATCGACTGATTGGATCAAGACTATGTCCGGATCCCGAAATGCACTCACAGGTTCACAGCCCTCAATCTTTCATTAATCATAGTCCGGGACCAAACACACGATTTAGGCAAGAATCTTATAAGACGACTGGTGCTTCAAAACTAGAATCGTACCCTGCACTGTCTGTCCGCGCCAGTGATACAGGCAGCCCCTTGCCGCCACACAGATCTAGAGCACCATTATCACCCATACTACCTTCAAGGCTCCAGCATTCCTACCAAGAAACGTACTCGCCAACATCCTACAGAGTGAATCGACCGTGTAGGTCATTACATAATCCATTGCCGCCCACCAATGAGCATTTTCAGCCTGGCTGGTACTATGCTCGAGATAGCCCTCAGAGACGGCACCAACCTGGTAGTGGTGTTTATTCCTTTTCGACAGCAGCTGCAAAGGTCACTGGAGGGTCAGCTGCGCCAGACTTTCGTATACGAGATTCATACAGAACGGATACTTTGACCCCTTTGGTCAAACCTTTGAATAGGTACCGTAAAAATGGTCTTGGAGCTAGTATCATCAGTGCTCGAGGTTCTGCGCGCTTTTACGGCTCATCTAGTTCCCACGACAGACCTTTAGGTCGTGTGAATACATACAGCACCAGCAATGATTATGAGAATATAGATCGGGTCAGATTCCAAAGCAGTCCACCACGACCAAGTACCAGTAATATCTCCGAACATGATATCAGAAAGCGAAGACGTAATCCAAAAGCACATACACCAGAATCAGATATTGAAAGTCCACTAGCCAACCATTACAGATTTGCTGCTGATGATTCTATGATCATTGATGATGATACGAGAGCAGCCGTTCGAATGAGCATCTTCGGAAACAGCACACCAGAACCATTACATGGCGAACGAGAAGGAATCCGAGAACTCAGCCCTAATGTCAGTACCTGGAGAAAAGGAATGAAGGGAGGTCCTCATTCGAGAAAGAAGAGACGACCAAGTTACTGGGACGGCGATTTGAAGGAGGTTAAGGATAGTCCTGCTGGTCGTGGTGGAATTTCAAGCTCTCCGACCATTTCCAAGCGAAGTATGGTCGCAGAGATGGAGAGTATGAGCGCAGCAGCAAGCATCAACCATGAAGACTCGAACATGGATGATAACAGAATACATGTGTACGAGCATGGGGAGGTAAGCGATGCTGTACCGTCTCGAACCCACACAATCCTGGACGAAGATTTTGATACACTCAATACAACACGGGGCAGCATGAAGTTTGACGGAGAAGGAGATTAGGTTGCAGATGATGTCGCGAAGATCGAGGTGTATGATTGAGCTAGTTGGACTCGACGATCATAGGAAGCATGGGATATTGTTGTAAAGCAGAAGTGCATGAATATAGAGGTATACCGTGAAGTAGATCCGCATGGTGTATGCGAGTAAAGGTCTAGCAAGATATCATTCAATACATTGAACGCAACACACACAATGCAATATAAATCCGACAATTCATTCCACTCGTATTCAGGGTATCTAATCTTTCAAAGTTTTGACTTCCGACCATGCAATCATCACATGGGCACCGTCCCATTCTCTGTCCAAGACGTAATTTCGTGTATTCTATTTCCCTCCTGTATCATCATAGCACAATGATATGTATATACATGTATGCATGTGTACATGTACATACTCAGGCTCGCTTCCATCAAATCTACCCTCACAATCTAAATAGCTCAACCTTATTTCAATATTTGTTGTCGACAACAGATACATATCATACCTCACTCTTCTTCCAATACTATCATGTATCTCGCACATAATATCGGTCCACACAACATCACATCACACCACATCATACATGTGAATAAGTATCATCCATGCTCATCTCTATGGATATTCCGAACAAAAACATCAACAACGAAATCAGAACAAAATCACCACCCACCACCCTGCAAACCGGCGATAGCGGCAATACGTTCACTATCGCCCATTTTCTTCGCGGCACTTTTCTTCCCTACATCGCTCTCGACACGGCGGAACGTCGTGTAGGCTAACTTTTCCAGTGGGACGTCGACGGTCTCGGACCAGTGTTGGAGTAAGGAGTGAATTCTGATTCGTTGGGATGGGAGATCGGTTGGTTCTGTTTGAGATTGAGGTCTGTGATCTGTTTCAATCTCCATTTCTACGTCTGATGAGGCAGACTCAGATTCAGAATCAGAAGCACTGAAATACGCTTCGTCAACTCTAGACAACCACTCTTTTTGACTTTGAGGTTTTCCTACGTCCACGGCTGAGATTTGTTCGTTTCTCGTTTCAGGGAGGATAGAGGCTACGTCTTCGATTTTTATTTGGCCTCCTCCATTTGTGCAGCCGCCGGGACAGGCCATTACTTCGACGTAGGCGTATTCAGCTGATATTCCGTTTGTCGCAGCATTTCTTCTTGCGGCGGCGCCGGGGAGGCGTGATTGACGGGATGGGTTTAGTTTTCGCACGAGGTTTTGGATGTTGCGGAAGCCGTAGTAGCGGGCGCATTTCATTATTGGGGTCGAAGAGTTTGGAGATTGCAGGGTGTATTCTATTACGTCGGCGTTGCGGCCTTTCTGGGTTTTTATCTGAGATCCGGGATTCTGGGACTGGGCTGTTTGTAGGATATGGTAGAGGTAACCGCCTGAAGTTCCTGCTTCGGCGGATTGTGGAACAGCTTTCGAGGACGAAATTTGGCGAGGAAAGAGGAATTTCGAGAGGGTATCGTTAGGGAATGGTGTTGACTCGGAAGCTGAAAGGGGAAGCTGAGGAATGGTCGATAGCTGTATGTTACGTGCTGAAGCAAGTGTGAGGAGTTCGCGAGACGTTATCACGCAGTCGACGTCTCGAACAGCAGTGGACTGCTCGGTATTCGAGGACCAAGCTTTGTCTGTAAGCTCTTCTCGACTCGCTTCGAGCTTTTTGTCAAAACATGGCATTATAGCCAAATGCCAGATCTGTGACGGGTGTATGTTCAGAGCTTTGCTTAGCACAGATTTGAATAATGTTCCTGTGAGAGCTTGAGGTGACTTCAAAGTCGAAAGATGTGGTAAGACGTGAGGGTGTGTCTTCTCAGCGTAGCAGATCCACCCAGGACATGCTGATGTCAACACTGGTCTTGGTTTAGACTTCTCTGCCATGGACCCCAATACTTCGTCGGCACCAAGAACAAGACATGCCTCCCGCATTCGATTCGTATCCACCACATAGTCAAACCCGTTATTATGCTGACCACCTATCCGCAGGCCTTGTGAACCACTGAGAAATTGTTCAATCAGGTATCCAGCTTTCTTCTCCGATATACCAAATGTAGCCGCAATACTTGCTCTTACTTGCGGGCTTACACTCGCAACGAATACTTTACCTTCCGTCGAGGGTATATGATGACCATTCGTAGAGCCATTTTGTTGACTGAGGAGTTGTCTGACATTAATTGACGGGTACGCATCAAGTGTGTGTAGGACTTCAGTATGTGATTGTAACGATACTAGAACTGCTTCTGCGGATGTAACGCAACCTGAACAGGCAAGGCAGTCTGTGAGTGATATGGAGGCAGGCGCAGGATTTTCTGCTTGAACTTTGTCTTCAGTGGTGACTTCGTATGGATTCGAGTTCTCTTCTTTGGGTAGAGTCTCAACAGGTTTTATGCACGCAACACCAGGAGATATGAAATCGTTAAGATCGTCCGCAGACAAGATTGCGCTCATATTGAAGCGTTGTAGTACGCCTTTTCGAGGCTGGAGACTAGCGATAGATCGGAACTGCTCGTCGATCGTTATTCTATAAAGACGCCGGCTTGAGTGTTGTGATGCGAATGAATGACAACAGAGTAGGATGTTGATGGACGGCGAAGAGTGAGTCGCGTTATTTTTTGTTAACTGCGCAGTTTGAAATTACTAATTGAGCGGGATTGATTAGCTAGCCGACATCGGGATCTGAGGGCGGCGAATATGCAGCCGAAAGTCTAAAGGTAAATGAGGATCTGCTTTCCAAGACGGGTAAACATATCTTTCTCGTAGTAGTAGACAATACATTGTCCTTTAGTTCAGTCAGATACATGTAGTAGTCGAATTAGAGCAGATGATGCCAGTCAATGCTTCTAGGTATTCCATGTGAAGAGGTGCTGGTTGAATTGCGACAGTCTCTGATGTACGACTGTGTGTTTTCTCCCCCGAGCGAAGATTCAAACGGCACCAAGCACAGAACCTACTATCAGGACCATAACAATCGCTAGAATTCGAGATCGTAACAAGCGTAGAAGTGTTTGATTATAGCTCTAGCGGTACCAATAAACTGGCAGCATAATGGGTAACAACAATCAATATAACTAGGAGTGGGTTAGAAGGATATCATCTCCGGGGCTTATCGCTATCAATTTCCCCACCAGACTTTCAACCACGTCATGACGTCCACTTCCACTCAATGCCTAAAGGACTATTCATAAATCCAGGCACCCACCCGATGCCTAATCCTGAGTCTACCGTAAGTCATAGTAGTAGTGATATCAGGCAAACACGCAACCATGAAAGGATTCATCAAAGAGATCTTGGCTGATTCAGCCAAACTTGTAGGTTTGATCATAGTGCCTATGGCATTTCTAGGTCCTGGTTGGAGACCCCGAGATGATGGATTTGGACCAAGACTCCCCAAAGCTGATGACACCCACGGTCAACCTCCACCCGGAACGCCGTCGGCCTACAGAGATGGAGATAGATACATTGAAGTCCTCGAGGCATTCAGAGAGCCCGGAGAATCAGACAAAGAACGATGAAGAAGGCAGTACTACCAAAAGGAAACGACAGACTGTTCTCGACTTTAGTAACGGCAGTCTGGCGACAAAGAAACCACTCACGAATCCTATTAGTCGTGATGATAAACGACGGAAGGCACTCGCAGAAGTAGCCGCCGAGACGATCTTACTGCTGCCGGGATTGCTGGCAACACGACTTGACATTTCAACGGCTGGCCATCTGTGTCAGAGAGAAAAGATTGATGCAAAGTTCTGCCCAAAACTACCCATGATTAAGGTTGAGGTCGTCAACTCTGATACCATCGATGCCGCATTGAACCTTCAGCGTCAGCGGTCGCCAAACTGCACAGACAAACCTGTCGCTATCCTCAATATGGCAAATGCTAAAACCGCTGGTGGTGGATGGAAGCACGGTGCTTTAGCTCAGGAGGAGGCTCTTTGCTACAGGACTTCTTTGTACAATACATTGAAGCACAGATACTACCCGATTCCTGATGACGCTGCCATCTACTCTCCACAAGTCATGGTGATTAGAGACAGCTTCCTCAACGGTCACGATCTGCTAGACTTTGCAGACCCAAGGAAGTTGGAAGCTATCAGCGTCATCAGTTGTGCCGCGGTCTGTCAGCCTTCTGTCAAGAAAGATGCAAATGGGATCCCGACATATGCACTAGCTTCAGACACAAGATTAATGCTAGAGAAGTAAGTTTTGTTTGTACCTATGGTTTGATACATCTAACGACAGATCAGGATGAGAATTATTCTTCGAACAGCAATCCGAAATAGACATAAGCAAATCGTTCTCGGTGCGTTGGGTTGTGGTGCTTTCGGCAATCCAAATGTCCAAGTTGCTGCAATGTGGAAGCAAGTCTTGCAGGAAACAGAGTTTCAAGGAGGATGGTGGAAGGATGTCGTCTTTGCTGTCCTTGGGGGTAACGGAGGTGCTGGAGACAATTTCAAGGTGTTTCACAATGCTCTAGATGGCATGACTTTGCAATGATACCCTTTACGAAGATGGCGAATACAGGTCTTATCGAACTTTTTGATCAATGACATTTTACAAATCATACAACAATGAAGAGACTATGGATTCGCTCATCCGCTCAGAAGAATTGACGTTATCGTCATAGCTAGGAATTATGTATCCATCTCGAAAGCTGCAGCTGTAATGGATTTTAGGTGAAGATACTGTCCGTCAATAACTATCTAGAACCTGAGCCCTGTACTACTACAATAGGCGCTGCAAGCGCGTGTAATTCCAGATCTTGGCGCGCGCCTGAATAGTATCCGCCTGATGTCAATACACAACTTGTTCACCATTTACTAACGACTACTAGTAGTATAACGTTCAGTACTCAAGACAAACCTCCCATCGAAACCGCAATTCCAATCCTTGGAGTTATTCAGCCTCACTCCCACCATCAACAAACTGTACGAAATCACACACCACACCAATTCATCCACAACCACAACAATGGATCAAGACGACAGCATGATGTCAACCCCCTCCTCCCCACCCGATGACCCAGAAGATTCCCAAATCCAACAAAGCCAATCACAATCTCAAGTCCGTGCCCTAACTCCTCAAAACGACCACCTCAACGCCTCAGCCCCAGGCGAACTCTCTCCACCCCGCTCTCAACCCCAGACACAGACACAGACACAATCACAACTAACGCTCTCACGCTCACGACTCCAATTCGAGAACGACGACGAAGGTCTAGGGGATGAGATGTCCGGTGGAAACAATAACAACAATTCAATGGACGGCGCACCAGGAACAGGGGAATGGAGGGCTGGAATGTGGAAGAGTAAGAAGGACCAGGACGAAATGCAGAAGGTTTGGGATTCGAATTATGTGGATCGCGATTTTAGTCTTTCGGTCTTTGGGGATGTGTTGGAGCATAAGCTTCCTGGGGATAGGAGGGGGTAGAATGTCGAAAGAAGGGGAAGAGAGAGAGTTGATTGTGAGGATGTCGGATGGGACTGGAGTTGTGAATTTTAGGCATGGGAACGTGCAGGGAAGGGAGAAGATGAGACACTACAAGAGAGAAGACTCTGAATGAACGCGCTCATATGAATGGAGGAGACATGAGATGACAACATATGAATTAATGAGCATGGCGATGGCGTAAATGCGGTATGAACTATCGAGCATAAATTGCTTTCAAGCGATACAGCGTGACATCTGAAGATACGTTGTATCTGAGAGACCAAGAATAAAACAAATCCAGAGACACCACGAGATCGGACCACTCCTTTTGATATCATTTGCGCAGTATGCGCTGTTTCCGTCTCTGTTTCCGATCACTCCTCTCTTCTTGTGGCGTGCTCGATCGATTGCGTTCGTGACGTGCTACATGACTTGTCTGGTGTAGTCCCGAGTGTTCCTCTCAAGAAGAAGACCCGTATCTGTTTATCTCGCCAGGCAACTTCACCAGTCCGTGTGTCTCGTAGGTGTTGTCAGATGGCACGATCTGCCAACATCTCACATCATGCGCCAAAGAAAAAGATGTTCGCTGTATCTATGCTTCAAAAATGTCCTTACCCATCTAAGAATAGAATAGTAATTCGTCTTGTACTGCCAAATCTTGACTCACCGCCTCCCACTAGGCGCTAAACCAGGCACATTACTATATCTCTCATCTCTTTCTGTCTTGAACAAAACCTGACACCAAAACTCTCTCGCATCACCATCCCACCAGGTCCAATATCGTCCCTCCCTCCTATCCACCTCCCTCGCCTGCAACTTGAATCCACAAGTCTCATATGGCTCCGCCGCGACGAGCAAGTACTGGAAATTCTTATCCGGGGGATCATCGACCTTCTGTTCGAATGCGCTCATAAACCTCACGCGCGGTTCAACACCAGGCGTTATTTCAGGGTAAAGTAATTGAAATAGTAGTCCAACTTGACGTGTAAGGGGATCGCGAATCTTCGTAATTTTATATCCCGGTCGACCTATTTTGACTACGTTTTTGCGTATAGCCACATTGCCCATCATGCCAGGGACACCATTCATAATTCCATCTCGAGCGGCGGCTTCTTTAGCTTCTTTGGCTGCTCGACGTGCGAGATTCGTTTGATGCTTTCGTCCCTGTGTGTGAGCGAGATAAGAGCCATCGTTCTGGTGGACTGTCAGACAGAGACGACATTCGAAGGAGCCGACGTGGTTTTTGAAGAAGTATGGGTCTTTGTCTAGGTCGATGGTTTCGAGGGCGAGTTTGCGAAGTCGTTCGCGGCGGTCGGCGTTGGTAGCGCTCGTGGATGCGACTCCTCCACCGCCGAATTTTGATCCTGCGCGATTCTGATAATCCATTGTGATGTCGTTGAAAGGGATGTGTGTATGGCAATGGTATGGTCAGAGAGCGAAGTTCACAAAAGTTCAGCACTCCCATGCAAGGCAGAGCTAACTAAATCAGATAAAGTTTCGCTGTAGATCACAAGGCTGTAATATGCGTTAGTTAAGTTAGACCTGGAGAGGTAGGCTACGTCAATTATTGACAAGAGCCATAAGTCACACCTCTAAAATCCGAGGTACAGACGGACAGTACAACAAGCAGCTCACCGCCATTACAATCGCTACCAACGCGTCTACCCTCAAACATGGCTGAATCATTCTACTCGACCAATCCAACATCATCATCAATTCCAAACACACCACACTCACCAACAAGTACAACAGGACCACCTCCGCCCCCACCACCGAAATCTCACGATCCAAGCCGAACGAGTACCCCCTCCCTCCCACAAAATCAGATATACAACAACAACAACAGCAACAGTAACAACACACCTTCTAGTATTCCACCTCCTGTGCCTCCGTCCCCATCACACGCACAAGCCCTATCGCTACAGCAGCAATCACAACAACAAAATCAAAGCCCGAGCCAAAGTCAACAACCTAGACCAAGCTCTAATCTGCAATACCAACAATACCAGCAACAATCTGCGCCTCAACAGCAACAACAGCAACAACAGCAGCAACAGAATCAAATTCCAAATCCAAGCATTCAGCCTCCATCCATAGATTCAGGCTGGTTGCCTGAAGGACTCGCGAACAAATCCACAGCAGAATTACATCCGCTGGTTAACAATCCAGAATTAATAACGGCATTTGCACGTCAGCATCCCTCGTACGCGGCCTCTTTAGAGCCGTTGCAGGCTGCTATATCGCAGAATTTGGCTTTGGCGCAGCAGGTGGCTCAGCTTGAGGTGCAGGTTGGTCGGTTGAGGGATCAGACGGGACAGCAGTTGTTGAATCATACTTCGCTTCAGACGCAGTGGAGGAGGAAACAGGCGGAGATGGATGATGCTTTGGCTCCGTGGGGTCCGAGGGCTATGTATCAGAGATTGGTGTCTAGTATAGGTGAGCAGGAGGCTATACTAAGAGCTGTACATGAGAGCTTTCTCGAAGGTGGAGGACAGCATGATGACAACATCAACAATGGTAAAGCATCAGAGAAAGAAGTCACAGAATGGATCAAACGGATTAGAGAGGGCACCACGACGTTGGAGAAACGTAGAGAGATGAGGGCACGATGGGATGAAGGACGTGTAGGAGGATGGCGCTAGTGGTAACAATGTTTTTGATTCTACCGATCAACACGATCGTGAAGAACTACATGATACTGATGTACAATACCATGACAAGCTAATGATAACCGCACCGCACGAATATGTCCACCACCCACAACATGTTCACAGTAAAACAGCAAGACCCAAGAGTATGACAGCAGCAATTCCACTGAATGTGAGCATCTCACATGGCACCTTTGTCGAAACAGCAGCGCTGTGTGGTACGGAAGTGTATGATGCCCTCGTCTTGCTCGCCTGAGCTGAGAATATGTCGGCACTTCGCTTTGCTTCGCTTTCACGACTGGCAACCCAAGCAAGGGCGGTTTTCCATGAAGACTCGGCAGCCTTGAACTGGCTCTTGAGAGCAGTTTCGCTAGAGGTAGCATCGGCGGCAAGACGAGAGACTGAAGTGATCTTGGATAAGGACGCAGCAGCAACAGCTGAATGCTTGAGTTCGTCATTGACTCTGAGTGTACGGTAGTGTGATTGGGATGATCGATATTTCGATTCCATCTCCAACAAGTAGCTTATCTGAGCTTCAGGGTATGCGTTGGTTGTCATTGTGGAGGTGATGGTTGGAGATGTCTGTGTGACTGACGTGGTGGAGACGACTTGTGTGGTAGTAGAAGTCGATGCTCCAGAACTTGTCGAGAGAATGACTGTTGAGGTGGGTTGTGCAACTGTTGCAGTACTTGTGATGCTTGTAGTGCTGGTTACTTGACGCTTATTTGGCTCGGCTGCATCTCCAGTGTGTTGTGGCTGTAGGAAATCCGGATTGTATGTGGCCGTTGCGTCTGGCAACACGATGACTATCTCAGCCTCCTCTGAGATGACGACTACTTGAGGTGCAGTGACGGACCCAGAAAGGGATGACATGTCTTGTGCTGGACTCTCGACCTCCCATCGTCTCGAGTTTTTGTATCTGAGCACAGATCAGGGATCGTTCAATGGACAACCATGAGAATCACCTACTGTACATCTTGGTCAAAAGGAGTACTGTCCCAGGATGGTTCATCGTCAGCCATGGTTTGCTGAGCCGGATGGGCTTCAACAGCCTCGTATGCAAGCACGTTCATGGAACCCTTGTCATGGACTGCAGCATGAGTCGTTGCAACAACTGCAATCATCACAGCCAGAATGGTGGAGGAAGGCATCTTGATCAAGTTGGTGTCTGCAGTAGCTTGATTACACAAGGGAACGTCGAGCAGGGAAACTGGTGGAGCTTGTTCGTTGTCAAAAGAATGGAATGAATTGTGAGCAATGAAGCAAGCTGATAAGAGAGTAAGTGTAATTGATGCTGGACTGAAAGTGTAGTAGTGATGTGAAGAAGTGAGAAAGGAAAGGTGAGAGGAATGAAGAGAAGTAGTTCTCTACACATGTGGGAGGCAGCTTCCATAATTGTTGTTCCTGCTTGATGCGTCTTGTTCCTAGCAGAGCAGTGCAAGATTTCAGAATAGCAGGAGCATGAGCATGAGCAAGAGTGTCTGAAGTCAACATCCGCACCTCGGCCTCATTCCACTCAAGAAGGAGCAGACATGAATCAGAACTATAAGAATCATTTTCGACTGCGAGACAGCAGGTGTTTCAACAACTCAATCAGAATCCTACCACGATCTTTTCTCATCTCGTATACCGTCAAGCAGCCACTCAGACACGTAAAGGGATATTCATCTTCTCAATACAACCACGATGGTACGACTGAGATTGAGTAGCCACGACTTCGGGAAAAGTCCTTGATAGAGCCATGCAGAACTTTGTATGTCAACGTGCCTATTCAGCAACGTTTCGTGGATGGTCCTACTTCCACTTCCTGGAAGTGAGTCAGCAGGAAATTTTGATAGCACTCCTGGCGTACATTCCGAGCGTTGCACTTGCGGTTTGTGTTAGATTACTCACACCATATCTGTCACGTATAGGAGATCTCAAACAAGCAACATTACTGCCAGACCAACAAGTCGATGTCTCTGTTCACATAGACGACTCTCCACTACAGAGTACGAGGCAGCATAGCTTTTGTTGGTCATGGTGCATCTGTGAAAGAGCAAAATCGATACAACAGGATTACATGGCTGAATTTTTGTTTGCACATGATCAATTGGCAAGTCCACTCGCATGCCATTCGGCCACATTACATCTGTTGCGACAAAGGTTTACTACTTGGGAGCGGCCCTGAATTCTTGTCTGTCTTACTCAAGAGGAACGTTCGAAGCCGAAAAGTTCGGTCATCCTCGGCTGATGTTTCAGATCTCTTGCTTCGATGAATGCACAGCACTCAAACACTATTCAGCCAGATTGGCTCGGTCTTCATGAAAGCAAGTCGACTATTGAGCAGTCTGAAGTTCGGATCAATTATCCTGTACTACGCCGGATCAAGAAGGTACAGAGCTTTAGTGCGAGTGAGAGTTGGATGGTCAAAGCGTAAGAAACCATATGGTCCAGAATACGGCTTCGCTACTACACAGACCTCTCTTTGAACCAATTTCAAATATGCGGTTGCTAATACTCGCACTCACGGGTCCTTCTCACTCGATCTGTTGAACGTCAAAGGACATACTTATCACTCAACACTGAAACGGTGTACTGTCTGTTGCTATGACTACAAAGTCGATGATGCATCTGCTTAAGGCTAGTACTCCATGCTGAACTCGATTACAATTGCTGAACACGAATTGACCAATACTGAATCAAGCCCCCATGGCCTACGTTTCTTAACTGAAATTGTACCCCAATGTAGGTATGATCAGCATACCATAGTGGAAGTGCCTTTTAACTCAAATCGAATCATTTTGCCGTATTCCTCATCACCACTAACATACGGAGCAATTTCACACTCAAATAGTGTTATGTCGTCAGCAGTTGTTCCTCGGAACTACTATCGTTATCGCAATGGGAACAAAAATGTGAGCTTCTGGGGTCCGCACAACCGACCTGAGCTGAGTCTTGGCGGCCGGTCGGCGTTGTCGGCACCAGACATTATGTTTTCCCCAACCTCTAATGGCCCACTGCCTGGATTCTGGCTGTGACCATACCTACGGTGCAATCTCTATCACATACAACACGCCATGAAATCTCTGAACGCCCAACGCCTGGCTCCCACAGACGCAATGAGAATTGTAGGATTGTGAATCGGCGCTTCTTCTGCTGCAGGAATCAAGCCAGAATCTCAATCTTACCTTGTCTGCTGCACATGCGGCAGGACACCACATTTCATCTGAAATCCTACCAATTCATGGATCACAAGTTCGAACATCGACGATTCTCATTAGGACTCTATGATGTCTTCATACATCTCACCCACGGATTGTCAACCCGTCCCGTTCAAAGCCACCAACGTCTTTTAGCCGAGGGCCGTCGGGAATGCATGCACTCTATCATATGGCCACTGGGGTCGGCTTGGAAAGAAGCCTTCCCGGAAGTTTAGTTTGGCCCTCCGTTCGCCTGTATGATAGACACGAGACGATGGCTTCTTCAGAGTTTCTAAGGTCCATTCCCTGCGAAGCTCTTGTTTCTTGTTATCGGTGCGATTGCAACTGCGCACCTGCTTCGGACTCGTGACCGTTCTCAAATTTCTGCTCGGATAGTGTTCGAGCCACCACAGCGTTACAACGATAATGTGAGTAGTCATGCAATACCACATGGTCTGGTCCACAGAGGTATACGTCCTCTCCAAGCCTCTTTGGAGCATTGCCATTATTCAGTGCTTGCACTGATCGAACACCCACACAGTTTGACATTCTGAACTCAATTGACCAAGTTGCAGTATATCGATGGCAATACTTTTGGTCATAGTATACCTCACACACAGCTAAGTATGGACCCTCATTCGGTCTACGACGACGACGGAACACAACTATCACAATGCTAGCGGTCCTGACAGGTAGACGACAGACGAGATGACCAACGCTATTCGGCAATTCAGCCCGTTGGTGTAGCTTCCGATATCTGATTTTCGTTCACGTTCTCGCCCGCTGTTGAGTCCCCAGCTCAGACCTCGAGAAGAGTTCTACGTTGCAGAATGGCTGGGAGTTTTCTAGTGACCTCGAGATGCATTAGTTCAATTGTTTAGGAGCCAATTTTCATTTCGAGCTTGAAGATGCAGGATGATAGTTACGCATGACAACCTCATATGCACTCGCTACAAAGCTCCGACTCGTTGAATCATGCAGAAGAGAGTTTTCGAAGGACACTAAATCTCGGCTCTAGCCAAAGTACAATTAGCATTCAAGCAGCAATGATCAGCATAGTCCGACTCCACGACATGCGAACTGAACAACCTCCGAGTCTCGATTTTGTGCTCTCAGAGTACTCCATAGAAAAACTCTGTGCCAATCAGACACTGGGCAAAAAATTGAACCGCACGGCCGTGACAATTGCCTGGCATGCAGGTGAATGGAGTTTCAGTAAATTGACTGTCTCCACCACGTGACTATTTCGTACACACAATCGCACAACTCACAGCCAACAGCAACATGTGGGATAGTAGACTTCAAACGAGTTTGCTTCAGCCCCGAGTCGTGACGCGGACAAGTTGGATTGGGTTTGTCCCAGTGTTAGAAGCTAGTCTGAGGATCAGCGGCAGGCCGTACGAGTTACACAGGCAAGGTAAGGCAAACAGTGAGCAATTGATGTGGCTTGAAGGATAGGACGAATGGTACAACACGTGGTACCCCAAAGTTACGGCAAGGCGAGACGGGTGACTGCTTCGGTTGGTGTTCTTGTTCCTGAAGCCAACCCTATTTGCGCCTAGCAAAAACGGTCGAAATTCTTGAGAACAGCGCATTTTTCGGCATTGCTACAGAATTAACTTTTTGTGGCCGCAAAACTTGTTCCGGTTTGGGCTCTAGCAGGTCGGCCGATCAGTTGCCGCTCTGGCTTAGGAATGTGTGGCCCGACTTACACCTGCAGTAGCTCAGGAACCAGCAATCCGCAGGCTTTGCGCTCTCATTCTGATTCGAGCCCTTGACCTGGGTTGATACAAGGTTTGACTTGCTACCGCCGGTGACCTCTATGCGCCATGAGTCTCCGTCCACGTTTCAACCATTTTTCTTCGGACCCGGGAGACCTTCTAGCCATCGAGCCGTGCCCAACTCCACGCAGGAGCATTCATGTTGTACTGCATGAGAACGAAGGTCCAACGAGGGTGCCACCGACAGTATCCCATCTACGCAGTGGGTCAGCATCCCGGTCTATTGGGGATTCAATCTTTGTCTTCCCAATTGCAGATGCAATCAGTTGTTGTAGGGAACAAAGGTGTGCTTTGTGCGCTTTAGTCCTATTACTCCACCATTGTCTACATAAACCTCAGATCTTTCCTCAGAATGTTTCTGTCTCATCAAGTCACATCGTCAATCCTTCATCCTTTGTTACCCAGTCGAGCAGGTCTCTGATCAGCATCATTCTTTTGCTATCTGAACCCTATCACAACACACTCCCTCTCTAAACAAGACCCACTTGACATCAGTCGAACCAAATTCGTCTCTACGACATCAAAACTAACGATCAAAATGCAATTCTCAATCATGTCTGGCGCAGCCGTGCTGCTTGCCCTTGCACCAACTGCTTTGTCTGTCGGAACTGCTCACGTTGTCAACAATTGCGGCTTCGATGTCTGGTACGCCAGCGTCGCCCAGAACAGCTTCCCAGCCATGCAAAAGTTGCCCGCCAATGGATTCTCCGAGGTCTACAGCCTACCCAACGTTGGTGTGTCGATCAAGCTCGCTCCTAGTGCTTCAGCTGCTCCAACTCAATTCGAGTTCACATGGGCCGACGGCAAGATTAACTACGATATCTCCAACATTGACGGAAACCCGTTCATGCAATGGGGCATGTCCTTGGCTCCATCCATGGCAGGAGACAGTGCACACCCAAGTTGCAAAGTTGTTAGCTGCCCTGCTGGTCAATCACCATGTACTGAAGCATACAATCTACCAGATGATGTCCGTACCATGGTCTGTGATCAAAACTCAGACTTGACATTCACTCTCTGCCCAAGCGGATCATCTACCCGTTCAGTCACACTTACAACTTCCGTTGTTGCAGCAGCAACAAGTACCGCTGCTCCCAGTCCAGCAGCCAAGGGACACGGTCACAACCGTAACCACGCCCGCCACCTACCAACCAAATAAGCGGATCATCGCTATGACGATCACGTCTCTTCATGCGCAGCTAGACTGCAGCAACTACTTCTTTTCGGACACATTCTTTCTCAGTCACTCATTACGAGACACAATCTCAACGCCAACTCGTAGCAGATTTGTCATATCGTTATATCCTTGAAAGTTTGTCTATCACGACAGGAACATGATCAGTGACGATGGTTGACCATCCACAGCGACGCTTTACGACATTAGAAAACTACCCTTGACGACCTTTTCATGAAACACGAAGCTTTTGGAGAAGGACGGCGCATTATATACAGAAAGGGGTGCCTTGGGGCAAGGATTTCCGGGTTTGGGTTGCTTTACAGGACAGCATGATTGATCCTTTTTTACGAAAATATATCGACATGAGTTTTTAAGCCATGTGCAGATGGTGGGAATGGATTTCAGTTTTATCAACTTCTACAACACGGCATCATGCCCTTAGACGCCAGTTACAAAAAGTTTGGCAGATTTATACATAGACCTAGGTCACTTTATAGAGGTACGCAAGAAGCGACCCAAATTGAAACTATCCAAAATCATTTCATTCTACTTCACACTCGTCTAACTGATCTCTTGTGTTCTCGTGTTGAATCCATCCGAGTGAGATGTACAAGTCAGAAGCGAGCGGAACGGGGAGGTCCGCCTCAGCGATCGCATCGAGGTCAATCATTTCCATCCTTTTGTGGCTTGCGAACCGTCGTTGCTCATCACGCACCATCACCGATCCTCTGCTCAATATCATTCCTATTCACCAGCCATCGCAATTAATGTTCCTGGTCCGCACCACTCATCGACGAAGCTATTGATATTGGAACGAAATCTTCACATCTACTTGCGCGTATTCTTGCAGTCCTTGCGT
Source organism: Camptophora hylomeconis (assembly GCA_032357745.1). Taxonomy (NCBI): domain Eukaryota; kingdom Fungi; phylum Ascomycota; class Eurotiomycetes; order Chaetothyriales; family Chaetothyriaceae; genus Camptophora; species Camptophora hylomeconis. The sequence continues at coordinate 66,174 of JAOTMB010000021.1, forward strand.
GCATCACTCCTAAGTACAGTGCGTCCAACTTCACACCATCATCAAATAGACACATCACCACGCATGCAGCGCGCATAACGCGACCAAGGAATTGTTAGCCCTCGAAACCTCAAGTGTGCGAAATTACGCTCAGTGTATATCTGATCACACGTTCCATTGGCCAACGCTTTAGGCCTCTGGTCAAGAGCGCAGTGAAAAGTCTGTGACGTGGATTCACCACAATGGTGAACCGAATTGTAATCGAATCGACTCAAGTCAAGTCGACTTTTCAACTTTTTCTTGCCCAGTTCTAAAGAATGCGAAACGCACCGACCACCGCTTGCTCGCCCTTCTCAAACTGTGGTAGCAGCGGAGAAGAGACTGAGCAAGCAAGGAGGAGGGGTCCAGAAGCCACGATCATCTCCCTCACAAAAACTATCCTTCCTAAAGCGAAGGGGGAAAAGCTAGAAGTAAAGCCGACTACCGTTGCTTCGGCTAGAATTAATCTTTTTCTTGGAGAGCCATCTATCCATTCCCCTTGCATGTCTGTCCAATCGGTCATGATTTTTAGTCTGGGAGTTCCCGCATCCCCGTGCGGAAATCCTGCCAACGCTCGGGTATGAGAGCTTTGCTTGGGTGGAAGATCCTGCCTAGAACTGACCCTACTGTAGTCTGACGATGAGTAGGCGCTCTACTGCTGCATTGTGATGTGCTCTATTTCTCAGGGATCAGGTTGCTTGTCCGGTTATTAATATTACAGCACGATACAGTAAGCGGGTGGTTATCGCATCGCATCACATGTGAGTATGAGATTTGTTGCAATCCTGGCAGTGATGCTGGGGGATTGGGCTGGCAGGCTCTACGAATATCAAGGTCTTATTCAGATCAGGTTGAAGGGTTGGGTCCGAATAATCTTCAACGCGACTAGATCAGTCGTTGAGTTTTACAAAATATGCTTGCTCGGTTGCTTGCCCGCTTCACTTCGGACGACGAAGATCTGAGCACGGTCTCGTGGATCGAGTGTATGTACGGTAGTAGGACGTTACGCGTCCTCACTAATTAACTTCACCACTTCGTTCGTTCTCACATTCCAAGCCATCTCTATGATTTCGGGACTAGCTGAAATACGCGCAGTGTTATGGCTCGTGAGTATAACTGAAACTGGCCAGCGATTGTCTCGCCACGAGGTCGAATTACTGATGGTTTAGGTACTGCCAAGCTTCCAGTCTCATCACTTAGGGATGACTGCTGTCGAGTGTAAGCGCTGCTGTTACACGACTTGATGAACACATCCATTTGACGGCGCGCGCATTCTGAAACAAACAACCTTCAATTAGTCACTCACTCCTTATCGATTGCTTGCAACCTCGATTCATCTCAAACTGTGAGAATTCATCCCTTTTCGCAAGGGGTTGTGTAAAGCAGCGTGAGGTTTCGATTGTTCGGGAAAGGAGACAGTGTTTCATTGTCGAAGATTCATCAATATCACTACAGGTCAGACATCCTGCATCAATGAAGGGAGTAAACATCCTACGTGCAGACACCCTTGCCTGGCGAAAAATATGAACGTGTCACTTACACTTGATCTCATCCTATCACATGAATACTGATAGCAAACCTCGAACCCATAGCGCGCTGTCAAATATCATTACCACATCTTCAACTTCAACTCCGAATCAGGGATAACCCTGGATCAGAAAAAACTAATCTGACATGACACTCTACAAAAAATGTTCTGATGTCGTACATCCTCTCTGCTGTGGTCATACTCCGCACCCTGCAGGACACATTACAATCACTCCCAGGTTGATGCAATCAAGAGGGTAAAATTCTGACAATTGACATCTGTCACCGAGTGCTTGTCACTAGATCCCAGAACCATGCAGTCGGTTTCCGATCAACTTCTACCCTTGTCTACTCTTTCATAGCCGATTCAGCTGACAAAGGTGTTGTAAATAAACCTCGGTCTGGGCGGAAGCTGGTTACAACACCAGCAGTTTTCACACAGAACCGATTTGCCAGCACATGCAGTTTGTCTGTTGGTCAACCGAACAAAATCATACAGACGAAGTTCACAACCACATCAATTGCCTCTGTCTTGATCCAAATTCTGCATTTGGCATTTGCATATCTTGACGTGTCACATGGTAGACTGAACCGCACCGACAAGCGAGGTTGAGTGATAGATTTGGCAGCTGTCAACAGCTCCAAAATCGTGAAAGGGAGATTCCGACTTTCTCTCCGGCGTTGCAATGAACAATGTCTCCGGTCAGCTCAATGAATGTTTTAAATATTATTATCCCAGATATTCGACGACGAGATCGTAAGGGTTCCATACTCTATCTATATCGGGAAGACGTCACCTCCCTGTGTAAGACATTATATTCCGCTGTGTCCAATGGAAATAATGACAACAAACTACAGAATTGATTCAAAATAGTCATCTCTCCTCTGCGGGGTGGCCGATCCCTTCTCTATGGCATCTCTATTAACCATCTTCTAGAAAAGATCGAAGATCTAAAATGAATCAAAATTAGGCCAAGTACAGTATAAGTACAAACTAAAGTTAGGTGAGTGAGACATCCGGCGCAGGTACCTCCATAGACGAAAACTCTAAAATACGGAACAACGACACACAAACATAGTGAGAGCCTCAACTATTCCTGTTCTCTACTACTGCATCTAACTCCATTGAGGAAAAGTCTCACGTGCAGAGAATCATCCAAAACTTGCACATGCGACGATCAAAACTTTTGCCTTCACACTTATCATATGCATGTCTTGCTTCAATTTGTGATTACTTGGACATAGTTCATGGCACTTGATGTCATACACACCCACATCAATCTCTTATAGTCTATGTTGCTATAACTTGGTGGTGCGGATATCAGTGTCGATATTGTTAGTCACAGGTTTCACTCAACATGGACACGGTGTATGGGAATATATGATGTATTCTGTACGCTAAGATATGAATTAAGATCAAAGCGGGTGAGGGATCGTTGAGGCCGATTCAACCCGATCCGATCGAATGGGTATGTATGACTTCGAGTACGATGCCTTCATTATTGCTGGTAGGCATTGTTATCGAGTTACATGGCTGTGTTGGTCATTCTGGCACTGAAGAAAACCATCGATCTCTAATGTCAACGAGTGATTCATCTGCTCTATGACGGATTCGCCATTGGAACCTTTTCTCCTTGTTGCTCTGTCCCATTCTCGCCTTATAGTCACACTCCAGTTCACGTTCGTACTACCCTTCATCTTCTCTCATTCCAATATATTTTCATGTCCGAATATTCTATACAGCAAAACGGTAGAGAATCATGTTAATACCATATACCACCATCCATTCCCAAGTCATCTGCAATTCCAACAATTGAACTTGAACTGCCTTCTATCAAACCGAGATGCAATGAGCCAATCATTCTCTGCTGAATTAGTCCCTCCCAATCCAGCACGATCAATCTACTTGATTCAGAACCTACCGCAATGATTCTACACACTTAAGCGGAATGTCAATGTATACAATTCGTCTCCTCGATTTAGAGACTGTTCGAGCAATTTGTTCGCGAAGATTTACCCTGTGATCAATTGCAGATCTGTAGTGTTTGCGACATCAAGTACGGAACGAAGTGATGGTTGCAGGAATAGAGCTGCAGAAAGAAAGCTGAGACGAAATAATCACAGATCAAGGTAAGATGTACTATTGCAGAATACTCAATAATCTCAATCGACCTATTTCCCTGCATTTACACTGCATAAAATTAGAACTCGATTCATACTCTCGTTGAGACTCTTGGATATGGTGGTGGAATAGATATAGTATAGTATAGTATGATATCAATGATAGCAATGAAGCCTATGATTCGCTTTCTATGATTAAGTCGACTGAATAATTCACTAGTTCGTTAATTAACATCGTCGAGAAACCTCTTGGTCTCGGTCATTAGAATATGCCGTGATGAAATATGATTGATTTCCTTCGTCTCGTCTCGTCTTATCTCGTCTTGTCTCATGAGCAGTTCGTACAAAATCCTAAAAGAAAGAAACGCCGTCGCTATGCAGTATGAAAACAGAATATGCAGTGCCAGTCACAGTGCTGGATGCGTGATGTTGTGCAAAAAACCACCCATCCATCCATCCAACCATTAGTTCATCAATCGTCATTTACTTTTTTGCGAACTCCTTCCACAGATTCGAAAATAACATTACAACCCACTATCGATCTGATCAACGTAATCGCCCGATGAGAACGCACCCCAAGCATCACAAAGCCCACCAACACTCGCCGGACTCTTAATACCCGCCAACGCATCCTTGTTCTCAAGTATATTGATATACAAACCTCCACTGACATGCCACGCGATATGACAATGGAAAGGCCACACACCAGCATTATCGCCGTCGAACTGTACGACCAACTGTCCGTTCTTTTGGAGGATCTGTGTATCGCGACGCGTGGGATTGTTGAGGTTCAACGATGGTGAGGACGGTATGGAGGGTGTAGAGCTGAGTACGTACATGTTGTGGCCGTGTAAATGCATCGGATGCACGACGGGGGTGAGGTTGTTGAATGTTATGCGGACGGAGCTTGCGGTTCCGATGTCGTAGACGTTGTATTCGGATGGAAGACTTGAAGGGTTTGAGGAGCCGGATTGCATTGTGGAGAGGATTGGGGCGTTGTAGTCTGTCCGGAAGGTTGAGTTATTCATTGTCCAGACCCAGAAGCCTGTTTTGTTCTTGCCGAAGTTCACGTCGATTTCGAGTTCGAGGGCGGGAGTGGCGGGTGGGTTTATGGGGTAGAAGGGGACTGTGGTTGAGAGGTCGTCGTTGGCGCATGGATCAGTAGTATCTGGCCAGGCCTTGGTGACGGGTTTGGAGTTCTTGTCGGCGTTGTCATAGTAGACCATTGCGAGACCGTTGGGTTGATTGGTATTGGAACAACTTGTCATTGTGCTTCGCATCCAGTAGCTGGAGTTCTTGTCGCCGTTTGCTGTGACAATTACGTCTGCTCGTTGACCAACGCTAAGTGTTACAATTTCTGTTTCGTATGGAACGATGGGTACGAAATCGTAGGCGATTACTGTTAGTTTATGATTGTCGATGCTAAATTTCTGGATTGCTTCCGCTCCTGCATTGATCAGGCGGAGACGATACGATTTTCCTTGCTGGAATGAAAACTTGGATAAACCAGCATTGGGGTCGCAGTTATTTGGGTCGGCAGCATACGTGCAGTTAAAGATTCCTTTACCGTTGATCAGGTTGTTATCTGAACGAACGATAATCTGCTTGATGTCGGTTCCCATCGTTTGCTCGACGAGGTCGTAATAGCTCGCGTGATAGTAGTCATTAATAACAACAGGTCCAAGATCGACATCGTATTTAGCATTATCGGTAGGACCATGTATGATCATGGCACCAAATATACCTCCAGCATATTGTGCTGAATAGTGTGCATGCCACCATGATGTTCCATACAGGTCGGCTTTGAAGGAGTATGTGAATGTCTGACCTGGAGCAATCGGACACTGTGTAATACCTGGAATGCCGTCCATGTACGGGGTGCCTGTTTGCAAAAGTCCGTGCCAATGTATAGCCGTTCCTTCTTCTGGTGCAGTGATCTCATTCGTAACGGTCACTTGAATTGTGTCACCCCAATCGGCTTCGACGGTTGGACCTGGCCATTCTCCATTAACCAGGATGACAGATCTTTCAATTCCATCAGGTGCAAGAGTTCCTCGTTTGATGACAAAGCTATAATTCCGCGTAACACCTGTGTCCGGAGCGTCTTGATAAGGATTGGTGTGCTGAGCGGTCTTGGATCCCCATGGATACGTTTTGGCTTGACGATTTCCACCCACGAACGGAGGGTAAGTTGGAGCTTTGAATGAACCCAACCATGATTCACCATTTTGCTGGTTCTGAGAGAGATCACCTCTACCGCTAGCAATATGAGAGTCTTTGAGCCACCATTTTGGTGGTGCGTATGGTGACAGATCAGGATGAATAGGTGATACTGCCGCAGTAGATTGAGGATCCGTCGTCGCAGAGCTGGGTATAGCTCTGTAGCAAAGTGGTGCTGATGTTGTATCAGGTTGTGATTGAGAGACTGTATTGTCGATAGCAGTCGCCAACACTGTGTGAATACTACCAGCCAGCGCTAGCACCAGCTGTATGCCTTTGAAGGCATGCATGATATAGGGGGTTATGTGATAATGTACGATGAGGAAGTGATATTGATGTGGTTGATTGTATGAACAGGGTGATAGAAGGATGTAGAAGGGGTATGCACGGTGTTTGAGAACGACTTCATGAACGAGAGGCTGGGGACTGGTATTTGATATGTATCTGACATACGATATAACCTACCTTGGTACCAGCCATAGCCACTCTATGTTACCACAGATGGGTACTTACCTCAACAGCCGCATCAGTGAGACACTTGTCCGTTTAGCGCTCACTATGGTGGGAGTGACTTTTTCAGCCTTGCATAAGAAACCGACCGTTAATAGCGATAGTCATCAAGCGATGGCGAAGTAAGGTGCCATTGAAGGTAATGTTCCAGCAAAGTTGTTGGACGGAAGTTCGGATGAGTGGTACTGTACATTTCAGGAGGAACAAAGAAGTGGAGGCTGGTATAGTGGCAGGGAAGTCTAGTTAGGTACCTCCGTAGTTAGATCCGTCAGCGCTGATCCTGACATGTCAAAGCTGACCACAACGGCACTTGGGTCTCACCTCTTGCTGATCAGCTGTACCTGATCAAAGCTTGTGCAATTCTCTTTCCGGAACTACTTTGCGAGCTCAACAATCGAAAGCGGGAGTTCGAAATGTTCCAGGACGCAATATCTTGACGTGGTAGCAGGAAATTACAGCCCAGCATTCGCGGCTAGAGTGTCAGCCAGCCTTGTGCATTTTCTCTGGAGGCCGGAATTAGCGTCCCGGCCACCAGGCTGTAAGCTCAAGCAAGAAAGCTTCGCTTCGCTCTGTTGTCTTTGGTATCTAGAATAGCATTGGTACCAGGATTAAGATTGTTTCTCGTCTCCACAGGAACGAACCAAAGCTTGTTTAGGGTGAGGCTCAGGCTCGAGATCTGACGTAAGCGAGCCAATCACACGGCGCTGACTGGCAGCAAGGCTCGGATATCGTGTATCTATAATTGGATATACTCCCGAGCAAGTCTGCAGAGGTGAAATTCTTGTTCGTCTTTGTTACAACACGAGATCATCTAGTCAGTCGTCCTTGTTGGTCAGTCGGCAAATGGCAATAGATCTTGTCTTGTGATCTTGATTTACCTGTCTCGGTTGACATCATTTCAAGTCGATTCCTGGTATGGACGAATATCCTTACTTGGTTCGAATAAGGTTGTACTTTACAGTTCAAGACAGAAATGTAACACGATATCAGATCATGTCTCTCTACATGAATTTACTGAGTGATCGTCTCGGATATCATTTGTCTTCAACCAAACTATTGCGTTCAAGCGAGGCGAAGTTTCATTAGGGTGTCATAGTGTGAGGTCTTCATCCACAATCTGTCAAGAAATCATCAGTTGTCTCTTGCTTCCTCAGCCTGTCTGTCGTAGACCTTTCTCTGGTCGGCATGCTTGTTTGGATCAAAGACATAAATAGAAAACTCAAAAAATAGTGTTCTCTTTAAGATGGTCGGCATTCTCCTCCACAACTCTGACGGCATAGGTACGAGAATACTCGTTGTGTCCAACCAGTGCTTGTGTTGAAGCCATTTGACTCCATTCGGACCGTCCGCCTCATACTTCTTCTTGGCTCCGGGTCTCTCTTGTAGATTCATACCGCTGACAAAGAGCAGCAGTAGTGTCAGAAAACAAGGTCCAAGCATTGATGCATAGAGGGCAGCGTACGCTCCTCCCCTCGTGTGTCCATATGCGGCCGGGCTGACACAAATCGTGAAGATACCAAATTGCTGAATAATCTCTCTAAAATAGTTAGGATGTCTAGACCAGTTGAAGGGAACTGCTTGACAAGTGCTGCCTTTGTTTGCAGGGTTGGACCGGAAACGGTACTTCTGTATGTCGCTGAAACTCTCCAGCACGAATTCCACAGCCCACATGGCAATGCCTAGACCGTCGCATGCAGTTAGAGACGGCTGACTGTATTGTCTGATCATTGGGCTATTGGTCAATGTGACTGGTAGTGACACTGTCCATACCCATACCATTTGGGCCACCCAGAATCCTAGGAACGAAAAGAACTTATCACGTTTGTCATCAAATCTGTCATCCTTTCCAGTTTTGAGGATACGAAACAGTAAGAAGCCGGCGAGACGGACTCCCCAAGTCATCATAAGCACAGAAGCAATAATTTGCCGCGCGTTTGGGTTCTCCGAGAAGGCCAGGGTAATGATTGCGAGAATGACGAAATTAGAACCTCCACAGAAATCTGACGTTTGTCAGCAGCGCTGGTTTATTGTATTGTTTTCCATATGAGCCTACCTGTGAGCTTATCAAATCTGAAGTTGTATGCTAGGGAGAATCCGATGAGCTGGTACACAACGGTGATGAGCAGAGTGATGGCGAGGTAATAGCCATCAAGCACATTGACAGCCATTTCGACATTGCCTTCCTCGTTGTCACATGCACACGAATAAACGTGCAGTGTTGTCTGATCAAGATCAACAAGTACGAGTAGAGACTCGGTCAGCTGTTGCCCGCTAAAGTTTCAAACTGAGCATGTCCTGAAGGTTGTATGATAATTGGTGTCGTGTTCATCGAGAAGAAATTGTACTCTATCAGTGAGGACTACATCACGTCATTGGTATAGACGGCCACTCGTTCGTCCTTCTCATGCCATCGCACTATACTGCACATGGATGTTAATTGAGTCACTACTGTATATCTAGTCAAGATTATCCGGCAAAGAGTAGAGCTTCCGCTGAGGTTCAAAAGTACCCTTCGGCAATCTATAGTAACTCCGTGATGCCACTTATCCGGGGAAACCTAACATGATGCGGGGAGATATCACACGGACAAGTCGATCAGATCAATTTCTTAGAATCTCTACCGCATCACTCACGAGACAATTTTCTTGCTACAGCACACGCCACCACTCTACTTGCGGAGAGAAGAAGGAAAAAACCACAAGCCACAGTTCAAAGAACATCAAACGCTCTCAAAGGCCTCAAAACTCGATCGAAATGCTACTATGCCGAGACCGATCATCATTATAATCATGCATTTCTCTCATCACGCGCGATCAATTCCTGTGCCGCGCGCCGCACGTGAAATAAAAAGAAATACCAATGCACCACTCAACAAATCCTCTCTCTTTGCCATCTGTTTCCCTCTCACGCCTCCCCCATGGGCATGCTGTCAAGCATTCACTCTCCCTTGTGAGCCGTACACGGATCGGAGTTTGACGATATGATGGAACCGACTTGGGTCTACTTGCATATACCAAGAACTCGCCCTGTCCAGTAAGTATGTACTCACAGGGCGAGGGAAATCATAATGCGGATCTCTTCTCTGTACAATGCACGCAATGTACATCATACCTTTCCCTGAGGAGTCTTTTTTGGGTCCCGTGCCCATCCGGACCTTGCTGCTATCGCGGCAAACCAACCACAACCTCGCAGTGGCTGTAGATTAAAACCTACCATACAGAGTTAACCTTGGGTAACAGTCACAGATCTCGGTTACGTGAGTTGTTAACTGCTATTTTCCTACCCAAGTTTAGTGTATAAAGCTATTGAGTTCCTGTCCCGTATATTCGGTCTCCAAACCTTCAATACAAATATCGGACCTCGACGCTGTCACTCACAAATATTAAACATCACATCACACCACACTAAGAATACCTATTCTTACCGAAAGAACTCAAACAAACCAAACATCGATTTTAAGTCAATAACAACAAAATGGCACACCCACCCGCCTCAGAGTCCACCGACATGGGCCATAACTTAACCCGGACAAAAACCAATCACCACGACCCAGGCCGAAGAAACACAACCAAAGTCTTCGTAGTAATGTACCCATCCAACGCAACCTCAACCGTAATCCTCACCACAAACAACAATAACACCAACAACAAAACCTCCTCATCACCAACCAACTCCTACGGCTTCGGCATCTGCGTCAAACCCAAAAAGAAACGCAACGCCAAATTCTGGACCGAATCCGGACCCGAACCAATCCTCTTCACAGTCGAAGACTACGGCCAAGACGGCCTAACAATGCGATCAGGCCACGGCGTCGACGAAGAAAACATGGTCCTCCGCATCCTCGTCGCAGAAAAAGACGACTTCACCCCTTCTGACTCCGCGTTCGAAGACTGCTTTACTCCACTGGTCGAAGCGGGCAAAAGGAGAGCCGACACAGCCTGGATAACGGATTGTCTGCGAAAACTCCAGGACCAGAATCTCGTCCCGGCATTTGAGCTTGATTCCTTTGCGAAGTTTGTACGGTTGCTGATTGAGGAGAATGAGAAGAAGGGGCTTTTTAATACCGGATCTACTAGGACTCAGGGCCCTGTTACGGTGAATTACTTGGAGCATCTTGCTGCTACTACTGCTGCTGCTGCCGCGAGTGCTAAAAGTGCTGGTAGCAATGCTGTTGGTGCTGCTGGTGTTGGAGCTACTCTCACTGTTAATCATCGGTCCGATAGGAGGGAGAGTTTCTCTCATGCTGTTTTTGACAGGTTGCGGAGGACGCATTCTTCTTACTCTCCTAAGGGCTCACAAACGGTTTTGAGACTTACTTAAGTCCTTCCGTCGTGGGCGGGTTGAGGAGTGTATGAGGGATGGCTGGAGAAATGGATGTATAATACTGTATTAGCGTGAGATTTCCATAGAGTTGTATCTCTTCTAGACAAATGCACACATATTATATGATTTGAGCTATCAAGGTGTTTGGGAGAGTGAAATGTAACTCGATGTGATTCTTATTGGCTAGATGAAACTCAGACTTCAATTTGATCTGATGGTTCGACACTGAAAACTCTCGGTACAGTGTGCCGGTCTCAAGAGCGAAACGTACCAAACGATCATATGCGTCTAGATGCGTAACCCCGAATGGTGATCGAACCGACCGATGATATTACTGATTCCCAATACTACAGCAGAGACGCCTCATTTTAGTCATCCATCTTTACGGCGAGTAAGCGGTGTGGTCTGGCCGTTTATCTTGCTAGCTGGCTGCCATGCTCATAATGTGATCCTCATCTCGGCTACACTGCCACGGCTCGGGATCATGTGAGCAGCTCGGAGATTTCATATGCTTTGCCTTCATGCAGAGAGGACTTCAAAAGCAGAACAACACAGTTCATGCAGGTACCGGCGGTGTCTGAACAGGTAACTTCCCACCGAGGGATGGCTGGTCAATAGCTAGCTGTGGTACCACTTCTGGCGTTTGGCGGAAAAGGACAATCTCTGACTGCTTGAAATATCGACGAGCATCTACATGATTATTGGCGTTAGTTATGAAGAGGGATATCGATGGAGAAAGAGTGCGTGGGATTTTGAGCATCGACCAAATAGCTCACGTGGGGACGCGTGGGGGTTGTTCTTCTCCAATTCAATTGCCGAAATGGAGATACCATTCGGCTATCACGAAACAACTGAATGAGATGTGCAACATATGGATCCTGAAGCGTAATAACGAAACCACAAAGGTAGACTCACCTTCATCGATCAGAACTAAACTGAGATAATATCGTGTCGAGAATTTCTTGTTCACTTCGCGGAATGTAGGTGTTAAGTCGAACCCACCAAGGAAAAGCCGTATGGGTATCGTTTCGCCTAAGAACATGTCAGTCAATGCCAACATAGATATCGGCAAGTTGATAGAAGCAACAAGTATAGGTATGTAGAGTGTTCGTACCTCTTGATGGTGAGCCATCCATGATCTATGATCAATTAGCATTCGACTTCTTCCAAATGACGGATCCGTATAGCTTACCTCAAACCGGACTAGAGTCTCACTCTCGTTATATTGATTAGGAGCAACGCCTGTTGTTTCTCGTCTGATAATGGATAGCTCCATATGCTTAATCTTTAATCTGACGAGCAAGAAATATATCCTTCCCACAATGACATCCTTGAGATGATATTTGCTCTTAGAATACTCGAACTCGATGTGTAAACAATCTTCAATTCCTACATCCATCTTAATCGAGCTGTTCGTCTCTGGGGGTATTCGATAGCTGTATACCCAGATATCCTTTTCTCGGATCACATCGGCCATACGTCGAGACACTGTGACTCTAACAAAGTATCGTAATTTGACATTGATTCCATTGTATGATTCGTACTGCTTTTCGACATTCTTGAAGATGAATGGGAATGTTTGAGGATGTTGTAGCTCTCCTGGTGCTGCTAATTCCTGTCCTAACGATAGAAACTCGTAGTGGTTGCCTCGGTCGAAGAACATCTCTTAAACAACATTAGCACAGTTTTGAAGCCATACACCAATTCAGGGCACACACACCTATCAATCCTATAAATTGCACTTTGATCCCAGTATGCTCTAACCTCCTACCATCTTTCGGTCTGATTGTGACAGCACCTTTCACTGACTCTCCGTCCATGTACAACGGCGCCTTTTCTCTGCGATTCTTGTCAAGCTTGACATCTACAGTTTGTCGGTCATCCCCATCTTCCAAAACTATGTCTATGTCCACCGGTGTCGAGAAGAAGAAGGAAGTCATCTTGAGGTCGCGTCGAGTTCAACGTTGAGAATACGATATCGAAGCCGGTCAGCTGTCGGACGATAAGTGCAGTATTTCCCGCGCGTCTTCAAGTTATGCTCCTCTGAGGGCGTAGTCTCGAGCCTTGATTAACGAATAGCACTGATACTACATGCACGGACGCATACAACCAGTGAGCAGTGACGCAGTCTAGCCAAGACAAGGCTAAGGCTGCTTACTGACAAGGCTGACTCCTGCTTCTCAAAGCTCATTGAAGAATTAGTGAATGCTTTCCAGCTTCGCGTTTGTTGTACTCTTGACAAAAGAATATGAACATAACCTCCAAGGCTCAAGAATCTTCGACATGTTTGTTCCTGCCAGTCGAAGTAATGCTGACCGTACTCATATTGATATCCGTGTCGGCTATTGGTGGAACACCACTAATATGGCTGAAGCTTTCTTCTCGGCAATTGAATGTGTATTGTTCCCTCACGACAATGTCAGTCTGCTAGACAGATCTCCGGTTATCAGCTATTGATACTCGACGAGAGATCAACACAACAATTGTGTTCTCTCGTGTACCTGCTCGCCACATGATTGATTGTCTAGTATTTCTTTCAGTTTGAGTTCAGGTTGTGGTATGGACATCGAAGAGAACATCTATTCCACTCTGATCATCTAATGTACACATATAAAGTATTATACTTTGTTCCTCTCCCTTGTTACACGCCCTTACGCCGCAAAATGCGTTTCGGCACTTTATACGCAAAAAGTTACCCTTTTCACACGTTTGCGTCAAACCCATCCACGCGGACCTTCTCAGATAGTTAGTGTGGGGTAATTCCGGCTCTCTCTCAAGGGATAGATCGAACAGAATGAAGCCCAACGCCTTAATCAATTTAAGAGCGGTCAGTGTCACTCGATTCTTCTCTCGTTTGCTTCGTTTGTCCGTCTGTATATAAGCTTGCTTGCCCGTATCAGAATTTACTTCGAAACACACCTGTCACTGTCTGTTCTCGTTGCAAACATACTTATGAGTCGCGTGCTTCGCTAAAACGTTTGTATTTCTGGCTCTCTGACATCATCCAAAATGCTTTCTGCAGAACGAACACCTCGACATCCTCTTTCAAGAACCAGATCTCCTTTCCGTTTCACTACCACTTACAATATGGGCTCTCTCCAACATCAAGTACCAGTAATACCTGACCATATCGAACACATCTTCATCGTTACGGGCCCTGCTGGATGTGGTAAGACTACAGTTGCACAGTATCTTGCACAACAACTATCTTGGCCATATATCGAGGGCGATGATGTAAGTCGTTTCGGAGATTATCCTAATCCCACTAACCCAGTCTCAGTTCCATACTGCTTCGAACAAGGAGAAGATGGGAAATGGTATACCTTTGACCGACTCCGACCGATGGGATTGGTTGATCATTCTTCGCGAGAAGGCCATCGAGCAGTTAAAGACCAGTAACTCAGTGGTCGTGACTTGCAGTGCTCTCAAACACAAATACCGCGATGTCATTCGAGTAGCCAATTACGAGCATCCAACTGTCCAGATTCATTTTGTTTATCTTAAGGTGGATGAAGCGACATTGCAAAGCCGAGTTGCCAACAGAGTCGGTCATTATATGAAGGCGGGTATGGTACACAGCCAGATGACTGCACTTGAGGAACCTGATACTGAGGATGAGACTGATGTGATTCCGATCGATGTCACCAATGACAAAGAAGTGGTTCAGACAGAAGCACTCCGGAAGGTCACGGAGACACTTAAAGCGTACGATGGACTCATCAACAACCAGCAGTCTTGATTGGCGTTATAGACGATTTGGACATACAGAGCGATGGCGTATGGAGTACATTGCGATTACACCGATGATATATGTGCGGGATTTTGGATTGAAGGGCGACAATACCCCCATGAATTCTTGTTAGTCGACTTGATGATCAGTGTCGCCGACATACAATTTATATCGTGATACACAACTTGAAAGGAACCGGTGTAAGAGTGCGGCCAATGAATTATACTCATTCTATACCTGTATTGCTAATTTAAACGTTGACATCTGAGGACTCCAGACTCGTAATTGAGTATTGCTAGTATTAGTAGATGTTGGCTGGGAGACGCTTGGCGGTAGCATCGATTCCAACTCGGAAACCCATCATCCCAGCCACCACCTCATTCAAGTTTGATGACACAAGAAAGACTAATAGGATTGGTCTAAGGTTACAACGATGCTCCTCATAACGGATTCTCGGTAGGTATTCTCTTTCACCTCAAATACTTTCGGACTTCCATATCTTATTTCTTCCTGCTTACCACTAATTCCCGGGTGAACCTCATTGCCAACTAATCTCACCACATAATCAGTCATCTTGTGAATAAAGAGCCTTGTGTCGGAGAACAATAGACAATCATGCGTGTCCGGACGAGTGTGTCCAACCTGACGTCCTCCCTGATCGTCATATTGCTCCAATGCTCAGTGGTGGTACAGTCCCAGCAGCTGCGATGGCCTTATGACCTCCCTCCTCACGAGAAATACTACCCAGAAGATGAAGAGCTGATCAAGAGAGACATTGAGATACTCGAGAGACTACAACAGCAACCTGCTAGTACTGTGCGGAAGATGAGCGGAGATCCGAACGAGAAGTTCTATCTTCAGTATTGGACGTTCGAGGGTCAGGACGGTAACAGACTCGACTCTACAAGCAATCTCACATCTACAAGCGATTTACATGCTCCTGTGGCGTTGCATTCCGAGAACTTCGAAGGGAGCCACGCTATTCTGAAGAGATATCTCCGTCTACCTGGCTATGGGTTCGATGTACTTGCAAAACGAGATTTCATGTGTCCTACAGGAACGCAGTCTTGCTCATCTATAAACCGACCGAACAGCTGTTGTCCAACGTCATCTACTTGTCAGATTATACAAGATACTGGTCTTGGAGATGTGGGCTGTTGTGATGCTTCACAGGCGTGTGCAGGATCTTTGTCGACATGCCCGTCAGGATATACTAGCTGTCCTAATAATCCGGGCGGTGGCTGTTGTCTGCCCGGATACGCATGCTATCAGCAAGGATGCGTGATGACTTCTACGACAGTAGTCGTGGTTGCACCTCCTTCTACATCTGTTACTACCTCAACTGCAACCACAGTTGTATCGCCTTCAACTGTTACGGACACCACGGTGGTGGTAGTGACAAATTCAGCTCTTTCAACTTCTTCAACCACATCTACGAGTTCATCCATCGATGTCTCAAGCGTGATCGTCACTAGTGTGGTAGTTCCGGTGACGACAACAACAATAACTTCACTATCAACAGCGTCGGATAGTACCTCAACGTGCTCCTCGGGATTTCGCTCTTGTCCGGCATCACTTGGAGGCGGCTGCTGTCAAACAGATCGAGCGTGTGGTTCGAACACATGTCCGGCCTTGAGCTCCTCCGGAAGCTTAGTCCCTCCGGTAAGACCTACAACAGAGACGAGTTCTGTTATCACCTCGACCGCCTCTTCAAGCATCATTGGTTGCCCGACTGGCTTCTATGCTTGTAGCGCATACTATCAAGGTGGTTGTTGTCAAGTAGGAAGAGACTGTGCTAAGACGTCGTGTCCAGCGAGTGCTTCAACTACCGTTGTGAACACTAATGGAGTCACCGCAGTCGCGCCTACAGGGACATATCTCTCTGGTTCGACGACACTCCTGACCGGATCGTGTGCGACAGGATGGTCCAGTTGTGCTGCTTCTCTTGGAGGAGGCTGTTGTCCATCTGGCTATGCATGTGGTACAGCTGCATGTTCCGCTACTGCCAGTGGAGGACAGAGCAATCTGGTTGGCAAAATTGCACCTAATGGCTCTTCTACAATATCTACCTTTTCGACGTTGATGATGATGTTTGCCATTTCTCTGACCAGCTTGGTTGCAATGATTGTCTTGTAATTTAGCATAATGATACCCTAGCGATTGATTACTAGCATACTACTATAGCAAGCGTTGAATAGACCACACTGCACAGACAGTCAATAAATAGCGATTGGAACCACGTCACTGAGACCATCCCGCAACTTTGGAGTATTCCATTCAAGTTTTCGTTAGTCTGACTTGGCCTCTGCGTTTAGTGACCCCTGCCACATGCACATCACCGCGGTCAAGATTCACCAACACAACATCATTCAATCACCATTCTGACATGGACCACAGACCCACATAATTGATATATGCCCAATGCACTCTTTTCCAATATTCATGATGTGATGAATCAAATTGGTGAAGCATCATGCAAGCAGACAGTATACCCCAAAGGCAATCCCAATCACAATCGCAGCCATCCTTTGACTTAAACCGGGCTTCAAGATCGAACATGGAGGGTTCACAACCATCTAGCTCCCAATCGAGAACGGCATCTGGTCCCACGCGAGGCCATGGATCCAAAAGTGCTAACGTGAGTGGTGTTTAGGATAGCCAGTAAGGGTCATCAACTAACATCAACACAGCCAGACAAACAGATCTCCCAAATCGAAAAGAGCGTGACGCACCTCTTGGTAGCAACGAAACAGCTTCTCGAAACCCTAACGCAATGGTCGCGAGGGAACTCGCAGGAGGAAGAGGTGTCGGATGTCTACGTGAGACTTGGATATGAATTCAACCTAGCATGTCGCGCGTTCAATTCGATAGGTGTCGAGACATCTGATTTGGGCCCTGTGCCTGACCTACTTCGATCGATTCTAGAAGATACACTCAGTCAGCCTGCATCACCTCAAGCGCTAGATAATTACCTCCCGCGCATACGAGACATAATCATCAACTTACTTCATGGATTAAAGAGGAAGCAGAGTAAATTAAGGAGTAGGTCAGGCAAGGATGCTGGCAGCAAGAGTCAACCCGTGCCGCCGAGACAATCAAGCGTTGGAAGTGTGGGTAGTACTGCTGACTTGGGGTCGATGGGTGTGATGGAAGGTTCGATAAGACAAGGAACTAGCTCGCGGTCAGAAAGTAGACAAGACAATATAACAGCAAACGAGGAGCCAGACTGGACATCAAACAGTATCTCACGCAATACCCCGAACGAGAGAGGATCGATACAAAGACGCAGTGTCAGGAATGTAGAAAGACCTTCGCAGGTATCCAATTCATTACCGCAGGCATCGAATATGACGGAACAAAACCTTCCTACGATATCACATCCTGAACCTACCATGGAGCCGGTGACCGGATACGAAGCAACACCTACCAATTCAGCATTACCGCCAAAATCAGATGCGCTAAGTGCTCTACAGAGGGGAGGAGATTTGGAGAGAAGAGCATCGAGGCGATTCTCAGCATATCAAATCCAAAAGCATCTAGGAGGCACACCAAACGGAATACCGGTCATACCACCAGCTCAGAATTCTCCGATACCAAACCGCGGTCGTGAAGTACGAGAGTTTATGAGTGCGGTCAGGTCAAGAACTTCCGCCACCAGACAACGATCCGCAAACAGGCTAGCTGAGATTGGCTCAAGCAGTCCGACAGGGTTCAAAGGTGCTGAAAGAATTTCTGAAGAAAGAGATGAACAATCAGTGATACCAAAACCTGGGGTAATCGGCACAGATATACAAGGAGGCTTTGCGAATGGAGGCGATAGTCCTACAGTGAAGACACCCGAGGAGTTCGAAGGACCACCCAGAACGATTTCAGGTGTTAGCAGTGGAGGACCTATCTTCGGTGCTACTAGCGGTCCACTCAGTCCTGAGTTACCACAGTTTTCTGCGCAGAGAACCCAAGGCCTTGGAGTAAGGCTCGAAGCCTTAGAGAAAGAGACATCTCAAGTCAACACTTCAAATGCAGAGGACCCGAATGTTGGACAGGCAAAGCTATCTGCAATAAATACTACACAACCTACCTTCGTCGAGAATCTTGAACCTTCACCAATTGTCGTGAAGGAATTGACCTTGTTCTTACAGTACAAGAGCAAAATCAAGAAATTCGTACTCAGTGATGGGTATGAAGATTTGACAATGGCTAGATTACAGCTTGCGTTCATCGAGAAATTTAACTGGAATACTCACAACAACGGGGTTGATCTACCGGAAATATACATACAAGATCCCGTTTCTGGGGTTCGTCATGAGCTTGAAGATATGACTGATGTGAAAGATAGATCAGTTCTTGTTCTGAATGTTGAAGTCCTGGATGAAGTCAAGAGACATTTTGATGAGAGTATTGGAGGCTTAAAGACAACTCTAGAGGATGTTCGAACTCTTCTTGATGGTCAAGGATCAATGATGGAACGATTTGGAGATCGACAACTCGAATCTGCTAAGGAAATGGCTCGATTGTCAGCACTTCCTAATCCCCGTTCGACGCGAGCACCAGCAAACGCCACTACATCTAGCAGATCTGTCACACCATCAGAAACCTCGATGAGTGAAATACAAAACCTGAGACGCGATATTGCAGTATTACGTCAAACTTATTCCACCATGTCCTCGGATTTTGCAGCCACAATGAAAGATATCAAAACCAAAGCTGAGACCGTTAAGAACACTGCAAGACAAGCTGCAATTCCTACATATGAAGGTGATGCTGGAAGAGCACATGTAAATGCAGGCAAGAGGACATTGAGCACAGAATCAGAACTTCTTGTCAACAGAGTTGATGATCTTACTGATGCTGTTGAAGATCTCAGAAAGGATGTGGTGACAAGAGGAGTACGTCCACTACCTAGACAACTTGAAGAACTCAATAGAGAGATTTCATCGACAGCCAAAGATCTTACAAAGATCAAAGAATTTATAAAACGTGAGAAGCCAATCTGGACTAAGATATGGGAACAAGAACTCAGTCTTGTATGTACTGAGAGAGATGATCTCACTCAACAAGAGGAACTCATGGCCGATTTGGATGGTGATCTCGGAGATGTTACTGGCGTATTCAAGCTTGTTGAGGAAGCTATGAAGCAACAAAATCTACAGAATGGAGGTCAAGCAAGTCTTCGAAGTGGTTCTAGGCAGGTAGAGATTGACACTAGTGGTGTTGATCCTCGAGCAGCAAAGGATGGAGTACTTGGTGAGGTCAGAGCATTACAGCCAAATCATGAAAGCAGACTTGAAGCTATTGAACGCGCGGAACGAGTTCGTCAAAAAGAGCTCGAAAGTCGTAAAGAGGGAGAATTCCAACGTGAAGTAGCTAATTTTGTCGAAGAAGGCAAATTGCGAAAGACTGGAGGAATGGAAGAGGTTGAGCGATTACGAAAGATTAAGGATGAAAGAGCACGAAAAGAGAACTTCGAGAGAGCAGCAGCAAGGGCCGCCGAGCAGGAAAGAAAACGAGCCGAAGAAGCTGCTGCATTGGCTGCTGCTGCCGCCGCTGAGAAGGAAGCAAATCAAAATGCCGCAACCGAGCACACACATACCGCGCAAGACGCTGCTGATCTATCCTCACAAGAAGGCGAGTCAATGTTCCAAGATGCGTCCGAAAATGTAACGGCAGTAATACGTCCTTCTGAAAGTCATGATCAATTGCTCTCAGCGCGAACAACCATACAATCAATTGATCAATCCGACAGAATTAACCAGAATGTTGGAAGGAGTTCATTTGAAAGGCTGGAACAAGACTTACCTCCTTTGCCTGATAACGCAAAGACGACAGAAGAAGGAGGCAAGAAATCTGGTATGTAAATCACAATGAACCTTTGAGGTTTTGTTCTCAAAGATCGAATTGATGCTGACATTATGTTAGAAAATGATGCTTCATCCGAAGATGGTCGATCAAGTTGGTGGAAACCAGCCGTATTCGCCAGCTCTTGAAAAGGCGATATCTTCTTCTTTTTCCCTTTCTCCTCCCTTCAATTCCCATTCTGCAATCATCAACGTTTCTATAAATGGTTATTCCGGTTGTGTTTTAATACCCTCTTCGTTCAATGGGATTACTTCATCCACGTTCACAATCGCGAGATTTTATGGCACATTTTGACGTTTCGATACCATGCAAGCAAGATCTTGACATGGAATTCGTTCTGTTAGTGTTGGCATTATCACAACATAGCATAGCATAGTATTAGCATAGCGATGCGATAGAACTTAATTGTATGTGTGTGTGTACGTTCTCTACGTGTACATGGTCCTTCTATAACTTGCATTCTGGGATTCACTTGCTCAAATTTTATTATGCTCACTTACGGTAAGTGAGTGGATAGTTTGTACGTAGGAACACTGAACTTCGACAGTGGCTTTTCTTCTTCTTGAAACTGAGTGGATCGAAGTTGTTGGAATTGGGATGATGATGATGAATGAGTGAGCAAGTAAGTGGACGAGTGAACAAGTCAGCGGATAGAACATAGGTGAGAGTACATAAATAGCTTGACTTTAAGCTGTTCGTTCTATGCTGTCATTTTACAGTATGCAGTATGCTCCGGTCACACTATATCCAGCGTCAACACCAATAATCACAATCACAATCACAATCACAATCACAATCACAATAACCACTGTCTACTGCTCCTCTTCCTCCTCTTCCTCCTCTTTTTCAAAAGCGGAAATCTCCTCTCTAGCGCGTATACGGATACTCTTAACTAATCCCTCAGCCGCTATTTTGCGAAGAGGATCGAGCATCTTGCTTGAAGAGATAATTGCTTTCATATCCTTCTGCTCGGATTTATCTTCGGAGGAAGAGGAAGCGTTGGCGGCAGTATAGGCTGTTTGAAGTTCATCGATGTATATATCCAACATGTGCAATTTGAGTCCGTTTGGGACCTTGGAGTCGCGGGGGTGAAGGGGGTGAGTTGAGAAGATGGATAGTTGAGACTCAATCATCGAGGAGGAGGATGTTGTTGTTGTGGATGATTTCGATTTGGATTTAGAGTTGGAATTGGAGGTGAGGAGATGTGCTTTTAGACAGATTGCGAATAATTCTCGAGTTACGAGACGGATCAGGAGGAGGTATTTGTTCATTCGGTGGGAATCGATTGTGGACCATTCGCGAATCATTGTTGTCCAGAAGGCGGTGGACCATGTCGTTAGCCAGGATGGTGTGATTTGTAACGGGGATTCGGTTTGAGAATTTGATTTGTCTGGTTCGACGTCGTTTTCGTCGTCGTCCAGACCATTCCATTCATCTTCTTCCTCCTCTGCGTTAGGGGACTTTTCTTCGTGTTGTTCGGAATCTCCATTTGAGCTTTGAGGTTGTTGGGATTCGATTTCTTCGTCTTTACTGCGAATCGTGGTGAATGTGTTTGCTAGTTGTATGGTGAGATTCTGAACACTGATGACTGATTTCGAGTCGTGCATGTACAGTGCCACATGGAAACCTCGCCATAATTGAAGAGCTTGCGTTGATGTGATTTGTGACTTTGGTGATCGTGATTCGAGATGTGACATTACTTTCTGTATGGCGTGTCTTCGAAGCTTTGGTTCTGCAAATGTGAGAAGTAAGTCAGCAATGCTCCTGTATCGAGAACAAATAGATAAGTGCCAGATAGTGCTGTAAGTATAGAGCATGTCGGATGTCTCGAGAAAACAATGAAGCCGATCAAATGTTCATTCGATCCCATATAAGTAGTTCATCGACATCCTTCAAGCACAAGAAACCCATCAACCATCAAACATTGAACAATCCTCTTGAAGTTCTCCGTATGTTCATCCCGTTAAATTTTCTCATGAGATGAAGATGCCATCTTCCCATTGACCCTCACACATCTCATCCAAATCACATATTCTCCAAACCTCAACACAAATTGCAAAACATGATCCCCTAAACTACATTCAAACAATTCCAAAACAGACAAACGCACACAGAATCATCCAAAAGAACAAAATCTCATCAATAGGATCCCTGACTTACCACTACTAGCCAAATCCTTAACCGAAGGAATAGATTCCTCACCCTGCACCGCAACCACACCATCAACTTCGGAAATCTTCCTCTTAATACCACTACCCATCTTGTTTACCCTCGTCTTATATCGTCTTATTCTTCAGGATCGCTGAATAATGAAGCTGGTGTAACTAGTATTGTTGATACGTCAAGAGAGTGAATTGTATGGGATGTACTCGTACAAGGAAAAAAGTTCATGGTCTAGAGATCTTGGAGAAAAAAGTTATGGTTTGGAAAAGGAGCCAATTGGAGTTGAGCTTGGCTGTATTTGCGGAATTTGAAGTAGTTTTTGGTAGTGTCGTTCAGTTCAGCCTTGCGGGTGTCATTTCACAGGGTGGAGTTACTGGATAGACAGACAGACAGCCTTGTTTACTTTAGTTATGGATTCGGTGGAACATGTTCGTCACACAATATACAGAGCAATATAATGCAAGGATAGCTCATCGAATACAATTTTATACTAGTTACATTGGACTCGACATATTCATGTCTACTTTCTCGAACAGTCGATGACTCAGGGACCGAAATACTTAGCCAGATCTAACAAGGTGGTAATAATACTAATATCTACTTACTAGTATGGCATGACTCAGACTGAGACCCCCAGTTTATCCACATCCAACATTGTTGTTTCCAACGCCAAAAAATTCAGACTTTTCCCACTCGGTCTATTGTCAGCTTGTCACAGGTGACAAAAAGGCAGGCCGGAACTCGGGATTGAACCGAGGACCTCTTACAGATAAGTTTGTTGAACCCAAAGCAAGAATTATACCACTAAACTATCCCGGCGATGTGTGAGATTGATATGGGTTGATAGGTGGTACATCGACTATGAAGCATGTCCCGATGACAGAATGGCTGGCTGGAGTTCGTGACGGAGCTTGCTGGCTTTTAGGACTGCTTGGCTTTAGGTTGAATAGTGCAGTATTTGATGGTGCTTTCAGTCGACTGAATACGGACTGCCTTCACAATCCGGATCCGAGTATCCATCGTTCTCCGCATCCATCTTCACTCTAAATCGACCTCTACCTCTTGGTTCATAATCCGCCGGAGATGAGGTCCCGGGAAGTCGAATCAAATCCACATATCCGACGCTGGATCGTACTGAATCATGTTTATCCCGTTCAGGCATACTAGTGGCACTATCATCCGGAGAAGAGTGGCGCGGAGACATGTCTCGGGAGCGTTGTGTACTGCTCGATGGTTGTTGGCTGTGAACTCTTTCTGGAGTTACAACCCCTATTCGGTCTCTGGGTGGTTGAGCTTCGACAAATTTGTCGCTTGACGGTGCATCAACCGAGGTCGGTGACTGTGAGAAGGCTGGGGAAATTGCTTGTTCTTGATGCGAAGATTCATCATCTTTGTTTGAGTCGGAGTCATCTTGGTGTTCATCCTCTTCTTCGTCACTGTCTGGACTGATACGTACTCTATTCGGTGATGAAGTAGACCTACGTGGAGTCTGAGGCTGGACATACTCGTCTCCAGAGATGCCGTAAGTCGGTGTCTGTGGAGCAGGAGCATCTTCATACTCTTCCACTTCTGATTGGTACTCTTCGACAGGCGGAGCGACTATATGACGATATGGTAGCATTGCATCTTGTTCGGGAGGAGATTTGGTGGTCTCAGACTTGACTGACATCGTCCCGTTCTGTCGATGCTGTGGTGTCAGAGCTTGATTCTTTGGATTTGCTTTCTCGCCATCTTTTATCTTTGGGGATTCTGTACCTTTTGGTTTCTCTGATTTCTTCTCGTCCACCTGCTGTGGAGAAGAACTTTGAATCGGGTCTTGACGACCTCTCGTTCGGTTCATACCTTGTGTTTTCTCAACAAAGACTATCATCCATACTCCAATTTGGTCGTCCCCACCTAATAACGGTGTTGCTGCAATCCAACATGCTCGGCCGTATTTTCCATGTTCATGCCTGGCAGCAGGTTCAACTCTAGTCCCCTCCCTCTTTTCGCCTCGTTCTTTCATAAAGTTCACCCTAGCTGACACAGGATTTCCGTTCTTGAAACTTTGTCCTAATCCATCAAGTGTAGATTTTGGTGCAGCAATGTGTGACATGAACGGACTTTGTACAATATTACCATATCCTTGTAGTTTTGGCGAGACAAAAACAATTCGTAATGATGGCGCAGCCCGAATGAGCATGTACTTCTCATAGATCCCCGGAAGCTTTCCCGATAGCCCCTGGGGACCAGACTGACCCAAAGCCCAATTCTTTGCATCATTAGGAGTGTTTTCCTCTTCTTCGTCCTCGTCTGAACCGTCCGTGTCAAACAACATCTTCCTAGTTTTCCTGACTTTACTGCTTCCAACACTTTTGATATCATCTTCCCGAGTCATAGAACTAGATCGACTGTGTGATTGTACGACTGCAGATTCCTCCACATCAAATAACTCACTCAACTCCCGTAATTTCGTTAGAGCTTTCCTCTTGAGTTGAGCCTCTTCAGCCTCTTCCTTCTGCTCTCCCTGCTCACGCTCGTATTCAAGCTGTTCGTCTCTTTTCCGTTGTTGCAGATAACGCTGAAACCCGTCTAACGTTCTTCCTCCAGCTACAAGACCGCTAACGTCCACCTGAGCACCAATATTGTATTTGACGTTTCCCTTATCATCATGTAAAGGTGCAATCATCAGCAAATTGATGAATGGCCTGCCGTCTCTTCGATAATTGAGTAATGTCTCACAAGTTTCCTCCCCTTTATCAAGACACTCCCTCAACCTCGCTGGACCTTCACGTTTCGTCTTTGGTCCCTGCAGGAATCGACAATTGTGACCGATCACATCATCACGACCATACCCGGTCAGGCGATAGAATTCTTCACTAGCATAGATGATCGGATTATCCTCTCGATTAGGATCAGTAAGACAGAAGATTTCAGACAGTCCAGCCACAAGCTCTTTCATCATCGGTGAAGCTCGGCCTGTGATCTCGCTGGTCAGGCATTGAGATACGACCTTGACAAGATTGTATGTGATGTACATAGGCAATGTAGTATTGACAAGCGTGTCGAATGCACCGGAGCATAAATTCTGGAAACTCTCTGCAACTGAAACTGCAGCTTGTGGTTGCTCTGTTTCGTCTGGCAATCGAGGTACGGCTTCGGCTATTGCACTGGCATATTCGATGGCAGCTATTGCCTTCGATGCCTCGATATAGCGAATTAGGATTGGGTAATCTTTCGGTCGATAGCGATGTAAGAATGTCGAAAAATGAGCGAGAAGAGCAGGATGGTGGAGTAGAGTAGTGAAATGACCTGCTGAGAAAAGCAATTCTGACATTTGTTCTACAGACGGAGGTTTTGGCTTGAAGCTGGGTGGATTGAGGTCGAAGTCCAGCGAATCCGAACTAGTATTATTCTCTCGTGAATATGGTCCTTCTTCATCAATCTTTGTATCTTGAATCTTCTCCTCATCTTGGTCCTTAGTTGAGGGAGCATTGTCCTTTTCTGGCGCCATCTCTTCTTCTATTGTCTCATCTATCGGATCCTCACCATCGGTTTTTGATTCTGTTTGCGCAGCTCCAGAAGCAGCAGGGTCAGCTTGGTCTTCGTCTTGTGTCTCTTCTTTCGTTCTTGAATCAGCTGAATTTTTGTCTTCAACCACCTCCTGCTCTTCTACTTGGTGTTCCTCCTCCTGCTCCTCTGAGTTCGTCCCGTTACCGTTGACCTGTCCGTTGACGTGCCCGTTCACCAAGTCGTCCGTATCGTCCTCGATGGGCTGTAGTTTCTCCTCTACAGCTTTCGACGGCGTTTCCTCAACCTTCGCAGGTTTTTCGACAGGTTCCGAGTTCTTCGGAGCTTTGCTCGCCTTACGCGGCTTTCGGGAACGTCCTGAACGTAATCTCAGATTCTGCTTGATACGCTCAAGATCCATGATTTAGTTCAAAGGAACCATCGGACGTTAGCAACCAAGTTCTAGTAAACACCAATAACTGCTTTAGTTGCGCAGTGGGCGAGACAGGCGAAGAGAGGGATCGTCGGATAAGATGACCATGTGAAGGAGCATGGACGACTGGGATCAATCAATCATAACATCGTCATCATCATTTCTCCATCGCGTTATACAGTACAGTAGAATTGAAACGTTATCGGGAGCAAGCGAGGAGCTCCGTCCTTGGAGGGCCGAGAAGCTGGCCAGCCAGACAGTGTGCATTACTGCCCGTGGCCAACTTCAAACCAAAATGAAGATCCATGTGAAAGAGCGGATCGAGTCCGGTACAAAGACAGCAATGGACAGCAACCAGCCAGTCGCGAGCTCTGCATGAATGATCCTTCTCACGCGCAAGAAGAAGCCTATGTGCTAGTGCATATGTATGACGGGAGAGGTAGTTTGGGCGTCATTGATTCCCACTTATGGGAGGGGAGGGGCATAGACACAATACCCGTGCGAATAAATCAAGATTTGATCAAAGCTCCATGGTCTGCCACTTGAACGGTTTTCTTCTCCACCATGTCAAAATGTTCCGTTAACTTAGTGGGATTTGCAATAGCAGAGCAATGACAAACGATGATGACGATGTCGATGATGAAGAAGGAGAATAGGTATTGTTTGTTTACAAGGTACAAGGTACAGTGAGATGGTGTCTGTCTGCTAACCTTTAATCCAATACGATTCGAGCTACTGTGTTCGCATCCATTCCTACAATGCGACTGCTGCTATGAAGATATGCCTGTTGTACTTACCTACCAATCGAGTCACCCTGGTTAATAGAAAACATCTACAAGCCGAGTATCTGCATTCACGTCCCTGTTGTCTTTACAGATGCTATTCGTTCTCGTCAAGACCTCTCTGTCGAGACATAACTTACTACTCGTCAAGCGATATCTGGAACCGTGCGACTATCGAGCATTTCGATGAATACGTTTTACTCCGCATCATTGTCGACGCGCTCTGCGATCCTGGCATTCCTCGGATACAGTGGCTCGCGGTTGCAGTTAAGAGCTGCAGAGGACCGGGAGATAGAGTCGGTGCATTTCACTCTGACATGAAGGTTCAAAAGAAAGTGAGATTGGTAGCTTTGCAGCTTGTGCATACACTGCCGTGGGTGAACAGGAGCGCGAGACAGCATGAGTAAATTGTGAATGTGAGGAGGCTGATACTGTAGGGTGGTACAAAACACACTACACTGTGACGTGACGCGAGTAGACGGAAGGGCAATCATACTCTATGTCAGACAATCGTCACGTTAGGAAGACGACATCATGATGTGAGAAATGAGGAAGCCATCTGATGTCTTAGTCTTTCGGTAAGATCTTTCCCTAGGCTACTTGGCCATATATGTAAATACTGTTTGCTGTCTAGATAAATTGCTTTTAGACCTCAAGCCCCAAACTCGCAACAGGTCCTTCTTCTTGCGTCGCAGTGCCCAATCACAACTGATGATCTTCGTCTAGGGGAGAGACGATGGGAAGAAAGAGAGAGAGATGATGATGTACTGGCATCGTGCCGTGTCATTAATTCGTACTGTACAAGTCACCACCACGTTTCAAGCACCAACAACACAAAGATGGGTCCATGGATCCTCATTTCGGAACGATTTAGGGAGTTCCCAGTAGTTTCCGGTGACAAGATTGAGGTCCGTGACCTCGGCTGTAGGCGCGAACCGGACGCCAAAGCTCACCGGAAACATTGTCCCAGTATTGTGCCCCGCCAATAATCCACCAGACTGCATTGCACGGTCGTGCAGTAGCAGCATGTCGAGATCTGACTCGAAGTCAATCCTCATCTTCTCAAGATGCGAATTCCCTTCGTCAGATGCATGTTGCGCTAAGAGTAGAGATTGAGCATCGAAGGTATAGACTTCATTCAGCCATGAACCGATGCCTTGTACATCTGAGAGCGGTGAGGACTCCACCTCAGCTGAGATGGTGCCAGACTGAAGATGAGGGCTGAAGTCATCATTTGCGCTTACTCTCTCGTCAGCCACACTTGATGCCTGGCTTGGAAGTAAGACGAAGCTGGAGTGTTCGCTTTGAGGGGAATTGATATAAGTCCAGCTTCCGTCGAGATGGGAGACGGCTGTGCTGCCATCACTCCTTGCGGCGATAGATAGATTGTCGGATTGGTGATCATGATTTTTGTCGTCATGTTTTGAAACAATGACTGCTGGCGAGAAATTGGCATGTCTTGTCTGTTTCGTATTGGGACCATGTCGCTGAATGCGAAGTTTGGTGGGCGCAGTCTTTGTAAACCTGGAAAGAACACACCTTCATGTTAGCAACAATTAAGAGAGACGGCAAAACAGGGCAGCAACAATGAATGGTGTGCATACGGAAGTGATAGTGTGACAGCCACATTGGCCTTTTGGGCCTCTTGAAACCCGGCCTTCAATGAGTTCATGTGGCTAACAAGTTTATCCAAAGCATGATCAAGGTCAAGCCTCATTTTAGCCAGATCAATGACCTGTTCCTGTCTCTCGCAAGCCATAACCGTAGTTGGATTAACTTAGGATCGACCTCTGTTTGCCTAGCAGATAGGCGATATGCAAGTAGGACTGAACGGTAAGGATATCAGATGAAAGATTATTGAAATAAATCCGGTAGCTTCAAAAGTAACGAGTAACTAGAATGTCTTCGTAGGAGTTGTTCGAGCAAATGGGGTTAAAATTCAATATATAATAGAATCCTATAATCCGTGAATTTGTATTACAGTACGTGGCCAACAACCTATACAAGTAGATTCAAAGCATTTACAAATTGGAAGGAAAAGAGAGAATTGCTCTCGCTTTCGAGTAAATGGTTGTCTCCCCTTTCAGTGCACAAATGAGCAATGAGATTTTGTTCGTTCATTCTTGACCGATGCGATCCCACTTTGGAGGAAACCAAGCACAGTTTAGACCTGTTATGGACGTCGGCGAAGATACTCGCCACTATGGAGACTGGTGTTTCTGGAGTACTTGATGCTGCGTAAGCTGGATGCTGAGCTAAGCTCAGTCACGGTATCTTGTACTGTCAGTAACGACCAGGTAGCCCCAAGGTAACATTGTCAATGGGTACCCGGAAATATATTGCAAGTCGCGGGTAAGAGAGGGTAGTCACAAAGGAAACAATAAGGTATTGTCGTCGCACCCTGAATTGCAAGGCAGAATCCAGAACTGAGTTGATCTCACCGCCGTCCTGAATAGGATAGCGGCGAGGTGGGGGCTTCAAAAGTTGACCCCACCATGACGAATTTTGTGATGGTTGTCAGCTGAAGAATCGCAAAGGTGAAGATTCTGGGTTGGCCAGGACAGAACAGGGCGATGTTGCTGCCTGGATGAACAGGCATACACATGTGTCGACGGTGAGTCAGTAGATGGTGGTGACGAAGGTCATAGAAAAGAGAGCGGAGTCGAAGCGTGACATCCGATGAATCAGCATTGGAACCATTTTGATGTGATTTTGCGTTGAGTAGATGTGTGGCAACTCTTGGATGTTGTTGTCGTCGTTGTCGTACTCGTCGTCGCCACTGACTAGGTCGAAGGGATTGATACTCCACAACAGCGATATTGGGCCTACCGATGGAAGGGCGAATTAAGAGTGTAGACACAGTATTCCGGCTAGACCCTCGAATGCCATGGTTTTGTATGAATCTGTATCAGCATCATACATACGAGGGTATGGAGAGAAATGAACAGAGAGTGAAGGAATAGAGAGAGTGAAGAGCAGGAGCAGGAGCAGGACTAGATGTAGTAGACAGTTCATATTCTCAGCCTAACTCCTGCTGCTCGCCATATTTCTCGCTCCTGCTCACTCTTACACACCATCAGATGCTCACTCTGCACTGCATGCACTGCTTTTCTATTGCACATAAGGCAACCTCGGGAGATGAATGGAGAGAATATGTAGAGTATAGCGTGATGCGATGCGGTGCGATAGGATGAACTAATAAGTCAGCGGCGCATAACGACATAATCTGTCCCGCTGATACGATGGAGGGGTACACTTCTATCGTCATGAAGACCAGTCATCTAACCGGATCTCAGGATCATTACCCATCATAGATTACTAGGAGATGCCTGTATAGTTCAGGCTGAGGATCAGGATTCAAGTTTACGAGCGGGCCAGCTGTAAGCTTGTAACAAGTATTCTTGCGAGGGATCAAGCAACGGGACGTTGAATATGCCTTCATTCCTTGGGGCCAGCTACACAGAAAGTGCAACACTACGCCAAAACTGGCGTACAAGCAACTCAGCCTGGAGATGAGGAATACTTGTTTTTATGTGAAAATCTGCTACTGAACAGTATGGATTGATTGGACCGGTAACCGATCAAATGACCTATGATGACATGTGGTGTTGATTCGCTACTTCGTACCCATGCAAGAGGGTTGACATTCTGAGCTCAATGGGTATCTTACACAAGGGAATAAAGAAACTGAGTGGTTGGGAATGAAATAGCTCCAGCAAATCTGATGATCAGCTTCAATCTCAGCCGTTTGATTTCCATCTTGTGCCCGCCATGTGTTCAGGCTCAATGATGAAATGCTCTTGTCTTTGTCCGTCTGCCGTGTTCGGTCCATATAATTGCTCCCATACCCTGTTCAAGCCCGATGGGATCTTCCATGACAACGACGGATCCCGCAGGAACAGTCTCAGCTTGTGGCGTTTGGACAAGGCCTCTGACCCGTTACCGTCCGATTTAGTCTGCAACGCATCGCGAGCATGAAGCAAAGCCATGTTGTTGATGTATAGTAAATCGCCCTTGTCGTTGGGTATCCGCATTGCATTGCGTGTGGCTGTGAAGTGAATGGCATCTAGAGCTTCCACCTGGTCAGTTGTGATAGGTGGGAGATCTGGATTCCGTTGATATGAACCAAAGCCTGCTAGAGAGTATCTTGAGCAGTTGGTGATCATCCTCCCGTTGTGATAAGCCATTATTGGCATTTCAATTGGTGGTAACTTTTTGGCGTCTGTGAAACTAATCTCGAGTTAGTTTCCTGACGATGAATTGTACGAGTTCCAAACCACATACTCATCCCACAGCCAATTCTTGCCCAAAACTCGTACCAAATCTGGGCGAGAAATAGCAAGTTCGTTATATACTTGCCCTGCACTCGCTAGAAGTAGCTGACCACCTTCGTCAACTTCAAGAGTGGACAAAGCAAGCATTTCACCAAGGTCAGTATGGAATGACTATGCTAATCGTTAGCATTGTTAAGGACGCAGGAGCGACTGACACACCAGAGCACCATTAGTGAACGCAGGTGTCTCCTTCTTCGGAACGGCATTCTGGAGAAGGGTACGATTGATGACATGGCAAAGAACCTCTTTTCTCGCCTTATCTTGAAATCCTCGTTCCGGTGCAACATGAGCCGAGATACCAGCGAAGACAATGACATTCTGTCTCAATGTGTAGTCATCTGGATTCAAACCACGCACGATACAGAAGCCGAGTCCCTCGTAGCAACATTCCGATACTCTTCGCAATCGACGTGATAGGGAATCGGACAGGGGGAAATGTTCTTTCGACATATTGGGGAGGTCAAGGTTCTTGGCTGAAGCAGTCTTGAGTACACTAACTTAGCCTTTTGTAGTATCAAGCTTACACTCAAAGTGAAGCAGAGCCTTGCTCACGCTCTCCACATCCTGTTCTGTCAATTCAATAGTCCATTCCTTAGATCGATCCTCAATCTCTCTTCCCTTCCACACTGATTTTAATATCAATTGTGGTGGGAAGTCTGCAGGGAGTGTACCCAGACTGCGGCCACTTGAGGCCGAAGTCTTCTCAAAGTGACAAGCGTCATCTGCTGAAGGACAGTAAACCACCCGTGGTGCTCTGACTGTGGTCGAAGTGATTGCGACCATGATTACACACGTCTTGGAATGAGTTTGGAGAGTGTTAGAAAGGTAGGGAAAAGCAAAACTTTTATTTCAGTATTCAGTGGTATCTTTATAACCAGACACTGCGGGACACTTTGCAAGCCACGCCGATAGCTTTTCCACTCTTCGGCAAAATGGTTCTTCGTAGCCGGCGAGTTGTAGAGGTTGATTCGCGAAGTTTCTCAGTCTCGTTGTCAGGTCTTGCAATCGAGTTGTTGGAATAGCTGGGCGGCCCACTCCATCTCGTGTTTATGGCTTGTGGTTTCGTGTTCATCCCGGCGTTGATTGATAAGGTCATCTGTGATTTAATGTTAGCACGTGCGGGGTCAATATCGTGCGAATGAACAGCTTCCAGATCTCGGGGATAGCAACCGAAGGTCGGATACTAATCGGTGAGACCTGTAGCCAATGGAATGTTATCACTTACCTACGTCCTTTTGCATCTCCTCCACATAGGCAATCTCGTGGGGAAGGAGCAAAGCTTCTTTGAGATCTTTGGCAGTTCTCTTTGTTGCAAAAGGCGCCGCCCTAGTGGAAGCATATAGTTGATAGATTTGGAGGATTTGATTGGCTGATTTTCTGAACTCGGCAATGAAGTATTCCGAACCTTTGATACATCTCAGCACAACCGCCATATCTTTGGTGGTATCGAACTGCCCACTTAGTTGAGCGAGGTTACGAAGTCTGTCGCTATGCATTTTCATCTCCTCCAAGAAGATCTCTTGCCGTCTTAACAAAAATTCGAGGTTGTTGAGTACAACAAAAACTGTGAGAAATATCTCGTACCAGTCTCTTCGATCTCTCTTGTCGATAAGCTTTTTAAGCTTTTTCACCAAGTTGGGACCATCTTTCTTCATTGATTCAATCATTGCGGTATCTGTTTGATGGTCAACTTTGGGTGGTACAGGTACCATACCCTCGAGCTCTACTCCTTCCTCTTGGACCGGTGCGACACCGAATTGCTGAGCGCCGACTAGTACTTTCTCGGTACCGCAAAGTCTGGCATATACCCAGATTCGTAAAGCTTCAGCAACAAGAGCTGTAGGATGTTCATTCTGTCTGAAGTCAATATCAATTCTTGTGTGATCAAGTTAAGAAGAGGACGTACCCTGTATCTGATCGCCGCCCGGAGACTTTTACTAACGGCGCTAGAGCAGCCTGTTCGTTCAAGATCCTCCAGGAAAGTCTCGGTCAGTACGGGAAGCATGGGCGCAAGAGCCTTCTTGTATGCATCAAGGTTTACAACCGCATATGGACTCATGGGTATGTGTTGTGAAGTTCCAAACATTTTGACTAAAACATCGTCTTTATGCGGCTTGAATTGTCGGCATTGAACTTTGATTGACTCGCTCTGGAGTGCACCCGTCAGACGTATCTCAATCCATTTTGTGGTATCTGGTATGAAGTCAATTGGTTCTGTAGCATCACGAGTGTGCAGAGGTGAATGTGTTCGAAACATCTGGATGTCGTTGACGTTGAAGATGAAGCAAATGTGACCACCCATGCGGTTACTACACAACTGGCAAGGAGCTTTTCCGAGCTCTTCAGTACTACCTTCGGGCATTTTGCAAGACTTTTTCAACCATCTGCAAGAAAGGCAGGCACCGGTCTTGCGCCTTTCGTTGACTTCCTCTAAACGCTGTTGTTCATAAGGTGCTCGTTTGATGTAGTTGTCAGTAGCGAAGACGAATTGTGCTACCAGCCCTCGGTTGATAGTCTTGGTCTGTTTATCCTTCTTGGACTTGGGTGAAGTCGTAGTTGATGTCTTGAGTCTTTTCGCAGGTGATGGCTGATCTGAAATGGATGAAACGTCATCTTCACGTCGATAATGTTGTGAACCAGATAAGACAGAACTGTGTCGTGGTGCGCTATAGAAAGTACTGGTGTTATTGACTGGTATCAGGTCGGTTGAGTCTTCCTGCGGTGTAACCCATCCATATCTTTGAACAGTACTGGTAGTGCCGTCCAAGTGAAGATCAGGATACTGAGATGGGCTGGCTTGCTCTATCAATCGTTGAAACTGATTGAAGTTTGGATATGTGTCGACATTGTTGAACGAGTGTTGCCATTCACCTGCAGAGTTGGTTTGCTGATCAAGAGGAGGCGGCTCAGATACTGGGGCTACACTCCAATCCTGTAAGGTATTGCATCCTTGGGGATCGAAAACGAATATCGAAGGCCCTCGATTAGGTTGTTCATTATCTTGATTGTTGCCCAACACAAAGAAGGCTGGGTCTTGTGTGTGGAATGGAACGGGTTGAAAGCCAGCCTCGTAGATTTCTTGCGAGCTTGCTGTCGAGCTGACCGGAGGGGTATTGAGTCCTAGAACTTCCAATGCTCCGACATGAGGATACTGGTATTGCGGTGTTTGACTGCTGTGATTACGGGGAGGATGATTACTCTCGTGCACGGTGCAGTTGCTCTGACAGGTGTCACTGGTATGCCATGGGGGCGTTCCAGGTGGCTTCTGATACCTAGCCAGAGCCTCCTCCCAGAACGTTTCAGTGTTAACAGTGTGGTCCTTTGTCGGGGACCAGGCGCCACCAGACTCTAGAGTTTCTGGCATGACCCATGCCGCATGGGAAAGTGCATGTTTCAACCGAGAAAGAGCGGGAGAGTATCGATAGATACGCTGGAGATGGAAGTATTGCCAACCATTTTCTGTGGGATTGAAACAATCAGGTAGCCTCACCACAGGATGCGGAACTTCTGGTATTCACACGCGTCAGTTGGGCAGTGCCTCGTAAGCGGATTCAGATGGAAGGTGGCTTTGGACTTCGCCGACTTCCACATTGGGTTTAGTGTTGATACTTGTTAGGCGTCGAGTGCCCGGAATAGCTGACGCCAAGCGGGAAGGTACGACCCAAGAGGTGGCAATGCCCTTATATCTGCTCCTTATTTAGCTTCACTCACCGTCACAAACACACAATTGTGAGACGAACGCCTTTTATTATTCATCAAGACGACGGTGGCAACATGAGTGATTTTGGTCCTGTTATCTCCTGATTCACTACCGTTCAACGCCGAAGACAATGCCCGTCATGTTGCTTTCACCTGGCCTTCCCCGGACTCCCCGCGGCCAGGATGAAGTCAATTGCACCGCCTCCCTCACCGCCAGTTCCCCTTGATATACCGACTCTTCCTAAACCAGTAGTCGGTAGAATCAAGCTTCTAGCCCGCCCGTTGTGATCGTCATCCGTACAAAAGTCGGGCACAATATCATATCATCATAAGATTGTTAATACTTTGTTAGGGAGAGGGAATTTCGAAATTCTTCCCGGTGCGCGTGTCATCACAGCCCCCGTTTCGATCTTTACAGTGGCGGGTCGACAGGGTAAAATGAGAGTCAGAATCGCTGAAGCGCGGGACCTTCACCGCCTAACCGAGATCACGACTTCTTCCCTGAAGGATGACCCGACCTTTGATTACATGTGGACATATTGGCGGGACTACGAAGAGGACAACTTTACGTGGTGGCAACTGAAACTCCAGAAATGGTTACATGACCCAAGGACGTTAGTTCTTGTCACCGTACTGGACGAATCCGATTCAACCGCAAGCATTGACGCGGGCGTTCAACAGACACGCCGACAGGATACTATCGTCTCATTCTGCATATGGGAAAGATGGAGTCGATCACGCATCAGTCACAACAAGTGGCACAGGCGGAAGTTGACCAAGGCAAACACCCTGGGGCAAAAGTTTGCCAATAAAGTTGACAGTAAGTGATCGACAAATTTATATTGGTGTCATGATTAATGACTTCGATTCAGTCGTCTGTACCGCGCTGGAGCAATGGTCCTTGGATAGGTCTGGTCCTCGTCGTGATGCCAATTTTCAGCACGTAGATGCTTTCTTTAACGCTCTGGACGCAGTCACCAACGAACTTTGGTCAGATGTCGACGAACTCTGGAATCTCGATCTTCTAGTAACGGATCGACCATACCGAAGACGTGGTGCTGCAAGCAAGCTCCTGGAATATGGGTTGGCCAAAGCAGATGAAGAAGGCGTACATTGTCGTGTCGAAGCAAGCCCAATGGGTAAATTGCTCTACGAAGTCTACGAGTTTAAGGAACTTGAAGAGCGTGTCGTTAAAACGGAAGGTGATACAGAGACACTGTCGATAAGCTGCATGCGAAGGTTACCATCATCAGAAGATGACCAGGTCATCTAGCCGCGCCGGTTTCGCGAGTCTATTGATCTTCCTGTGCAGCCCAGATGGCATCCCACACCTCTATACCTCGCGACCAGTACTCATCTCTGACACTGGCATTTACTTTTCCATCTGTTTCTATTACACGAATCGTGTTGCTTTCCGTATTCCCTACTTTAGTCCATTGAATCTCCTTGCCTTCCAAGAATTCTCCAAATGGTTTTAGGAATTCTTGTGTTGTTTCTCTGTCCCTACTATCAAACCCAGCTCGGTAACCAGACGCCCACCATATCGGTCCATCAGCTGCATGACATACTCCCACCTTTGGCTTGATCCATGAGTCGAGCGACTTCGCACGCCAATTGACACGATATCTGAAAAGATTGCTCGCTGGTAATGGCTTGACACCATCTTTCTCCGGCGGCGACAATAAGCTATGAGTTAATCCTCGAATGGAAGCATGCACCTGACAATCAGCCACGATCGTAGCAAAAAGATTCTCCCATTCTTTTGTCGGGATATCTTCACCTTCTTTAGGGACGTTGTAAAGATCCGGACGAATCAGAGCCTCAACCACGGCTTGGGGATAGTAATTACCCAACTGTCGAATGAGGCCATCACGTGATCTCGGAGGATTGATGAGCTTGTAGAGCTGAGCCTCGTCCTTCACTTCCCCTAACATGATACGGACGTCATGTTCGGCCAGAAGTGTTGTGAACGAACCATCATGAAGCGATCGAAGGAAATTGGGAGGAATGAATCCACCATCAGCGATGGCTCCGTCGGTTGATGAACGGAACGTATGAAGCGGCAGCTTATGAATAACAGACACAAGCTTCTCAGCAGGAACCTCACGAAGTTTCGCAACTCTCTCTGCCGGAGGAAGCGATCGCGAAACATCAACAGCATCGCAAAGAGAATTGAACTGCTCGGTCAAGATCTCGGATTTAGCCGGATTAGGCTGGATCGCAATAGCATTAGACCATTGATACACCTGCTTAATAATCCTCTTCTCAGCAGGAAGATACGTATCGTAATAAAGCTGAAGAAAAGTCGAATGCGCCCCTGCCGAAAGTCCACCCACAGTGATCTTATCCGGATTCCCACCGAAGAGCGATATATTGTCATGAGTCCATTCAATCGCAGCCCTCTGATCCCAAAGACCATAGTTTCCCGCAAAGACATCAGACTCACTTGAATTTGAATCTGAAGAAACGAGATCCGCACCAGCCAAGAACCCAAATAAATTCAAACGATAAGTCGCGCTGACCATGATCCTAGGCGTGAAATTCATCAATAAATCAAACGGGTCCTGGTCACTGGATTGATTCGCATCCCCGACCTGTAGCCACCCACCATGAATCTGGAACTGAACTGGCCAACCCCCTTCCGGCGCCGTGCCGGCCGGAACCCAAATATTGACATACAGACAATCCTCACTCTGTGTGTTTTGGATCTCGGGTCCTGCGTCGGGGTTCTTGACTAGCGCGGCGTCAGTGTTGTAGATTGGTTGTGGACATATTGGGCCGAAGGAAGTGTAGTTTCCTGGCTTGCCGTCGGCGTCGTTGAAGGTGTAGTTCTTTGGTAGGGGTTGGGGACGGCGCCAGCGGAGGGGTCCTGTTGGAGGGAGGGCGTAGGGGACTTTGGTGTAGCGGTGTAAGATTGCTTGGTTGGTTTTGTCTCTTTGTTCGAGACCTTGTAGTGAACCTTTTGGGGTTTTGAGCGTGTGGGGGTGGGAGGTTGATTGTACGGCGCCCATGACTTAGTCTATTTTGACTTGGAGGGTCTAGTATTCTGTAGCAATGAGAATGGTGATACTATTCTTACTTGTTGCTTTTTAGTTGGCGGTAGAGAGAAATACTGCTTTAGTGTAGTCAAATGGTCAGACTTGAGGTTTGGGCTTTTTGTAGAAATACTTTGAGGTCGACAGACGAGCAAGTCTCAAGATGACTTGACGGACGAATACCAAAACTGATCAAGTCTTATCTGAAGTATCGTACTCGTTCAAATACTAGATTGTGTTTTGTGTTATGGTTCCTGTTCTTATTCGCTCTTATTATGGTGGTACTTGAATTCCATGCTGTCGGAGTTCGGCACATGTTTTTGGGGAATCAGGACACAGATCTATAGCCGAAGTCCTCCATCCGTCAATGTTTACCTTCTTCACGCAATAGTGTCCTCACTTCTGACTGACTCTTGAGTATCTGCTGTGATTCTTGGGTGACATTGTTATCAATGCCAAGTGGTTCAATGATAGTGGCGTCTTTGTTCTGGCCCATGGTCTTTTGACGGTTCACGAAATACCTCAGCACGAAGATCATAGCAAATTCACATACACTGACGCCGCATAATATGCTAAATCCAAGATGAAAGCGAGGAGCGTATTTGCCAACATTGAGAATGACGACTGGAACCCATGCGACGAAAGCTTGACCAAAGGTTTGAGCGACTCCAATCACGATTGCACGTTCCTCTGCATCTTCGTTGCAGAACTCATTGCACCATGCCTAGATCTGTTAGATTTAATGCTGAAGAAGGCAGAGACACTTACGTAGACGAGAGGCCAATATCCCCATGAAGCTGCGTTGATCAAGTAGCCGAAGAACACAGCGCCGTAGTTTGGATAAGTTGCCACGATAACCATTCCAACAAAATTAAGGACCTGAAAGTTGGTCAATCGCAATTCGTGGAGCAGGTGTGAGTTGTCACATACAGCCGGGACGATCATGAGTTGCCAACGTTTTCCACCGAGTGCATCAGACATCCAGCTGTAAGCAAGAGTGGTAATGAGCCCCAAAGCTTGTGCTGCGGTTGGAAACAGGTTGACTTGATAGACAGAAAAACGTTTGAGTGATTTCAGCCAAACAGCAAAGTAGTTGAGAGGCTGTGTGGCCACACAATGAAAGCTATGCTGTCAGTCGACACAAGTTTCGATTAAGAACACGACTTACATTAGAGCTAGTGTCATGATGTAGATGGGCCAATTTGTTAAAATCTTTCTGATCTTGGCCCAAGATAGAGGAGCAGGTGCCCTTTTGCCTTGGCTTTCCATCCGAGCAATGAATGCTGCCTGATGATGAGGCTTGATCCATTTCGCTTTTGTGATGTATGGGTTGTCTGGTACAGCATAATAGCCAAAGAATGCACCGGGTAACGAGATTACACCACAAAAGATGAACAGCCATCGCCAACCTGCCAATCCGAGATGTCCATCCATACCTTTATAGATCCCTGCTTGGAGATAACCGCTGAACATGCTAGCTGCATAGCTGGCAGAGTAAAAGATGGCAATACGCTTACCAAGCTCCCTTTTCGTATAATAACTACCCATGACTGTAATGACACCAACAGCAAAAGGAGCCTCTAACAATCCCATGATGAATCGCAGCGCAAATACGTCCCGGACATTTCGTACGGCGGCGAAACAGAAAGTGACAATCGTCCAAAGTAGCTCTGCTGTTGGCAGGTAGTAGGACGGTCTGATTCGTGTCAGAAGCATCTGTGATGGAATCTGTGCGGTCAGGTAGCCAGAAATAAAGAAGGTGGCAAGCAGATTGTATTGAGCACCATGAAACCCAAGATCTTCCTTCATACCGGAAACATATGCATTAATCACATTTCCTGAGTCAAGCAGCCGTACGAAATATCCATATGTCGCCCATGTCATCAAATGTAAGTCAAGTCGTTGAACAAGCTTTCTCTCCTCAGGATCTCTTGGACCATCCCAGATGACTTCCTGAAACCGTGTGAATCTTGATTTTGGTTCCTTTTCTGGCTGAGAGTCGGTATACATAGCTTCCAAACCTTGCCAATATTTTGCCTTCTGCAATGGCTTGAATAGACTTGAGATACTCGCGTAGCTGTAGTAGAATCAGACTCTCGGGTAGCAGAGGATGACTTAGATGTAGCACTTATTAGAGCTGATGTGTACTGGTACTTGGCTGATGCATCAATCCCAGGTCTTGTCTGAGCTTCGATGTCCGAACGATTTCGTTGAAGGCTCTGAAGAACGCTAAGGACACCAGGTCACAGCGGAAGGTTCCGAGCCGCTTCTTGGGTCGAAACTATTTCCAACCATTCAAATGAATGCGCACACCTACAATCTTTGATCAGCATATTTGCAGCTAACAGAATAGTAGAAAGTTACGATAGTCCAGTGATGAATATTCGCGGTGAAATAGGATTGTCTCCCTGATCGGAATACAGGCATAATTTTTGTTATTTTCATATCTGCCCTCTAAATTACAGCAAAGACGCCTCCTAACTCGCAAACTGTTTTTATCGACCATGCGGATCTTGCAAAATCTCGAAACTCCTGCGTATCATGTATTCGTGATGATCCCCTGCATGTTGAGCATCCTGACGTGCAAGCAATGCTACGTTTGGTGCATTGTATGTCAAATTTCGTCATTCTTCATCTGACTTATCATCCTCTGAGTGAGCCATTCCTGTTAAACCCGAAGTCTCACCACCTAGAAGTGGAGCTCTTTCGTCTGAGTGTCTTGATAGAGATCCAAACACTGACATGACCAGCGCTGACAGTCCGTGTACAAGAATGCTTCCTAACACAATGAAACATGTCACAGGCCAAATCGTTGAGATAGCTTCCTGATGCTCAGAATGCTTCGGTGGGTGTGGTAATGGAATGGACTCTCCCGTCTCCAGTCTCGCTCGTGCTTCCATAGCTAGGAAGAGCGCCCCAACTCCCATCGGACCAAAGTGACCAGCGAAAAATGCTTCTGACCAGGTACGTATGTCTGGAATCAGCTTCTTGAAAGCAAGGACAGCTGGTATACGTCGGAGCAGCAGGATCAACACGACACAAGCGGTAAGTCGTCCAACATTCAAGTTGACTGTGAATTTCTCCCAAGGTATGATAGCACCGAAGTAGACAAACATTGCTGAATTGAGGATAAGATCGATGATGCTTGGAAGCTTCATTTTGTGGGTGCGCTCAGAAAACCATCCATCCCAGCAGAAAGACGTACCTGCTGAGAAGGAGACCAGGAAATCGTCCAATCCGAGTGTAGCGCCGACACCGACAGTCAAGACAGCTAACAGAATGTAGAATGCTAGTAATGCAGACTCTTGCACGTAATTGTTGCGTTCGCTGAACCTCAATGCTTTGTTGGCGACATATCCGATGATAGCACCGACCAGAATGCCCAATCCGCATTGCCACAAGATGACCTCAATAAACCATGACTTTGCAGCCTCACCAGCGCTGGCTTTTGTGACAGCGAAGAGTGCCAAATAGAGTAAAGGGAAGGCGCTCCCATCATTGCAACCAGACTCGGCTGAGAGAATGTTCTTCAAACGTTTTGGCACACGAGAGCTGAACTTCGCTTCTCCCAAGACACTGGCACTGAGTACAGGATCTGTAGGGGTTAAGCATGCTGCAATGATCAAAGATGTATCATATTTTAAGCCTAAAACTAGCCAAATAATTGTGGCACTGATGAACCATCCAATTACCATATTTGGACCGATTAAGACAGCGAGTGACCTCCAGTGACGTTTAACGTACGCAGCGGGAAGATCGAGTCCTACAGTGAAGACTTGAATTCCCACGATCACTCTTGTGATTTCCTGGGTGATATTGTCCTGTGCTCGCCATGGACTCTTCTCAAGTATGTCGAAGACAAGGCCGCCGAAAAAGATACCTACAAAAGTTGCCAATGGAGGCTCAGATAGATGGAACCGGTTTCGAATTAGTTCGCTGAATAATGCGTAGAACAGTAAGAAGGATGAGAGGATCAAGTAGATGAGGTGAGACGGTATAGGTTCGAGTGGGGAGAAGGCCATGATAGCTGGGCGAAGCTCGATAGAGCTGGACAGTATTTCAATGTTCAACCAAGTCGCATTCTTGTTCACCAACTATCTTATCCAGCTTCAACGAATTGTGCAAGAATTGTAGATGAGCCCAAATGGAAAAGCTGGAGAAACAACGTTGCCAAGTGCATATACTCGATTTACAAGGAAGGAACGTCATCGATTTAGCACAGACTATAAAAACGCGAGGAGGAAGCGCTAGTTTAGCGAGGCACCGACTTTCCGATCAACAATGAGACAGCTGCAGGAACAATGCACAGATGATCATTGTTGTAAGACATGGAACTATGATTCATGGCCATGCATTAGCACGAGCTTATGATGCTGGCGCGTATTTGGACAGATCTTAATAACCAAGGTCTATTCAAGGATTCCGCAAGAAGATACTTGTGGGCCGTCGCGAACTATTCTGAACATGTAACGAGAATATGCTACAGCCAAATGAGCTTCCCAAAAAAGACCTACACAAGCGATCTGACCAATCTTGTGATTGTGCTGTGGAAAAGATCTGTATGAGATTCTCTTTGCTTGTCTGAGCGAAGTCGTACTCCCGTGAAGATAGCTGGGACGAGGTAGAGCCCTCGCTCACAGTCCGAGTCGTAGTGCCGCCGTCTCTCTCTGTGATGAATCGTGGTCTGTGTCTCTGTGAGTCAAACAAGACCACGACAGTAGTATCACTGGGTGGCCTTCGGGATCTGATCTATAGTCTTTGCGACATTGAGCAGGTCCTGACGCTGAGAGGAGTGCTGTTCCATCGTAAATATGGCATCTCTGTCTTGCAAACGAAGTTGATGTGCTACTCTTTCGTTGGTCCCTAATTTATCGGTACTTTTCTGACTGCAAACTCGAACCGCCCGATAACATCATCACCTTTGTATTCTTCCTGTTCCTCTATTTCTGGTGTGACTGGATTCGACCTCAAGCATAATTCCATTGTCTCATTCAACATGACAACAGTTGCGTCAAGATGACTATACATATTCCGTCGGATTTCGATTGATTGCTGGTCATTGTCACGAAGCCTGTCAGGGTGTCAAGATTACTGTAGCAAAGCTGGCGTCTTACTTACCATGGAGCCCTTCTCTCCGATCTCTTATAGTGCTGCCTCCAGTAACAGCTGACGAGTATATTTCTGAGAATTCTGTGCTCCAACCCGTTCACCTTTGCAGCCTGCCTTAAGAATCTTACGGTATTTCGCACCCTGAGAGGGTCAAGACTATCCGCCGACTCACTTCGAAAGGCATGGCGAATGATGTCTCGTACTTGGTAGCGAGCTGGTGTCGAATAGCGCACGGCCTTCAGAGTAGCTTTGTATAGTCGGCGATATGCGGATATGATTTGACTCTTGCTCATCTGGAGTTGTTGGTTTGCTCGAGACTATGCACAAGCCGGAGATGTAGAGCTTCTTTAGTATGTCTGCTGTAAGAATGGATGTGAACGTGATGATTCCGCGCATACACACTAGTACCGCGATCAAGTGATCGCCGTAGTACAGGCGCCAAGTCCGTTTGTGATCGAGACTGATTTCCTCCGCAGCGCAGTCCTCGATTTGATCTCTTCACTCTACCACTACCGAAGTGCTTTTTTCACAGCGGCAAGCTCGCTGGGAGCTGCCAGAGTTGTATCAGCCGAGTCATCTGTATACGCATTGTATCAGCAGCCACTTGTAGAGCAACCATCGCCAGGAGAAGTTCGACAGTGCCCCAACCTTCCGTTTCGCCCTCGTTGATGCCCTGGATCTTGATCCGCCATCTTTCGCGGCTGTTTCATTGTGTTAAACTAATGTACTAGAATTTTCCGTTTATACGTATGTTCTGCTAGTGCTTCCGATACCCGTCGTTCTCAAGTACTATATGCAGTTTGGAGATGGGTCGGGTTGGAAATCAGAAGTCTGGGAAGCAGACAGCAGCGTCTACAGGCCTTCGAGGCTCAAAGACCGCGAAATTACAACAACGAAAGAAACACAAGGTTGTTCTGGAGAGTACCTCTACGGACAAGAGTAAGACGCACAAT
This sequence comes from Camptophora hylomeconis, assembly GCA_032357745.1. Taxonomy (NCBI): domain Eukaryota; kingdom Fungi; phylum Ascomycota; class Eurotiomycetes; order Chaetothyriales; family Chaetothyriaceae; genus Camptophora; species Camptophora hylomeconis. Next base: position 110,476 of record JAOTMB010000021.1, read on the forward strand.
GTGGTAAGAAGACAACGATACAGATGTAGACGGACCCGTTGCTTACCTGATTCGAAGCTCGCCTTCAATGCCGAACCACCGGCTGGATACACCTTCATCCCTGCAGGAAATCCTGAATTCACAGCTGCATTGAAACAACAAGCTAAGAAGCGTAACCTCGAGACTCTCGCTGTGACCGTATGTTAAGCCTGTTCTGAATGAATGTTACTAACATCCAATAGACCACACCACATGCCAGTCGTCACGAACTATCACGCGAAGTTCATCGAGTTGGATTCCACTTTCCCAACATTGTGGTTGAAGAAGTATGTAAATACTATGGTGTTGAATTGATGAGCAATGGCAGACTTCGCGAGGACAAAGACGACGACGCGTATTTCAGACGAATATACCAGGGAGACAATGCTCCACGTGAACAGACCAAACCCGACCAAATCACTATCAACACTGACGCTAAGCAAATCATCAAAGATTTGTTCCCCAATATACCGGACAACGATCTCTTTCAGATCATCAAGACTGCATTTCAGCTTGGTGATGGTAAGGTGGGTACCGCTGAGGAAATTCCCCTGGTTCGTAGAGCTCAACTCTCTGTTGTCGCTCATATAAGACACACGTACACAAATTACGACAAATTATTACGGCAAGTCCCTTACAGCGAGGCCAGGCATCGTGTAGAGAACGAAACTTTGAAGAAGCTCCTTGAATTCCGTGGAGATAATGAGGATACCAAAGCCATGGATGATGTGCTTCGTGAAGTTGTCGTTATTTCTGATGAAGAAGACACCGACGATGAGGTTGAAGAAACTCAACTACTCGAAAGTGATAATCTGAGGGTACAGCCTGTCAGGCCCACAGTAAGATCCGATCGAACGTATGGTGGTCGACCGGGGTCTCCAATAGAGATTCAGTCTGACGAAGAGCCTCCTCGAGGGTATCGTTATTTGCCACAAGTTGTCCGTCGTGCTCCAATCCGTGACCAACCTGCTGCAGCTATCTCTCGACAACAGAGTCGTTATGCCATCTGGGACCAGCTGAGGCAAGAGCATCGTGTCAGTAATGTTGCTTCCCAACCTGCTCGTGTTGTTGAGAGGATCCTGATTGAAGATCCTGTTCTGCCACGTTCGCAACCTCAATACGTTACTCGCGAGCCTCTTTATGCGACCGAGTCCGCTCCTAGGCGAATGATGGACCCACCAGTAAGTACCGATGAAGACGTGATCACATGGTGATCAACTCCCACGTTGTCTTGCCAGGAAAGAAACTCAAGCTATGACGAATACTGACGATGTCTCAACAGGTTCGAGTGTTGTCACAGTCTCAACCAACCTTTATCAGAGGGGCCGATGGCAAGGTCTACGAGAGGATCGTTACAATCCCAGATCAGACGTATACACCTCCGACCCCAAAACGTGTGTACAGTCCACCTCCGACACAGTCAATTCGCCAGCACGTACAATCCCGACCTGCTTCTCCCAGAGCATATCCCGTACCACCTCCTCACCGAAGAACTGAGAGCTTTGAGGGAGATACGAACATCTTGCCCTCTGTAGAAGGCCCTAATGGTTCTTATCTGTCACCAAGGTCAAGACAAAATCCCTTCGAGGCAAGGCAATTCACAGGACGCGATCGAAACGAACCACAGGACCAGTATGACCCTCGCCAGCCAGGTATTGACGGCCTAAATTACAACACAGATCATGGCTCGAAACGACGTCGTATCGAAACACCACCACATGCTCAGCAATATGAACGTCAGCCACAACCCGATTATCGTATACGTGAGCCAGAGTATGCTGCTCATGTTCATCATACCTCAGAAGGTGGCAATCATCTTCAACATCATATTAACATTGATGGTGAGTTTGCACCAAACGCATCACCGCGTCACTTTCAGTATGCAGTTGACCGCAGATCGCAACAAGCTCCTCTCTATCAGGAACAAATCTCAGGTAATCATACTCATTCACCAATGACCGTCGATCGCGGGCTTCCCTACCCTGCTGCCGACCGTGAGATTCGTGTGGTTCCACCTCCTCGTAATGTCGACCATGTTGACTCCTCTGTTCGCTTCCATGATCGGAGTCGACGTGTTTTGTATGAAGAGTTACCTTCGAAGTTAGTCTCGAGTCATGTGCAATATCAGCCAACAAGTAGGCTTCTTGATACGGACGCAAGAGAACCCGTTCTCTACACCCGTTACGAGTCTCAGCATCAGTTCGACAAGGAGAATATCCCACAACATCACGTTCAGCATGTGTCTCGAGAGGTCACTCATCTACCTGATCAGTACCGTGATCAGCATGTGAGCCAGGTCTCTCGCGATCCACAATCTTATCGCTTACGCAGAGTTGAAGATCAACTTGCTCAGCCACATCGGTAAGCATCCACTCCAATTAAGTCATCAATTACTGCTCCCAAGGTTGTGACTGTAGAATCTTGCTAACATTTCCTAGAGATGGACATCAAATGCGAGCAACATATGTACAAAATTGAAATCATAAAGGTTTGCCTCTGTTCGATTTCTTTCGCTTTGTACAACTTCATCCGGTCTCTTAAAATCATCAACATCGATATGTGAGCACAATACCGTCGTCTCGAGCGAGATTACGCAAGCACGGCGATGGTGTTGTTTGGCCGATTGGCACTGCATAGAGTAACAGGCTCACTCATCGGAGTAACATGGAGGACTATTGTTTCATGATACCCCAAATAGCATATTGTTCATTTCGGAGAGGAGCAACACGCATTTGTCATTGAATATCTGCTATACGTGTGGAATAAAACCAATGTCACGATGTAGTAGATATCGATAGGAGCAAGGTGCTCAACAGTTCTACGCTTAGAAGAATTCATACGTTACTCAGAATCATTCACTTCTCTCTGCATTCATGAATTTAATTCACTTCTTCTCTTGTAATGCAAGCCAAATTGGTCTTGCTATCCTTGCGCTTATCGTATCATATTGCAGAACCGACCGTCTTCTCTGTCACACTTTCTGCTCCTGTCTTCTTCTACCCTTGGCCCTGTTTCCCTCCCTACATTGGAATCACAATCCCTCGCATAACTCACAAACAAACATATCGCGCCATGTCAACCTCCCTTCTCTACTCAAAATCCGACGGATTCACACTCCTCTCCTCCCCATCCTCCTTCCCAGCCTTAACCTGTTTCCCCGTCTTGACAATCTTAGATAGTGTCTGGCTGTAATTGAGTGAGGAGTCGGGTTTCGTGTATACGTCTGCTGTTTGGGATTCGAGGGATACTTCGTATTTCTCGATGCCTGCGTGTTGAGAGAGAGAGTGTTAATATGGTAGTAGTAGGAGGAGGGAATGGGAAGGCAGCGCAAGCGGAGGGTGTTTGTTTGGTTCGATTTGAGTTCGTTTTCTTACCATCTAGTTTTTTGAGGACGCGGTCTACGGCGCCGGAACAGCCGCCGCAGGACATTGCTATGTCGAAGTGGTAGTGGTGTGACATTTTGATTATGTTGGATTGGATCGGATTGGATTTGGTTCTGTCTGGAGATACTGTGCTATAGAGGTGGACGTTGAGATATGTCGGGTTCAGCAGTGGTGGTGTGGTGTAGGCGGTAAATAGGTACGTAGGTGTGTAAGCGGTAGATGAAGTCAGACGTGATGTGTTTCAGGGTGAGTTGAGTTGAGTCGATTGATAATTCGTGTATGCGGTAGTGGTGGCAAGTGGAATGACTTGGTGGTGTGTGACAGGACAGGTATGATGTGATTGATATGCGCGCTCTCTGCGTGTTACAGTTATAGTTCACTGCGCTTACGAGGGAGGAGTGCGGATGAAGATAGAGGATTAGATGGGTGTGTGGGTGTGTGGGGTTTCCAGATAGACGTATTCGGAAGATATGTTTGGAATTACTAATTCACAGGTTGTAGTTCTGAAGAGGATCACTAGATTTACATATCTATCTACTCGAAAGATTTCTTGAGGTTATGAGATATCACTTGCTGATAGCGTTGTCATGTACCTAGCTACCTGTATTGAACCCCTGAGGCTGGATGCGCGAGTTTTGGACTTGAGTGAAACGTGCTCATTCATCTTATATTGTTAAGGGTTCTCGTGGCGGTGTGTCACTTGGGCTTATTGGTGGGTTCAATTAGTCAAATACAGCAGTCCGATTGACAGGTTGGTGTCCATGTATGTTCCACAGTTTTGAATTCTGATTCGGTATCATGCTCCTAACGATCATTGTTGTCTTTTCGTAGCACTGTTCACTGTGTGCCTTGTAGTGAACGGATATTGATAGATAGAATTACTCGAGAATGTCTCCAGAATTTCTTTCTTTTCTTTTCATATTGAACAAATGAATACTAGCTTGCTTGCGCGTTATGGGGCGGGTATATACTTATGTTCCATACAGTTGGTATACCATCGCATTTGAAAGAAAAATCACATCCAGGGCCCGAACAATATTTGTTAATATACAGAGGCGAAGGTGATAGACCGTATTGTCCATTTAGGACAACCTTGCGTAGTCTTGAGTGAACTTTCACTCCAAACACTACACCTGGCGAATTTCTTGCATAAGTACCGCTCCTATTGATTAGTGGTGCCTGTGTTGATCGGAAGCTTCCCTTCCTGCTTTGTGGTGGTATATCTCTGATAATATGCAAAGGCTCAACCTTGTTGCGTCTTCGTCATCAGGTACTTGAAGTCGGTGCTGTTGTGGTTTTCGCTTTCGGGGTCCGTCTCTTGACAGGAGGTGGCACGTCAGTACCATAGACGGTCTTCACTTCCTCGCTGTATCGATTTAGGTCCTCCGCCGCCTTGTCCTCATAAGTCTAATGCTAGTCAGACAACGCTTTAGACATGCAGGTTGGGTTAGTAAGACTGACCTTCTTCTCCTCAGCACTGAGTTCTTTCCATTCCTTCGCAATCAATTTGCTGTTCTCGCGGATGTCCATGCCTTTGTAATCGCCGGTTGCGAGTCGCTCCAGACGGTAGTAGATAAACGAATTCCTCGGCTGCTTGACAAGCCTGTCGTCTTTGATTAATGTTATGGCATATCCTTGAGTAGTTCTAGTTTTCTGTTTTGTGTTGGTATTGAGGAGTTGTGTCCTGGCATTGTTGGCTTCCTTGATTTGTGTAGGTGTATACTTGGAGAGCCACTCTTTTCTGTTGATGTCGTTCTGCTTCTTGTTTTGATTGACGATGTGATTGATGCGCTAGACTTGTTAGCAGAGTTCCTGATGAAGAGTTCGTGTGTGTTACCTCTCGTTCCTCTGGCGCAATACTCTGATAGCTCACGGAAAGCTCCTTTAGAGTGTTCTGTCGATCTTGAAGGTTCTGACCTTTTTGTGCATTCTGAGAACTGTATACCAGCCATGCGGACTCAGGTAGTCTCTTTGGCTCATCGAGAAGAGCCTTTTCTTTGAGTTCTTTTCGCTTTTGCGCAGCTCCTCGCGCGATTGAGGTTTTGCTCGGAGGTCGCTTCAATCTCGGTTTTGGTTTCGCTTTTGGTTTTGCCTTCGCTTTGGCCTTCGATGCAACTTTAGGCTTTTTAACTGTCTTCTTACTACCACCCTTGCTGCCAGCAGCTGCTCTTTTTGTGCTTGTTGAGGTTGAGGTCGAGGTTGACTTCACGGTTCTTTTCTTTGCGGGGGCGCGTCCAGTGTGCGCCTTTGGTCGACCAACGGGCTTCGACGCTGTTTCAGGATCCCAGCTCGATGCGCTTGATGAGAATGATCGAGCATACTTCACGCCTCGTATGTAAGAGCTGGTAGTCGAGTCATTGTACCAGACGCGTAGCACTGAAGTCGGTACAATCTGTCGCGTGAGAAACTGGCCTGATTTGGGAGCTATGCATCTGGTCACCACGCGCCCAAGGGGCAGTAGACCCGTCATCGCGACCTTGAATGACCGTAGCACAATGAACGGAGAGGTGAGACCAAAGAAGGAAAATGAATGAGACGTCGATAATAGGAGGCTGGTACGGCTAGCAAGTCACGGTATAGATGATCGTCATACGAGGCTAGATGTATGTTTGACAAGGCTGAGGCGGGGAGTGGTACTAACCAGTACCTGGTAAAATATCCACTTTCTGTAGAAGAAGAGTGACCTAATTTATCACAAATACTACATGCGCCAAAGAATACATTGTTTATAAGTTCGATATTAAATTAACTTGGTTGATTCCCAGCATTCTCCTTTACGATCTCGAGTCGCGCTTCATTCGATTGAATTAGGACAATAATCGTGGATCTGCTCAAGCCGTAAAGCTCACCTAGTCTGCAGTTTCAGCAGATGGCCAGGCACGAGGACGCTCGCTCACCATCACCTGTAGGAAGTTCGTATTCGTTATCCTCAAAACGTAGTCGAAGAGATGGAGATCGTCAAGAGAGAAGTAATCGAGGTGATGACCGAAGTCATCATAGAAGACGCTCGAGGAGTCCTGAGGTATGTCCAAGACAAAGATCTATGATACATTATTCTGACAAAGACCTGCAGGCATATCGACCAAGAGATAGAGATCGAGATCGAGATCGAGAAAGGGACTCATATCGCAGAAGAGATCGCTCCGTAGAGCGTCGTTACGATGACCGGCGCCGAGACGACGACTACCACTATTCATCACGCAGAGATCGATCGCGAGATCGTCGAAGGTCCCGGGATAGAGACGATAGACGAAGAAGTCGAGAGAGAAGTGACCGTCCCAGGCATGAAGATTCACGTGATCAAGATCGCAGAAGAAGAGATGGGTCGACTGAGTCGAAAAAGCGGCGAAGAGCTGATAGTCGCGAGCCTGTCCCAAAGAGAGAGTCTAACATTTCTTCGAGAGAGGTACGCGTTTCGCTCGATTTATCCTACACTGAAGCTGACGGGTATTCTCAGATATCGAAACCATCCACACCAACAGGTGAGACGGCTGAAGAGAAGAAAGCTGCAAGATTAGCAAAACTTGAAGAGTGGAAGCGCAAACAAGCTGAAGAGCTCGCTAAAAAGCACAAGGAACTAGAGAGTACAAACAGTACGCGAACACTACTTAATGAAATTGACAAAGCAGCAGCATCCCCTGTGATAGCATCTCCACAATCACCTTTAACGCCTGACTCAACTGCAGCTTCAACACCTACACCGTACGCCGGAAAGTTCGATCCTAAGGCGATCGTCAAGAAGGCTCACGGAAATGCTGCAGCTGCAAGAGTCCTCGGGGCTGACGTTGCAGCACCAATTCTGAATGGGAATCTGCAAAAGACGAAAAATGATTCGGTCTCATCCAGACCAGATACGCCCCCACCAAGTGCACCAGCCTTGAAACCAAAGGGAAATCTGAACAGGTTTGGACTCGGGACAAAAGCTGCTGCTGACCAAGACATCTCAAAGAAAGCCCTAGATTTCGAAGACGAAGAGGGAATCAAGAAGAAGCTCGAGAAATTGCCTTCTTTAGTACTGGACAACGGAGCTGACGCTTCCGAGGCGAGCGTTACGGTCAACTCTCTAGACAATGACGAGCACGACGACGTTGATATGCAAGACGATGATGACGACGAAGAGGCATTGGCTGCGGCACGGGCTGCCGCCGAACAAAGAAGTCGTGCTGAGAGGGGTGAGGATATGGTTATGGAGGAAGCTCCAATAGTGGAGTCAACAGCAGAAGCTGACGATGAAGATCCTCTCGATGCTTTTATGCAAGATTTATCAGAAAAACCAGCCAAGCGTACGAATTTTAGAGCACTCGGTTCGAAATCAAAATCAACATCTCAACAGCCGGAGGCGTTGTTCGGCGATGATGAAGTTGACATGACGGCTGTTGATGAGGATAACCCAGACAGCATTATGACAATGGCAAATGACCGTGTCAATGCCAAAAAGAAGAAGAAAGAAATTCCTACAGTAAATCACGAAAAGCTACAATATCAACCATTTCGTCGCAATTTTTATTCAGAGCCTGTAGACTTCTCCGATATGACTGAGGAAGAAGTTGCAAGTCTCCGAATGGAGCTTGACAACATCAAAGTAAGAGGTCTCGATGTACCAAAACCCGTACGGACATGGGCACAGTGTGGCCTTGGTGTACAAGTTCTTGAAGTCATCCAGATGCTTGGCTACGAAGCTCCTACTAGCATTCAGTCGCAAGCTGTACCTGCCATTATGTCTGGCCGAGATGTTATTGGTGTTGCAAAGACTGGATCTGGAAAAACCATCGCTTTCTTATTGCCAATGTTCAGACACATTAAGGACCAACGACCTCTTGAATCACTTGATGGACCGGTTGGCCTGATTCTGAGTCCAACGCGTGAATTAGCGACTCAAATTCACAAGGAGTGCAGGCCGTTCCTGAAGGCATTGGGACTGAGAGCAGTATGCGCGTATGGTGGTGCTCCAATCAAGGACCAAATCGCTGACTTCAAGCGTGGTGCTGAGATTGTGGTTTGTACACCAGGTCGTATGATTGATTTATTAGCCGCCAATGGAGGCAGAGTCACCAACCTACGAAGAGTTACTTATGTTGTTCTGGACGAGGCCGATCGAATGTTCGACATGGGTTTTGAACCTCAAGTAATGAAGATACTGGCAAATATCAGGCCTGATCGGCAAACAGTCCTCTTCTCCGCTACTTTTCCTCGTCAGATGGAAGCTTTGGCAAGGAAAACGCTGTTGCAACCTGTGGAAATTGTCGTGGGTGGTCGAAGTGTTGTTGCACCTGAAATCACTCAGATCGTGGAAGTCCGCAATGAAGACAAGAAGTTTGTACGACTTCTGGAACTACTCGGAAACATGTATGAGGATGACAAGAACGAGGATGATCGAGCATTGATATTTATGGATCGACAAGAGTCTGCTGATGGATTACTGCGAGATTTGATGAAGAAAGGATATCCATGCATGTCGATTCACGGAGGCAAAGATCAAATCGATCGAGACTCAACCATACAAGACTTCAAGGCGGGTGTAGTTCCAATTCTTATCGCTACCAGTGTAGCGGCTCGTGGACTTGATGTGAAACAGTTGAAACTAGTAGTGAACTACGACGCGCCAAACCATCTGGAAGACTACGTCCACCGCGCAGGTCGTACAGGCCGAGCCGGTAATACTGGTACAGCAGTGACCTTCTTGACAGAGGACCAAGATCGTTACGCTGTCGATATCGCTAAAGCATTGAGACAAAGTGGACAACCAATCCCCGAAGCAGTTCAAAAACTCGTCGACAACTTCCTCGAGAAAGTCAAATCAGGTAAAGAAAAAGCCGGTGTCGGCGGTTTCGGTGGTAAAGGCCTTGAACGTCTCGACCAGGAGCGCGACGCAGCCAAAGCACGAGAACGCAAATCCTACAAGACAGGAGATGAACCCGACGAGAAAGAAGAAGAAGACGAGACCAAAGAGGTCAAAGTCGGCGACGATATTTTCGCCAAAGCCGCTTCTGGTGTGCGAGCTCACGACGCACCTTCACCAATTCCACAGCAATTGCCTGGCGTACCGAAAGGAATAGATCTTGACGGGAAGATTACGGTACATAAGACTGAGCGACCGGCTGCGAACGCGGGACCACAGAGCAAATTGGATCGTGTCGCTGCTGCTGTGGCGGGTATCAATCAGAAACTATCGAAAGCTGGTGTTATGAGGAGTGGTGTGCCAATTGACAACAAGGGTCCTGATGCAGGTGCATTCCATGCGACCTTGGAGATCAACGATTTTCCTCGTAAGTTACTTTTCTTTTTATTGTGCATCGTGCTACAGACTACATGGGTAAGGAGGTTCGCAGGCGACAGCGACGAGAAGTTTTTCATCAATGAATCGTATTTGATCTATGGATTGTATGAGATTGGTTCATCTTGGCTTCACCTCTTCCATCTTCTCGTATGAAGAGGAGTTGGAGGAGGCTACTGACGCTCTGCACCACGTGAAGGTGTGAACCATTGCAGAGCTGAGGGACTCCGGGAACCCTCGGACAATTGCGGAGTTTTGGTCAGTGAAAGTTAGTACTGTCGATGCTGTGCAGGTATTCTGTTCTCTGAGGTTGACTTGAACGAGCTTTTTGGATGTTGACTGTTGCGATGTCGTTGGCGGTGATCTCGGTGATGATGGTGAACGTCTCGATCGTGTTGGCGCTGTTCGAACCTCCTGCTTGATGTCAGCTTGCACATGTCATACTTGTACCCTTTTCAAATCATACGCATCATAAATGTCAAGAAATTTGCTAACTCCATTGGAAATAACAGAAAAAGCCAGATGGGCTGTCACAAATCGCACAAATGTTGCAAAAATTCTCGAAAGTACTGGCACCTCCATCACAACAAAGGGTTCATTTTACGCCGCTGGCAAAGAGCCTCAAGCCGGCGAGAACCCCAAGTTGTATATCCTTGTTGAAGGTGATACTGAAGTCGTGGTTCATGATGCGATGAGAGAGTTGATGAGGCTGTTGAAGGAAGGAACCATGAGTGCGGCAGACGCGACTGATGTCAGGACTGCTGGTCGATACAACGTTCTTTGATGGCAGTGTAAGTAGATGAGATACAGCCAAACAATTGAAGCCACTGATATGTGTCGTATCGATTCGCGATGGTGTGAGACAACAGCGACTGCAAAGGGGGTACCCGCCACCCACTCTTTGTACTCTTTGAGTCGCTGATGATGTCGAACAGGCTCTGATCACAGATGAGCTGTGTCATTGGCGATGTGATGGTCGTCATTCCCGAAGCTTCTCACAAGTCCTTTTGCAAGCTGACCCGGTCCCATTGCCGGCGCTTCTCTGGAGCACATCACGAGGTACAGATGATATCAGATCATCGATGCGATGTGTGATCGCAAGCCTCTTGATGTGCTCATGTCATGATGACGAATAATGAAACTCCTCCAAATCCAAACCGAAACTCCTCAGCAAGAAATCTGTATTTCTCGACCAATGTTGATATTGAACATCAACATGAGCAAAAATCAAAACAACTTGTCGTATTCAATATATCGACAAGGAACCGAAGCAAGTAAGCAGGCATTGTGTTTTGAACATCTTGTTACCATTTTCTGTCAACGAGCATGAAAGCAAATCGAGGAGAAAGCAGATACGTCACATGTAAGTGAAGATGTGCTTCATTGATGATCGACATCGATGATGGTGTGTTCTCACATTCATAATGCTGCTGTGCTGTGGTTTTGTGTCTCGATACCATCAAGTATTCAAACAAGCTCAATGACAAAAAGCAAAAAAGCAAACAACAAGGGAAATTTTTTTGGATTTTGTCTTTTCAAGTTTTTTGGTGTTTTGGTGGTGGACCTGAATCATGTGTGTTCAGGCCTGTGCTCGTGGTCGATGTATGGTGCCTTCTCTGATACCGAGTGCTGGCTGGCGAGGCTGTGCTGGTGGATATGTACCTGGGACGTTAGTCGATGCTGAGAGTAGTGCTCAAGCTCAAGTCGAAGTACACCATCACTGTCATCTTCGACTTGGCCGTTGCGTCTATCACCTCACTCGAAAAACCAGTCCAAGTCATCCTCGAGACCGTACTCGCCGTCGTACTCGAGGAACCCAGGACCTGACCCCTTTGGCTCCTCCTCGTCCTTACCTGGTGACCACACAGCGTACCCTGAGTCCGCTGGTGGGCTCTGCTTCGAGCCTTTGTCACTGTGACCTGAGTCACGTACGACGCCGTCATCGACGTCGATGGCTGTCTCCTGGGAGTTCCCAGGAACCATTGGTGCAACAGGCCCAGCGACAAAGACAGGAACAGAGGCAGGGGCAGGGGCAGGGACAGGGGCAGAGACGAGGGTGGGAGCCGCAAGAGCAGCAGCAGCAGCAGGGACAGGAACAGCGGCAGCAGCAGTGGGAGCTGCATACCTGCACTTGACGACGTGCCTCATGAAGTTGTCTCTTCGGACGCCCGAGTAGTCGCACCCGACATGTGCACAGATATAAAATCTGGCCGGCCTACCGTAGCGATCAAGGCTGTGTACAGCCAGTCGATGTCGATTCAGGTTCGCTATGTCGGGAAATATCGCCGAGCACTGTCCTACGCCACACGGTCTCTGGGTGGCCCCGTGATTAGCCATGTTGTGGCTTTCGAATATCGCGACGCTCTTGAACTTCCACGTCTTCTTTGACCCGGGGTTATCTCTGCAGATTGTGCAGATGAAAGTAGGCATATTGAGGGTTGGTAAAGGGGAAGAGAGAGAAGATAAGAGAGGGTGAGGTAAAGAGAGAGAAGGGAAGGTCGTTGAGGTTGCTGTTGCTGTTGCTGAATGAATGTGATGTCGGGTGTGCACCGTCAGTGTATTGTCGATATGGTGTGAGAATGTGGTGAGTATCAGCAGAAGCAAGTGTATCTCAAGTGGACCTGGGTGAGAAAGAGCACAGAGAGAAGAAAAAGTTGGGAGATTTATGGGAGATGTTTCTTCGCGATCATCTCGAAAAGCACGAGCACGAGCACAGGCAGAACCATGTCTGTACTAACAGAAAGGCAAATGCTCAAAAGAGGCAGTCTACGGATTGTGTTTTAAGTGGTACAGAACATGTCAATTGCGAGCTTCCAGGCTGGATAGCACACACGCACTTGTTACTTACTGAAAGCGTCGTTCGAACCAGTGGCTCACCAAAAGAGGCATTCACAGCAAGGACGAATGGGAACCTCCGACTCACATAACGCGGTGGATTGCACAAGCTCGAATCAACGAGCGATTCCATCTTTCGACTCCCATCGACCAGGAGCCATCGAACAGAGGTAATGCACAGGATTGCTGGATGCTATATTGGGAAACGCGCGTTACAACGAAGCGACGAGCCCATTGGTCGGAACAACCATTGTAACTTCAGGCAGGGTACAGCTTTACGCATCTGACCTGGTTGATATACACAGAGTGCAACTTTGCCGGAGCGTGTGATCTGTTACGACGACGAGAGCTCGGAGAATAATGGTAGACAACACATCAAGCGGAGCCGGATTGTCATTTTAACACTCAATATCTCAAGTTTCTTGATTTGTACACAGGTAGCGGCGGAGGGATATGTCGCTGATTGCAGTCTATCTCAGCTACTAGCCAGTTCTCTTTACATGTCATCATACAACGAGCAAGCAGTGTATGTGCGATAGATGGTCGTGGAATCACAATAGAGAAATCGTATAGTCAATGTTATTTTATTTTTTGATACCGAAGAGTTGTCATCAAACGGGCTACCCGCTTTACCAATAATATTTTTCTCTGTAAATTACATTCGAAAACAGCTTCATATACAGCGGAACTTGTCACAAAGCGGGATGCCAAGCTATATCTGCACCATACAACACGCAATCTTCAGCTATCTCAGTCAACTCTCTTTCAAGTACATATCGTTGCTAGAATTTGCTGTCGTTAATCATAGGTGATTGCACCAAGGTCGAAGTCATGGGAAATCTCTGTTCTAAATCCGCCAACACATCTGATAACTTCTCCCAACCTGGACGACGCTTAGGTGGGGACACGACAACACCTCAGAATAAAACCTCCACACCTGTGCCTGCTTCAGTCATTGCCAACTCACCAGGCAGAACGCTGGGTGGGGGTCAAGAGAATCTCACTCAAGCAGATCCCAAGAGTGCAGCAGCTAGAGCAGCGGAGGTAGGTTCCACCCTCGTGATTCTACGCAGCAGGCACACGGAAACAGAGCTAGCTATGCTTCAAGCACAAGTCTCACAATGGCGACCGGTGCTTTTCATTAGATACTTGTGCAACGACAAACACAAACGATTCGGCTTGAGCTTTGACCACATATCAGTCATTTGACAAGATCATCATGCTAATACCATGTTTCAGGAAAGGGCAGCAAAAGCGAACAAACCAGGCGGTAAACTCGCCTCGGAGCTCTCGAAACAAAAAGCAAAGACTCAAAATCAGACATTAGCAGAAGCTTCCAGACAGGAACTGGGAGCTCGAACGGCTGATGAACTTGCTCAGACAAGAGCGTACAACTAGCAAGATATCACCAGACTAGTCAGTCGAAACAGCCTGCGAAGATCAGCTGAGATCTGCATTGGACATCTCCTGGAACGACATTACCAGAGCGCAAGTTCGATACCATCAGATACATCTGTGCAGAGACGAATGAGACTTGCATTGATACTACTACCTACCAACATGACATACGAACTCGAAGATGGGACGCAGAGAACTGAACTGACAATCGAACAACTCCAAACTCTCGCCAAGAAATATCAGGACAAGAAGTCGTCCTCAGCTCCAAATTCGCCCTTACAGATCTACTCTCGTCATTACATCGTCATTTGAAATTAAAGCTATACTGCAAGCTTACAAGCGTTCTGTCAGTGTGAATGTTGCTTTGACGACGTTTAGGAATTTATGCTGCATTGTCATTGTCGATATCAGGATCTCTTTATGCGTTGTACTTTTGCATTCCACTTGCGCCATCGACATTGATTCCACGAATTATGATTTTGACGATGCGATATATTATCACTTGTCGCTGATTGATTTTGTGCATCACACAGTTGCAAGTTTGTGCAGGTACAGACAGAAGTCAGAATAGTAGAAAATTAGTAATGTTTTCCTTTCGCTCTCTTTTCACCGTCTTGTATTCTTCTGTACTGTATTTTCTTCCATTATTTCGTCAACAAGTTGCCGCGACGTGCTTCTCACTTCCTATTCAAATGCCTACTTGTTCATGGTCACTATTCAATCAAATCTGGCTCTACGTCTATTCTACTTGAACTCACAATACTCTGTCCCAATATACACGATCAACTTCCCTTGGTGCTAAGTTGATATAAGAATAAGCAGACCTCATTCCGAAGTGTCGATCACTTACCTCCCTTGTACGTCTCTGATCACGGTGCAACTAGTATATTAAGCTACCAATCCGTGCCTGTGCCGTTACGATTCATTATTCCAATCTATGATCCTGAACCTCATTTTGAGCTCTGGTACCACATTTCCTATTCTCAGCAAATTGCCACTATCTGTCGTTGATAGCAATCAGGTTCAGAGGGAGTAGTTGCCCCATGTGGCAGCATTGTCTCTTTCGAGGTTTAGTACGTACTTACGGGTATGGGAGATGCGATTGGAGGAATGACATGGAAGTACAGGGCATGCAGATGGGGAATCAGCTGATGTTTGGATTCTGGTTCGATGTGCACGGTTCGCTGGGTGGTTGTGGATACGGTCATGGTCATGATTGTGGTAGTGGGAATGGAGGGGGCTCGTCTGGGTTACACGAGGTGTGTGTAAATCAGATCAGATCAGAGCAGAGCAGATCGGATCAACCCGGGTCAAGGTGGACGACTGGACGAGTGATCGAGCGAGCAGGCAAGCAAGCAGGTCTGTGATCGGAGTGTAGAGAGACGATGTGCAATGTGAGAAAGGAGTCTTCTGCTGTCACAATAAGAAATCTCTAGGTATTTTGTAGGAGACGAGAATGACATCTCATGCTGCTGCTGTGGATATAGCAGTGGTAACAATGTCTTGAGCGTACGCGCATACGGGCCTACACTGTTCAATTCAAATAGTAGATAGATAGATACATAGATAGACAGACACATTCGTTATGACGATTATACTAGTACTGTAAGATTTGATACGTGTGCACTATGGTATTATGAGACTGAGAGAATTTGCTGTAGGGATGTCGCTTGAACATATGACATATGACATACGACGATGGTCAATGATTGGTGAAGGGACTGATTTGAGAATAGATACATGTATACCACATCTCCGGGATGCGTAGAGATGGAGGACTACCTACATGGAGCAGAGACGGCAGAGTTGAATACAGTAAGATCTCGTTGCTGTTCAAGATGTTAGTGGCATTACTGTACTTCATAGATGAGTATCAAGTCACTACGAAAATGATGAAAGAGGTGAAGAATGTGAGAAGTCGTCGAATTTTCTTCTCGTGCTGTCTCTTCTTTTGATTGATGATGAACGTCTATCTTCGCTCACTCGATCAACAGATTGCTCAAAGTCCCAATATGAAGATCTTCTATTTCTTCTCTTCTGAGTCCTTATGTCGTGCCATTATTGTTCGAGTCTAGAAAGCCGCTGTAATGTGCTAAGCTATGCACAGGGGGTATCCTTCATGCATCCATCAATCCTTCCGTCCATAATTTTGGTAAGTCGGCTAGAAACTTGCAATTTCGATCTTGCAAGAAAAGTTCATCAACGTTTGTCGTTGTGCTGACTCATAATGCTTTCATGATTTTCGTTCATCCTCTACTCGGCTGGGCCTGACTCGCCTGGCAATAAGTTTCCTCTGATGGCGAACATCTTTCCTGTAGTACCGGCGACGAACCCATCTACCTGTCTCGAATACTGCTCTACTTGTCTTGAGTTCAACATACTCTCCAATCTGCTTGGTTCTGTTGGTAACTTGAATAATCTCTGCCATTCATCCTCAGGAAGTGCTGGCTGTTTGCTCAACGCGCGAGCTGCGTTTTCTGCCTTTCTCTTTGCTTGCCATTGTTGGATCTTGGCTTGTTCTCTGGCAAGTGCACGGGAGTAGTATGAGAAGTTGTTAGCTTCGACGTGGTGGGTCTCTATTGATTCGAGGAGGTTGTCGCAAGTTTGACCTAGGAAGGGATCGATTGATAGCGATAGATTGTCGAATGTTGGTGCAAGATTATCTTGAGCGAGGAGGGGGTTGTTCTCAATTTCGTGAACTGATGTAGGTGCTTTCATGACGCCTGAGGCAAGCATGGAAGGAATTTGGTGGAGGAAGGTTGTGACTAGATGAGAATTGTGGATCTGAATTGGAATTTCGACGAGGATATCTGAATATTTGAATCCGGATTTTTGAAGACTATACGATGTTAGAAGTTTGCGTAGCACGAAATTTTGGAAGACCTACTTCTCGGTTGTGAATTTGTTCTCCTTATATGCTGCCACGAAAGATGGTGAAAGACGGAAGGCACGTAGACTGAGCGCACCTTGCGAACTTCTGCTAACATCATGTACTAAAGCGACCACTTTCTCGTTGACCTCTTTCTGGTAGTGATACTGGTTCTCGATAAAATTCATGTTGACGAAATTGCCCAAATTGGCGCTGGTATACCATCCCACATTATTTGCATCAATGTTGACTTCCCTTAATGTTCTGATCATCTCTGCTTGGTATGCGGTGTTGGCTTTCGCTCTTGGTGCAGCAGCGGCCGAATTGAAATGTTGTTGGTCGTATTGAGCGTCCTGTGGTATCTCGACGACTGGGAAAGGGAAACTGTTGGTGACCTCGAGTGTGCTGTTTACGTCCATACCGACAAGACTACCGGTCGCTGTTGTCGGAAAACGAGATGCGCAATGCTTGATGACCTTCATGACCACCTGTTCGACGTCAGTCTCTCGTCCTGTTGATATGACCTTCTTCAACCTACCAAAGCCTCGAGTTGAACCACCTTGAGTGGGACATCTTTTCTGCGTCATATTAGCCTCCAGTTCATCATAAATTCTCGAGTCTTGACGCACTCGTTTAGAGACATGGCTGAGTGTGTAATCCAGGTAGGTGTCGATGATCTTGATTCTCTGAGACTTCTGTGTGACAATTCTCTTGCCCGAATCTTCACATGCGGCGAATGGTTTAATGGCTTTCCAATTGTTGCCATTTTCGACTTTGTGTCCGGCTAAACCCCGGGATTGTGCGGTGTTAGAGATGGGTGACAAACTGATCAATACAACGAAGTGGTACGATTCACAGAGAGACTGATCGTAATAAGAAACAAGATATCCTCGAAAGAGCAAATAACGTTCTTCAAAGGTGAGTGCGCAGTCTACAGTGTTTGAATGAGATGTTACGAGGTTCAATCGTGAGCATTGCACATGAGACTACTAGTGAGTCAAGATACGTATTCGTTGATGTGAACGTGATGTTTGGACAGCTACTCGACAATATTTCTTTGAATCTGTGATCCCCCAAATCCCATGATGTCCCCTCTTGATCACAGAAATTTGCGTTTGAAGCATAAGTCAATCAACTACATATACAGCCTCGTGCTATCGACGACAAGGCTGAGTATTCTCCAAAAAGTTTTGGTGGTCGAGATTCGATGACGATGTCTACTGCCTGCAACATATTATTCCTCTGTCACTCGTTCTACAAGGTGAGGTCCATTCGGACCATCTATGGCTGACAATACTAATCTAGACATCTGGTTTGTAAGTTTACTGAGCAGACCTTCTCCTGTATCTGTAGCTTATACATACTGCTTCATGCTAACCCCAGTTCTTCACTGTTACAGGCAGGCGCATTCGCAGCATTCACTGTCGATCTTCTCGTATATCCTCTAGATACCCTCAAGACTCGGATACAATCTCCAGATTACACGAAACTATACAAAGAGAGTAATGGCAAGGCCAATCGCGCTTTATTTCGGGGGCTGTACCAGGGCATTGGCTCCGTTATACTCATAACGATACCTTCTTCCGGCGCATTCTTCACTACATATGAAGCGCTCAAATTCACAATCAACGAAGCGTGTCCTCCAAATTCGACGCTCTATCTGCCACAACCTGCTATCAATGCAATCAGTTCGACCGGAGCAGAATTGGTTTCATGTGCTATCCTGACCCCGGCGGAGGTGCTCAAACAAAATGCGCAGGTCATAGTTCAGGATGGTAAAGGCAGTCGTTCAACAACACTACAAGTCCTAAAGAAGTTTAAGAACAATCCCAATCAGCTATTCAGAGGATATACAGCCCTAGCTGCCAGAAACCTGCCATTCACAGGTTTACAGTTTCCATTGTTTGAGCATCTCAAAGTCTACTTCCTAGCCAGGAGAAACGCAAAGAAAGGATCAGACGCACCTATGACAATTCCAGAAAGAGCTGGTATAACTGCTATGAGTGCCAGTATAGCTGGAAGTGGAGCTGCTTGGATCACAACACCCATCGATGTGGTAAAGACCAGAATGATGCTTGCGGCTAGCAAGTCGAGTGAAAAGCCTGAACAAAAGGATATGAGTAAGCTATTGAGTCACGGACTAGGTCGATCCACTGGCAAGAGTCCGTTTGCTATAGCAGGAGAGGTTTTCAATAAGGAGGGTGTCAAGGGTCTCTTCCGAGGAGCTCTTCTGCGAGCTGTGTGGACGTCTATCGGAAGTGGACTCTATCTTGGTTGCTACGAGGGGGGTCGATACTACCTTGAGGAGAACAGAAAGAGCAATGACGGAGACCTTGTTATGCAAAAGGACTACAAAGATGTTAAGGTTGGTATCGGAAAGAGTCGATCTCAAGAGACAGTGAAGAAGAGCGCATGGCAAGACGACTGAGCTTGTATACCTGAGATGCTCTGGTATGCGCAAGAGAGCACATTTGACCTAATGTTCAGGTAATGGTACATCACTGTCAAGATACAATTCTCGTTCGCGTACTGTCCCCTCGAATATGTTCGAGTTCGGTTGATCGAAAGTTATGAACATGTGGAATGCAATATAGATACACACAACCAAGCACTACAGAGCAGCTTGTCGCAACCAATACTTGGGCCGAAGACGGCCTTGTATCTTTGCAGGAGTGACTGTCAGGAGAATACGCTTGGAGTAACCCTCATCCTCGATAGACTATGTATAAATATAAATAGAAGACGAGATTTAGCTTCAATGCTACAGTCCGATTCCATTACATCTAAGCAAGCTACTTGCTGATCCAAAATGTCTCTAGGTTGCAAATATCACTCAGTCTCAAGGCGGAAGTCTTCTCTCACTAACAGGACTCCACGCCCAAGCTATACATCTAAGATGCCATTCCGAAGCACCACCCTTCTCAGTCCATAAGCCATCCTCACCCTCCAAGCCCTTCTCTACCCTCTCATCTCTAAGCCTAGTCAACTCCTTACACCGAAGACCCTCCCAATCATCACCACCAGGCCGTTCATCATCCACAAGTACATTCGCAAGCCTCTTCCCCTTCGGCAATTCAGCATAAATACCCGCGAACTCAACTCCTTTCTTCCTTCTCTCTTTTTCTTCTTCTCCTTCCCCTTCCGTACTGTCATCGCTATTACTGGACTCCAATGCTCGAATACGATCTAAATACCGTTTCACAACATCCTTCTTGAGCAAGGGCTTGAAATCTCTACCTTCGATCTTCATTTTCTGCTTTGCTTCTGGATATGTTGATGATAACCACCGGTCAAATATCTCTATTGCTTCTTTCATTGCTTCGTTTCCTTGACCTTGTCCTTGACTTTTGCGCATTGCTGGGTGGTTCTTGGCTCGGTGATACATTGTATTTATCACTTGCCATTGATACGTCAGTGAGCGTTGTGATACTATGTCTATTGTGTGATGGGCTGTTTTGGCGTCTTTGAATCCTGTGCCGTGTAGTGTTGTGGCGGGATTGTCGTCTGTGTAGAGATGTGATTGTTTTGGGTCTTTGGGTCTTGATGTCTTTCTTGTTGGTTTGGTGTAGGGACTGCTAGGGCTTTTGTTGGTTGGTTTTGAGCGGGCGCTTTGGCGTGATGCTGCTGCTTTGGGCATGGTGGTGGATGTGATAGATGTGCTGAATTGTAGTGCTTCGATATTGGGTAGGGCTTTGATTATCCAGGGATTAATAGCGGTGTTACTGATTCGCATATGATTGGATCAAGTGTTCTATGTTCTATTGCTGATGTCTTGTACAGTAGCTTGTAGTGACCTCCTTGTGCCTTGCATGAGACTCACTTGATGACGTATGACGGCTCGAGGAGTCAGTCCACTTTGGTATTGTGATCAATTAGCAAAATTTGATGGCATCATTAAAGTAGTAGTAAGTCGATGGATCTTTGATGATCTCCGAAGGGAAGTGGTTGTGGTGAGAGCGTGGAAAGTATGTCTCAGAATACCTGTAGATGTAGACTATCGTAAAACACTGTGCTCACCGCTCTGCTCTTATGTCTTACATGATATAAAACTGTAGTTTCCTCACATATTTAGGGGGAATTTTTTTAGGACGAGTGTACTTGTCACGAGGCACGTAGCGCAATACTGTAGCGTCTTTCAAGTTCTACTGGTTGATATGCTGATTCGAGTGGAACACAAAGTTGATTGTGACAACTGTTCGTGTTTATCTACAGTTTTTGGAAAACAATAAAATATACATATCCTCGCAATTCGGAACAAAAATGATAATGACGAATTAGACGCTGTTTGACCTACACGATTCATAGTTTCTTGAATGACGAATAATCTCATTAATTTATTTCTGTGACCAACTATATTGCTGATGCGAGCTAACTGTATGCTCTACTAATATCCGTGTTCATGGAAGCATCCAGTCAATGATGCTTGGTCGCTTTGAGATGCCGATTAAAACATCAATATCTGGTGTAACTGCTACCGGCGCAGTATCACATCCACCCATACGGTTCGTGTCGTAGGTAATACGTTCTCTCAAGCTTCTCACCTCGATCAGCACACCTTTGATGCTGAATAGATCCTTTGGTTGCCCTTCCTATGCTCTAAATATGTGCTTGAATTTAATCCCTCAAACTCCGTCAATGCTAGCTCTGTGCTCAATTGAGCAGTCGCCTCAAGTCAAGAGGAATATTCCCATTTGGCGATATCGTACCAGGTGTCGTGCCTGGACTCATCAGCATTTCCGATTGCGGGAACGCGACCTGAGGTTTTGTAGATTGCTCTGTGCTCAATTCTTCTGTCCAGATCATTGATCTATTGTCCGTATTAAGCTCGGAATCTCTTCTAGGTGACAAAGGCGCCTTCTTGACTGGTACATTGACCACTATAGGCACATGCTTTGCCTTTGTGACTTTGCCAGCGATCCTTGCTTGATTGCCGATCGTGTTTGTCGTCTTCTTAGCCGTTGGTTTCCTCTTGACCTGTGCTGTCTTTGACCTGCCAGGTTTACGTGTGATCTCCTTATTACTGAGCACATCGGACAGCTTTCGTCCTTGAGTCGCAGCATTTTTTGTGGGAGCACATTTCGCTGGGTGATGTGTAGGAGTCGTAGATTTGCTTGTGCCAAAATTCAACTTCAATTTGATAGGACTGCTTCTCACAGGCCGTTTGGTCTCAATTTCTCCATTATGGCTTCTTGGTGGTGTCATAGCTGATGTCGAGAATTTTTGCATAGCAACACTCGCCGCTGAAATCTTCTTTGATGGTAGAGGAATGTCCACCTTGAGCTCTCCTTGAGAAGACCTGACCTTCTCCAGCTCACCATCTGTGTATTCTTCGCCAGTATCCGAAAGAGGTTCGTCCCACTGCCTTAGCCCGACGCGTCTCGCGACTTCATCGCTATCGCCCTTCACAACCAAGTCCCAGCAATCTTCTAAATCTTTTCCTGTAGGTACACCATCGCGGTTAATCCATATCGTAGTGCCTTCTCGTCGATCTCTGACAATTCGACACATTTGGCTCACAATTCGTCTGACACCTGGAATCTTCATGCTGGTCCCTACAACCACAACCGCGTCAGGTCGTGTTCGACAATCTGCAGCAGAAACTGCGCCAATCGCTTCATCATCAGGGTTGTGCTCGTTGTAGAGCACGATTCTTGGTCGCATACGTCCGATTCCGTGACTCCGTTTTCCAGCCACATTTGTCCTTGTGTTGTCTTCTTCAACACACTGAGGACATTGAGGTGGAATAGGTCCTTCGAAAAGCTTGGCGTCAAAATCAGAAATCTGTCTACATTTTTGACACGTCATCTTCTCAAGCCCTCCGTGTAGCTGAATTGTTTGCGGCCATGGTCCTTTGTGCGCTAAGGGAACTGATGTAACTAGTGGTGGTAATGAGGTTTCCAAACCATCCACGTTCTGCGTGTATAAGCGCAATAGTCGCCCCTCAGTAGATAGTCGTGCGATAAGCTGGTGGAACAGAGTCGGTGAAGCGTCGGCAGACATCTTCGAGAGCTTGCGCACCATGTCGTGAAAATGTGACGTAGATGAGTCGTCCTTGTAAACCGAAGCATCGAACAATTGTTTCCCTGAGCCTTTCAATTTATGTTCGCCTTTGAGTGCTTTGAACAATCCGTGAGACGATCGAAAATCGGGGATTCCAGCTGAAACAGATATGCCCGCACCAGCGACAACCACAATCTTCTGCCTGCAACGCAGAGCTTTCACTAGCTCCTCTAAAGCTTGTTCGCGATCGTATTCTGACTGTGCAGCATCGGAAGCCAAATCAAGGTGTTGGGTAATGCGCGTCTTGTGTTCGATTTTGCGGCGCTTGCGAGCAGGAGGCATATCTTCACCTGCATTTTGAGAAGGAGGCGGTGTGAATTCTTTCCAGTGCGGAGGGGGTATTGGTGAGCTAGGCGCTGAGCTCAGAGATGATCCTGAATCGGAATTGCGCGATGACACCGGTGGTAGACTCAGTGGTAGGCTTAATGGTGAACTGAGAGGAGAGGAGGAGCCGATGAGGCCGTTGAAATCCATTTTGAGCTTTGCGCATTAATTGTAGGAGGAAGGTGTCATCCTCCGGGACCTTGCAGAAGGAGTGGTAAGTAGAAATTTTCAATTCAGAGGTCCCCTAATTCACTCAGATGCGGCGCGATCAACTAAGATAGACTGTTGCGAATTACAGAAGTTGTTGTGAGATTGAAGAGTGTATGATGTAAAGAGGAAATATGGTGGTAGGGATAAGTACAGAAGTGGACATGGGGGCACGAGGTGGGAAGATGAGATGGAGATGGAGATCGTAAGTGGCACATCCGCCGGATCTCGAGAATTAGCGGTGGGTACCCGCCTGACAGCTTACAGTTTAGCGCCAATAAACAATGCATGCAATTCTCTCTTGCTCTTGCTACTGCTTACGACTGTGGTTTGTGCTACGATTGTCCATTGCAAACACTTGGATTTATACTCGTACAACAAGGCTTGTAACGAACCATCTGTTTCTCACAATATTCAACACACTCTCGGGACCTCCTCTATTGAAAACAAATATACCACTCTCTGCAATCGTATCGCAGACATTATCTCATATCGAGATATCCTCGGTTGCTACGGTTACGACCTGTGAAAAAGCCCTCATCGGTCCCACACCAACTGAAGCCAAAGATATTGAACATCACTATCTCACAGCCTTGTAGCCTGACAACAGACGAACATATCAGACAGTAATTTCTCTGGGAATAAAGAAACACCAATATGGTACAGATGAATTGACTGTCGACCAGTTATCGCTACCCATGGACTCCCAAGTCGATCTGGATGTCGACAATTTGTTTAACGACACTGGAAGTTTGAACCAGGATAGCTTGGATCATATTCTACCAGCAGCAGATCATACCGTTCTACAGACACAGACTGCTGCTCTACCCCCCGGTGTTGTAGAGCGTATTCTTGGCCTAACCTACAGTGGTTGCCTGAATCGGATCGCGTGGTCACGTCAAGGTCATATCGCAAAAATCAGTGTTGATGGCTCAACAGTGACCTTGCAATGCTTACGTGCTGATCCGGCAAACGGTAAGTGGAAGCTCACAGACCCGCGACCACTTGGCACAACATATGATGCCGCTAAGACGTTGTTATGGAGTCCCACCGGCTTTGACCTGGCGGTCGTTGATGGCAGGGGAAGAGTGTTCCTACTGTCGCTAAGCACAACTGGTCTTAATCTCCTCGATGAGAAGAAATCTGGAGATATAGATGAGCCAGATGAGTTAGGACAACCAATTGGTGCTTTATGGTTCAATCAAGACAGGCAAGAGAAGTCGGTAAGTAAAATTGACTGCATAAAATAAGACATATTGCCATTAAATCCGCGATAACTAATCCGTACAGAGGCCGGTAGTTATCAATTTCTCCAAGAATGGTAACAAGTGGTCACAGATAATGGGTAAGGGGAAACCTCTTGGACCTCTGTATCCACGCGCTTTTTGTACCATCAATCGACGAGGCCTCTTCACGCTCACCTATCAGAGACCCGACGCGATGCATCGAAGAACCTCGACCAATCTGCCAGTACCTCCATCAACATTCTTCACTCATGCTGCAATGTCCCCCACAATGGAGGGCAGATTACTTTTGGCACTGTACTCGGCTGACGGTGCTCTCAGTGTCTTCCATGTGCAAGTGGTATGGCCAATGGAATGGAGGAGCAATTCTAGTGATCCTACCCATCCAGCGATAAATGTGGAGGTAGTGGATAATCATGTTCCAGTTGCAAATGTAGGACCAAACTCGGTGGACAATGGCATCGATCAAGGCTACAACCCGGATAGTTGGGTACTGACCCACCTTGAAATCGTTCCTACCTCAGACATCGAGAATAGTATGCAGTTACCGCCAACAATTTGGGCCGCTTATGCGTCTGTGAACCAGAACAGCAGCGTCAGCGATCCCGTCTTCCTACAGTCAAGCGTCATTCGTAGGTGGTCCGTCACCACAGTTGAGCAAACTCTGCACTCTAGATTTGGCGAGTTTCCTTCGAAGGGTGACAATTCCAGTTCTCATCGTGCCACGGCCATTGTAGAGCGACTGTCAGATACCACTTTCCCGCAACTGATAACTGCGATCGAGCTGAACAATGACGGGCAAGCAATATGCATCTCAACAGCAGACGGAAGAGTCGAACTTTGGAATGTTACAACGATGTCGCCAGCATCTTTTGATGCGCAACCAAACGAAGTGACTTCTATGACACAAGCAGGGTTTACTTTCCCGCCCACCACGTCTGCTGTCCTTACAACGTTGTCTGCCAATGCCTGTATGTCCATTGCGGCAGATTATCAAAGCAAAATCTCTCTCAACCAGGCACATTACCTGGGACAGAGTTCCCAAGAGGTCAATATGGAGGATGAACAACAGAGTGCCTCTGTCGCGGCTCTGATCCTTACATTTTCTCGTGCCTGTTGGTCCAATGTCAATATGGATGACCTTATCGCTAGCATAACAACATCTTACCAACCTCCTCAGCTCGTTACCATTGCCGCGGCATTTTATCGATACGTCTGCCGTGAAACAGAGTTCATTCATGAGAAGGCGCCAGGCTCGGAAGCTGAGAAGATAGTGACAAACAATCCTATGATCGGCAAGATACTCAGTGTCAACTTAGCCTTGCTAACTTCAGCTTCAAGTCGGATACAAAATCAAGAAGGCACAGTCCCAAATATTATGTGGGCCCGCCTCTGGACTTGGATCTGTATCAATGCTAGATATGTCACCACACACCTGTACTTCTTCTATCGAGAGGTCCAAAGTGGTACTTCACTACCAGATTCATATCTCGACATGATCTGTAATGTCATCAAATGGTGCTTCGATTTGTACAGATTCATTGTCGAATCAATTCTTGAAGTTGGTGATCGGGCCACAACTCCCAATCTGTTTGGTCCTCCATCAGCCCTCGATAATCTTGGTGACGAGAAAGGAGATGGCTCACAAGGTCTCGTCGCACTGCTCGTCAATTGCCAATGGTCACGTAGTCTTCTCACAGCACCTGGAAAGGCGTTACGAGCGTTTGTGGACAAACATGTTCCTGGGACTGGTCCAATGGACAAGATCGTCGACGCAATTCACCGCTACAGTCACAAGAAAGGACTCTCATTGACTGCAGTCGAGAAGTTACTGGATGGACGTTGGTATGTTCAGAACGGGCTGGGCGAGAAGGAAACTCATGACAACACTCTTATCAGTACACGACAAATTGAGATGATGAGCACTGGCTATGTCAGCGAGCACTATCAATCTACCATCAAGAATCTGCTTTCGAAGGTTGTCAATTCTGAAAACGGCCTTCGAGCTAGAGGTGAGATTCAGCGTCTGAAACTCTTCACTGATGCGCCAGATGTGGACTGGGTTCTGTTGAACATGGACGATTATCTACCTTCAATGTCAAACCGTACTGTTGTGGGAGCTAAAGTTGTGTACCCAGACAAGATTCGAAACAAGACCAACAAGAAAGTCTACTATGATGCTCACAAGAAGAGCGCCATCATCGTTAGGGAATCAAGCCAACCGGTCAGAAGATGTGTCAGATGTGGAAGTTTGAGTGAAGATACAAGTGGCACTATCAGAGGGTGGCCGAAAAAATTGGTCACTTATATGGCACGATGTGTTTGTGATGGTTATTGGATTTTGGAACCTTTGGAGAGTAAGGATGAAGTTAGTTAGGAGCAGGTCGTCCAGGACATCTACCGAGCAGGCTGGTTGAGTTTCGAGACGTCGTAGTTGGACATGACCTTGGAATGGTAGTTGCATAGCAGCATAGGCTCTGTATCGCTCAATCGATGACTTACTATCACTTTCAGACTCTGTGTACGCTGGAATAGACATCTGGACAACATCATGTAGGTTACGTGTTCGATCGGATGAAGATAGGCGATGTCAGGAACAGCGAAGAATGAACGACCTTCATGCATGCGCTCCAGCAGGATACATTCGTACACTTCTGACGGAATTAATTTGGATCATCAATATTTTGCTTCATTTTGTTGATTTATTTGAGAAACGTTACTAACTTTTATCATAACGCCTTCTCAAGAGGTACATCAGCATTCGATTCGTACGACGACGACATGACCGAATATGCCTTCTGGAAAAACCCCAGCATATCTTGCCGTGAAATGTACGCATGCACAACTTCCCGACCCGTCCCATGATCGCGCATAGATTCTTCGAAGCCTTTGACACCACTATCACCATCACTTCTTCTCTCAGTCAAATCCTCTCCACATCGAGTGATGAAGATTAACCGATTTTGACCTTCGCTTCAGAAGAGAAATTTCTACACTTCAGTCATCCCCCTCTACTACTCAATGACAGAATCTCCGTTCCACTTATTCCATTCATCTATCCATCTAAGCCTCAGCCTTGACGGCGTACTTTCTCATAGGGAAATGCGACTGTCTCTTCTTCTGCTTCTGGGTGATTCGGCTGGCATCCTTCTTGGAGAGTCTTCGACGGATGGCGCGGGTCTGCTTTGGTCTGAGATCGAGAGGTAGGTACTTCTTGCCCTTGTAGTGAAGACGGAGGGCGTGACGTTGGTTTGCGCTGATGACTGTGAGGGTTCGGGCTACGGACTTGCGGAGATCGTGGCTGTAGGTTAGATACGTTAGTTATGGACTTCTCTCTTGGTTCTTTTTTCAGGAGGTTTGAGTCGTGGGTCTAGGAAGTTTTTGTTTCTTGCGTGTGTAGAAGGGTGGCTTTGGTTGTATATTTTTGTCTCAAGCGCAGGTACGGGTGATTGAGCATTCGAGATCTTTCCTTCCTTCTGGCTGTGTGGATTTGGCTTGTTCAAACGTACATTCTGGTGAGTTTTGAGGATGCGCCTCCTGCGATCTTCTGGACTCTCAATGATCCCAACTCGGTCTTGAGCTCGTCCAACTGCTTCTTCAGGTCATCTTTGCCCTTTCCCCAGAGATCCTTGGTCTTGACACGTGCGTTTGACGACTACAACCATTCATTAGCCTGTGTATCGATTGATCGGTGAAGTCGCTTCGTACCATCTTGACTATTTGTTAGTAATTGACGTCGGTGAATGAGAGAATTGTCGTTGATGATCGAATGCTGATGTTGTTAGTGCCTACACAGAAATTGAGGAAAGTGTGGGTGCCAAGCGATATTTTCCAACCACACGTGATGTGCGAGGCTCCGGCAGGAGAGTGGTCCACCTTTGTAGATCATCAGTAAGGCTGATGCTGAACCTCCTGCAACTGCGGCGCCTGGAATTGGAGAAGGACATTCCTACGGGCCACCTACAAAAGTTGAGTATCTTCAACACAACCACATAACCACAACCGGCAAGCAGACGCTACGTCAGAAAAAATTCTACAATATGGCAACGGGAACGGGATGGGCGCAACTTCGTCAACAGATTCGATCGGTAGAAACACAAACACAGAACCTCTTCCACACATATTCGCAATTCGTATCAGCCCCGAATCTTCCAGCGAAACCATCCGACGAAGAGAGAAGAACAGAAGCAGAGATCACAGAGTTATTCGAGAAACGGGAGTCTCTCATAGCGCAGCTTGCACGATTACTCGACTCAGAATCAGCACTGAATACTTCGACACTCAAGCAGAATAACGTGACACGACATCGCGAACTTCTCACAGAACATCGTCAAGAATTGCGCCGGTTGAGTTCCTCAATTTCAGAAACGAGAGATCGCCAACACCTGTTGACTAATGTTCGTTCGGACATCGATGCATTCCGGTCATCGAATCCAGCGGAAGCTGAGGCCGAGTACATGTTGGAGGAACGAGGTCGGTTGGATCGGAGTCACAGTGTAATAGATGGGGTTTTGGCGCAAGCATATGCCATAAACGAGAACTTTGGAGTACAAAGGGAAACATTGGCAAACATCAATCGGAGGATAACAGGAGCTGCTGCGCAATTACCTGGTGTGAATGGCTTGATACAGAGGATCGGTTCGAAAAGGAGGAGGGACGGAATTATCCTCGGGAGTTTTATTGCGTTCTGTTGTCTGATGCTATTGTATTTCAGCTGAATATCCCCTTATGCAATCTTTACTGTATCATCAGAGAAGGAGGATGAGACCGAGCAAGGACTGAAATGTGCTGAGTGTTCGCGCAAGGGTAACCACAGTGTACGCCCCTTCGCATACACCAATCAACAAGAATCAATGCGGTCTTGTTACTAAGTGTCATGTTCTTGAATTCCTCAATCAAACCCAACAAATCAAAGGTCTCCAAATCGCTCCTTTGGTGTAGTGGTTCTAACACCAGGCAATAACTCGACAGTACCTCGACGACAAACCACTACATTATCACACCAGTATTGGAGTAGAGAACGCGGTAACCGGTGACCTGCATAAGTCCTATGAGCCGCAGGAGTCCACGATAGCTCTATGGAACCCTCGACCGACCGATTCGACAAAAACCTATTAGATTAGGTTTGATAGCATCTACCTCTACTCCTCGAGGGACAGGTTTATATGTGAAGTTTTTGCCTTTTTATGGATGGTCCATGATTCGAACTGTGTTGGCGGTGCTCCTTTTTACACTGTGTTCTCCTGGTCGAGATCATTGTTGCTTAGGAAATCATATCTCGATCGCCTCATCATTGCTCAATGCTTCAACCAACCCGAGTTGAACTTTCCGACATGCGCACAGTCGGCACATGTGTGATGCTCGAAATTCGATTTGAACAGTCACATAATTACGGCATGGCTGTCAAATCCAACGAGTCTAGTCACATTCATAGACCTTGGTGAGACTTCGAGAGACTCGCAATTGTGAGACAGATCATCGATGCCGCTGCATTAATACAAAGCCGAAGAAAGGTTCGGGCCGTGATTGAGCTTGTCTGAATTACGTTGCTAGGTGACCAGGACGGACATGTTTGAAGCATTGTATGAATATTCGGCCATAGTGGAGTTGAAATTGGCATCGGGAGCCTTGCATGGATATGGGAGGACGGAATTGACGGACTGTGACTTCACTTGAGTCTAGTACCTTATTAGTAACTTAACGAGTACACAGATCTCCAGAGCGTGACCTGAGTGAATGATAGGCGTCTTTTTCTCGAAACTCAGGATAGGTGAACAACGGCATATGCTTGTTTCCTTATCGATTACAAATATATTCAGTTCGTTAGCACGAGATTAATTTATGGCTCATACTGTATAGTGTGAAATAGTATTTTCAGTTTGATCACTGAACGAGGTTCGCTACTTTAGACTTGTCCAATAAAGCATTTCTGTCGGCAATGTAGCACGGCATTCTCTGCAACACTCTAATATCACGTAACGTTTATTCCTTGACTGCGGTTAGACTGCCTTGAAGTCGTAAATAAGATCGACCACGGGAGGCTTCCCGAGCCGGTGTCCAACCTGGCTACTAATATAACGCTACCCTCCACCCGTAGCTCAGCTATTTTGTTCCTCTCAATCTAACACCAATGACCCATTTTGTTCAAAGACACCCAAGAGACTGGTTGTTCTTGTTTTAGTCTGTCTGACATTGAGCTTGCTTTGACGACAATTCAACACAGTGTACGAGAAACCTGCCTTATTCATTCAAGATTGGGTCATATCACGCGCATGATATTGCCCCCATACACATTCATGATTGACTAAATCGTGACCGGTCACATCCGGGATTTCTGGATGACTTTGAGGCAGTTTGTCCTTTCTGGAAGGTATTGCTCTCTACCAATCGTCGTCACGTGCTGGCAAGGTAGGGAAGATGTACTTGCACGATGTACCGTCGGCGTCGGCCATGAACATTTTGCCTCATCAAGTCATTACAGTCCTCGAATCGTTCGGGAAATCCAACACATTTTGGTCAACGCTTATCGAGATAGTTGGGGGGCATACTGTGAGATGGTCGACGGTGTTGTATGTAGTGGATCTAAGCGTTCCTTTTGTGGAGAAATTTTGTCTCTTTCGAAGTTCTGATGATTTCATCGGCAAAGATTCCTTTTCCAGAATTGGCCAGCAGGTCCAGCTTCATCTCAACTCGACTTCCTAATTAGGTAATGAATTTGATCAGCCAGTGATATGTTATTCTTCTCTCCAAACGTATACTTTTGATAGGGCTTCAGCTGTGTTTGCCATTGCCCCGGTGTCCCCGGTGGCATGGTCATTATACCGGCTGCATTAACCGTAGCGTACGGATGACTTGCCGGGCCCAAGCCTTGAATTGTCTTCCATGTTCCGTTCGTGGTCAAATATTCATTGACAGACCATTTTCTATTCAGATATCTTCTGTGCAGCTGTGATGGCTCTGCAAGCGGAGATAAGTTTATCGCTAAAGGTGAGGTATCTTGCGCATGCGCTGATGCATCCTGCGCGTGGAAAGACCTAAGGGCAAGGCTCTCTCCTCTCTATGATAAGGTAAGTCGTTTCGTCACTGCTTCTTTGCTGCAGAATAACTGGTACAAGTACGTGCCCATCACCTTTTGATCTGACTGGTATATTTCGAAGCATCACAATGAGTCGACATGCCGAGGATTTAGGAGGTCGAAGTAAAAGAACGAACTCGCTTGCGTTTGCTAGTGTAGACTGCCACACTTGTTCAGCTCGCAGTGCAAGATGCGACCGACAAAGACCACAATGTCAAACATGCTTGGACAAAGGGTTAAGATGTGCTGGATTTGTAACACCACTGTCCTGGGACAAACGCAGAATGTGGGTCGCGAAAGACAAAAGCAGTGGTTCATCAGCGACTCAAGGTCCTACTATCGTTGGCGAGGATGAGGGACGCAGCCAGTCGCCAGCCAGATCTGTATCGACAACTGCAGCTACACAAACGAGTGCTCGTGAGTACAAGTTTGTAGGTCCGACAGCAAGAAGGAGTCAATGGTTATCGAATCCGCCCGCATCTGCTGCAGAGAATGAAGGACGTCCCAATACTCAGATGGTTCAAGAATTGCCCCCGACCACGGTTCGACGCATGCCACCAACACTTCTTCGCCAGAATTCTTCTTCTGTGAGTCTATCAGATCATGGCGCAGACATGCCAGAGTTCAATGAGATGATGGATATGAACGATTTCTCGATCCATAGGCTTCAGTCTATGTCTGGAACATCGATGGCAAGCAGGTACGACCAACCTTATGGCAGTCTTGAGCGGGAGCCACTTACTTCGAGCTCACATCACACGCTTCCTTCCCACGAATCGGACTCCTTCTGGATGCCAACCTTATCAGAGCCAGGTCAACTGGGAAGCGGAGTTGGCACGACGGGTATAGACAACTTTTACTTTGATCCAGATACGATCAATATTGAAGACATCGATACTGCTTACTCGCTACCAGTCGATCCCATCCCTCATGATCAAGATATCTGGCAGTCACTGCCAGACCTACAAGAGATTTCGACCTTACAGAATCCTCTCTTACCGCTCGAAAGCTCTTCAGATCCTGCATTGTGGACGCTTGGACATGATCAAGCCGAGCTATATATGAATCCATGTAAGAGGTCACTCCTTCTATTCGAAAGTCTCCTAATTCGCCTGCCGTTGGAGCTATTGCACATACTTATCAACAGATTTTCTAATCAGTCAACGTTCATAGATGATCCAGAATTGTAAGTACTTTCTCTTATTTTCGATGATACAGACGAGTCATCTTAGAAGTATGGATTGCAAATCATCAGGGCTTTCCTCTTCTCCTTATGTCATCTTGGCCAACAACTGTTTCGCCAGACCGGTCGACAAACATTCAGCCAAGCTAACACTGAGTCAGTGATGATCCAGACCAGTCATCCAATCACCCACATTAATCTCGGCGTCCTTAATCTGAGCCTCATCAGATCTGATGTACCCTCATGAGCAAAGGCACTCTTGCACATTAATGATTCACTTGGCCATCGTGGGGTCATGAGATGCTCCTGCCCGAGATATCCAAGAGATAGTCGCAAAACATCATAAAGACGATTCTCGAGGCAGATAGAAACGATGGCATACCTACCACTATCCTCGAGCGGCTCGACTTTGTGAGTAACAGAGCAACGCATAGAAGGCTTCTCTTGCGATGTTGAGAGTCATAGGTGAGTCCCGGAAAGATCTCCCTTCTCTTGCAAGTGTCTGATAATTTCGGTCATTGACTGATATATGAGATCAGAATTCAATATAAGCTCTCAACAGATTTCGTAGCAGTACTGCGAACCGAAGTACTCACTCGGATCTATATTCCTGCCTTGATCTCATCGACGAAAACTGAATCCTCATAGCCAATGGTCAGCGGGCTCAGGAATAATCAGAATTCCATACCTATGTTGAAACTGGTATCAACAATGGTTACTTAGATGCCGTATTTGAGCAGTCTCGGCGACATACGTATATAGAGATATATATATACACAGACACCTCAAATTTACTCATGAAATCGATGTGGCGCTGAACGAGAAGAAAGTGCATACTATTTAATACTTGTCCACCCATACAACGATTTACGATCATTGGGGGATCCCTTACGGAACTAGACTCTGCTCGATTCGACCAGAAATTTGTCTAGCCACCTCTGCTTCACTGTTCTTCAACAATGGAAGTGTTGCTTCGTATACGCTGGGCGAGACAGACATTGGCTCTGTGCCTATTCTAACATATCATCATCTCCTGGCTGGGAGACCAATGACCCTTGACTTCTTCACGATGACCAACGATGCTCATGAGCGCACAATCAATAACTGATGGTACCATTCCATCCACTCTGTCCCAATGAGGCAACTTCCCGTCAAACCGATGTGAGAAGAGGTGAGTTCCATACAGCCACAGGCTAGAACGCAAGAATTTCTCACACCGCTCTGCGTCCAGCTCATGAGGCAGCCAGACCGACTTGATTACACAACAGACCAAAATGGACCACAGACACCTCGAGGCGTCAATTGTAATCGATTCATATATACCTCGTAATTCAGGAAGCTCCTAAACACCGCCAAAATCGCGCAGTACACTTTCTCCGTGCTTGGGGTCTACTTCCTCAAACCAGTATTTCGACTTCGATTCTTACAAACAGACCGAAATTACGAGGTCTGCTTCTCATGTCGTAGCATAATCCTCTCATATCTCCCGGGGACACTGATACTGTCAGATTCAAAGCATCGCTGTAAACTCGGCGCTCCGTCACAACTCACCTACCTTGGCATCGAGACTGGATAGTAATCAGCAACAGATTAGTGGTCGATTACATCGAACCGAGCCAAATGTGCATGTCACATTACGAGGCTGAAAATATCGCATATCATTTGTCGATTCTCATGTATGATATACACTCATTCACTAGTAAGGTGACGCGTAATCCAACTCTACTGGTACCTAGCAATTCACCAGGCCCCTTCGAGTCTATGAGAGCCTGGGCCTGCATAGGGCAGAACTACCTGCTATCTCGTCTTACATTGGCACTTTACCGGGGTTGAAGATGCGCATTGCTCTCTTAGGATTGGAACCAAGCGAATATATTCATGCCTGTACAATCTGTTACAGCATGGCCTTAGATCTGCAGCACTCTCTTCAGGTTGATCAGCCCCGAAAGTTAAAATCCCAGACTTGTAAGCGTTGAAGTTTGGATGCAACGGCTATTCGGCTTGCTTAAACGCCAAATTCACCTCTATGCACGAACCTTACGACAACCATCCTCGTATCTGCAGGGATGATATTTGGGAAAGCCTAAGACAGCTCAACTCAACCCAGCTCAGCTCAGCTCAGCTCAGCTCAGCTCATCGATGTGACAAAAGTACTCGTGTCCATGCTTATGTGGTGTCTCACGCCCAGGCGGCCCAGTCCCGTATCGAACTTATTTGACGTGAACGACAACCAATACAAGGTTTCTTGCTGATCAGTTTAAGCTACTGTCTAAGTCTATGCTGGTCTATGATCGCTCTGGCCGTCAGGACAATTCACCGATTATCCAACAATGAATGACCTGGGGCCGCGCATCGCCATCGACCTTGACATCTGATAAATCTCTCAAGGACATTGATTTATTACCGTATCATTTGTCAACATCTATGTCCATGATCTATTTGCTCATATGTACTATGCTGATAACGCTATAATCAGAAGTCGATACTCTACTAGCACGTGCAGCTGTACAGTATTACGAAGCCACACTCCAAAAAACAAGCATTATCACTTCCACTGGTTCCGTCTTTTCCCCCTTCATCCCCGATCACTCATTGCGTCGTGCTATAGTGTGATGACTTCCTATTCGAAACGAAAAAATTAAAGGCCCCAAGACTCTTGGAAGAGCGAGACCGTTCTTACATTTCCCTTTTTTGAGGGACACACACTCTCCCAAGGACTACTAATGCCATGACTTACCTTTAGAGTCCCCGTTGAAAATTGCTTAAATCTATCATATCCTATCCTGTCCCATTTTACTTTACCCTTGCTTACCACACTGACCTACTTACCGTGACCAAGACAAACGCCGAAGTCTTCACCGTCTTTTTTCTCATTTCTTCATTTGCAAAATACTGCGCATCGTTTGTGGTGATTAATTATCTATCTCATCCTCCTTTGCTCTGTTTCTTGAACGAAACCGGAACCCAAAAACGAGAGGAGATCACTTGATTCTTATTCGCTGTTGGAGCAGTGTCGAAAGCCAAAGGAACCACGATACGATACGACACAACACAATAAAGGACCAAAGCATCGCATCATCTCGCACCGCATCGCAGATTGTCGCGAACTCCAATTCGCTCTCATCACAAGAATTGAAAGTGATTACAGTGCAGCGACAAACAATTGGTCTTCTCCTTGTAAAAAGAGAGAGAAAGGCAAACGAATCAAGGATTTAATATCCGGACTCGATTTTATCTTCAGCTCATTCATACACAACGACTTCGACTTCATATCATCGACATTGAAGAATATTAAGACCTCTGACGCTGGCCAGTCTACAAATTCGTTATATCATCGTTTTCCTCGTGTTGCGACAAAGGGAAATCTACAATTGCAATTACGATCACAATTGCAATCATAGTCACGGTCATAGTCATAGTCATTGTTGATCTTCAAACAAGTAAAGAATAACGAAAGAACAATGAACAGGAATTTATGACAAGAAATTGACACGAAAGAAAGAAAGACGAAAGAGGAAATAGAGAAAGAAAGAGAGAAGAGTTTTCTTCATCTGGTGGAGAGTTGTTGAGGAATTGTTTTCAATTTCCTGGGCATTACTATTCTACTCATATCGACGAGTGGTGCTGGTGACAGTATTAGTAGGACTGATTATCAACACTGGTCTGACTGTATATCTGTCGTGTTGTGAGCTTGAGTTGAGAAGGATCATCAACATATCATTCCGATCCCGAACTTGAAATTCAGAAGAGGATCGCGAAGGAGGAGAAATTTGATCGTCAACTTTGCTTCCTGCTTCTGAAAAACGTCGTTTTTCGACTTATTGCCGATATGTGCCTCTATTCGACATACCAATGGGGTTGCTGTCCCGGTACAGCTAGACCGGCACCTTACTTCATGAACTCGATATGTCCACAGGCGACGAGACCGAAAATGGTCGGGGCGAAAACGAAGAAGTGTAAGATCGAATTTACTCTTCTTGATGGAGCGGATCATGGTGAATCTTGTCCGAAGTGTGGGTATGTGTTACTCCCTCTGCATTCATTTGTAATGCATTTTATTCTCGTTCTCTCTCTTTTCTGTTTCTCCTTGTACTGACTTGCTCTTGTAGAAAAGCACCTCCGTCGAACGAAGAAGATGAAGAAGAGGAATGAGGAACTTTCTACAATTCGATGTTTGTATCTTTGTCATGAGGTCTATCGATTCGGGTTTCTATTGGGAAGAGCGTGGGCGTTCCGGAATATATAATATGATTGACGAGCAAAACTATGCTGGCATGGCTATCGGCGAGGATCGTGTCGCGGGTGTTTTCGACGCTGTACTTGCGCTTGTACTCTTGAGGGGACGCGATGATTGTGTCGCTCCGGAAGCCTCTTGTAACAACTTTTTAATTCCAGTGTTCAGACTTGCTACCTCTCCATCCCAGGCGTGTGCGCTTCCTGCCCATCTGATCTTGCATTGTTGGTCGAGAAGGTAAACATATCCAACCTGCGAGTTGAGTAGGCCCATTGCATCGCGAATGTCGTCCGTCAAACCCTTGCGCACATCCCGCGGCAATTTCAATATGAAGTATTTGTTCCATCTCTCTTTTGGAATATCCTTCCTTAACCCACTCTTAAACAACCTCACGAATTGAAGTCTAGCCCAATCACCCTGAATATTAAGGTCAACTCTTTGCGCCAATCTTGAATTTCCGTCTAGAATTGTCTGCAACTCGGGATTCTTCTCTTTTCCAATGAAGCTATCAACCTGCTCAGCAGCCCACTGATTTGACCTCACAGCTACGACAGAAATCTTCCCCATGAGCACGTTCGTTGTATCCCTCCCTCCATCCGGACCATCCCCTTCTTCAGCTAACGTCTCTCCCCATATGTTAGGAAAATATTGTGCTTTATCAGCTCTGAATAGTCGTTCATTTGCTACAAAACTTTTGCCCTTGTGGTGCTCGAATCGTTTCCACTCTTGGAAGTAAGGACGCAAGAAGGAACGTAGGTATATTTGTCGCTTTTCTAAAACCTTGTCGTAGGATGAGAAATCCTTTTTCTTCTCGGAGAGGGTTCGCCTGTCGACAGGAGAGTTTTGGCCAGGTCGTGGAGGATAGCTGAGACCAAGAGGATGGGAGAGAACTGATGGAGTGAAGTTCTCGCCTCTTACACCCTTTGGAATAGGGATTCTTGAGATCGCCGAGCGGTTTTCTGGGTTGCGATCGAGACCCACGTGCAGAGGGACTTTGGCAGCGGCTGCCAAAGGAGTAGGAGGTGGAAGTGGACGCCGACGAGGGGAAGACGAGGAAATGTCAGGGTCTGTATCAGGTTTCGAGTTCGGGGTTGGTGTTGTTGATGCGAAGCGTATTGCTTGTCGACGTTGGAGGTTGACAGCGGTGCGAACACGATGCAGACATTGTCGGTGTGGCTTCGTAGCTGCTGCTACAAACAGGTCTAATAAAATATCTCGTGACATTTTTATCTAGCTGAACCAGTAATGTAGTCTTGCAGTGAATAGAGGCATATTATTTCGTGAAGCTACTATCGAGTGTACATGAAAACACGTGATTGCGCGTGATTCGTCGCGTCACATGTGTCAAAATGTCTTTCACATTTCTTTATGACCCTCAATTGCACAGACCCCACCTTTGTGTTCACTTAGTGACGAACACGTCAACACATACAGTTCAACTTCACTTCACTTCACGATCGGAACTGTCTTGGTACTATGGATACCGCGTCTATTCGTCATGAGATCTTTCACGGTCAAATGATTCCAACATGGCTTCCTCGGCGAAGACCCCCACGACAATGGAGGAAAAGAAGCGATTCTTTGACGAATTAGATCGTTTAGGTCGGTCAGACGATGAGTCGACAGCAAGCGAGGGTGAAGAAAACATCCGCGCTGTCAAAAAGCCGTCAAGACCAGAGATTAAATCAAGATTACTACCGAGTCCGAAAAGGGCACTTCTACAGGACGACAGCGAAACTGATTCTGCAAGTGAAACTGGTGACTTGACTTCGATCAACGGCAGGCCAATTCAGAAGATTGCGTCAACTATCTCAACGAACGCGAAACGAAGATCTGGACCAAGTTCAAAGTCTATCTCAATTCATGAGACTGCTTCATCCAAGGACGATCGAGCCAGTACGTCAAGGAACCCACCGTCTACGAGGAACAAGTCACCCTCAAAGGGCATCCAAATTCCATCACTAATCACGATTTCGACTCCGAAGTCAGGCTCGAAGCAAAGACCTTTCCTAGTGGATGACAGTGAAACACCACGAACCGCTCCTTCACTAGTGAAGAGCAAGTCACTTTCACATACAAGCAAGACACCCGCTGTCAAATCGACGCGTCAGAGCAAGATCACCAAACCTCGAGAGGAACCGAAGACAAGTCGTGCAAAGCCAGAACCAAAAGCAAAGACAACTCGTCGTAAGGGAAAGGCCAAAGATGAGATCCCATACGTACCTGAAGATCAACGAATTTTTGAAGGACTCAAATTCTGTAAGTTTGCTTTACCAGCTTCTGAGCACAATCTGACTCAAACAGTTTTCATACCAAACAACGATGTAGCAAAGCCCAGAAAGAAACGTATACAAGCAGGGATCGCTCGCGGTGCAACTTGGGAACGAACATATACTGATGAGGTGACACATATTATTGTTGATATTGAGTTGGACTACCCTTCTATATCTAAAGCATTCAAAGACCGGGATACACCCCATGAGGCGACGATTCTCAAAGACACTTGGCTCATCGAATCTGTCAAGTACGGTTATTTGCAAAATGAAGAGGCAACCAGATTCAGACTGAAAGGTGCCCCTGTTCCTTCGTCCACATCTGAACCCGCGCATGTTTCTGTTCAAGCTGGAAAGCGAGCACACAGCCCAGACGAACTCAACGACTGCTATGAACCGAAGACTCAGAAACGCAAACTGACCAGAGATGAGCAACAAGAGACACCTTCCAAGTCTGTGCCTGACAGACCTGAGGATGACTTAGACAAGATTATTCAAGAATTCAAGAACAACACGCAATACGTAAGATCTTCCAATCTATTCCCACCGGTCTGAATTGAATCCAGTTACACTAACCATATGCAGCTCCCAGATCTTGAGACTGATAGTGTCAGTTCTCTTGACAGTGCTGCCGCTGGAGCCAGTCTAGGAGAAATCGATGAGCATGAACTTGACGAACCAACAAACCAGTATCCAAAGGAGAATGGAGGCTTTTCGTGTATGGAAAAGAATGATGGAAATCAAGTGAATCCCAACTCTAAAACTATTGAGATCTTGCAAGGAATGGCGAGCTACTACGATCGTACAGGAGATCGATGGCGCACTCTTTCATACCGCAAAGCAATTACTGCACTCCGAAAGCAGAAAGAACAAGTTCGAACAAAAGAAGAGGCCATCAAAATTCCTGGGATTGGCGAGCGACTAGCAGATAAGATTGAAGAAATCGTCACCACGAATAGACTTCGCAGGCTCGAGAACGCACAAAGCGATCCTAATGATGCAATTTTGCAGCTTTTCATGGGCATTTACGATGTTGGTCTCAGAACTGCCTCATCATGGATCGCACAAGGCCACCACACACTTGAAGACTTGCTTCAACACGTTGAATTATCCCCCAATCAAAGATTAGGCATTGAACACTACTCCGACTTCAACTCGCGAATTCCCCGTTCCGAAGTGGCTCAACACGGCGAGATCGTTAAGCGCGCTCTCGTCAGCGTTGATCCACAACTCGAACTCATAGTCGGTGGATCTTATCGCAGAGGAAACGCCGACTCAGGCGACATCGATTGTCTTATCACCAAGAAAAATGCCTCGATGGATCACATCCGCGCTCTTGTAGTCGGCTCGGTGATTCCTCTCCTTAAATCTCAAAACTTCCTCAAAGTTGCCCTTGCAGCCGGCTCCTCCCGCGATGCAAGCAAATGGCATGGTGCATCTTGTTTGCCCGGCAGTACAGTCTGGCGAAGAATTGATCTTCTGTACGTCCCCTGGGAATCTCTCGGTGCAGCTCTGATCTACTTCACCGGCAACGACATATTCAATCGTAGCATGAGACTACTAGCTAGTCGCAAGGGATGGAGATTAAACCAGTATGGGTTGTACAAAGATGTCATGAGAGGTGAAGGGAGGAAGAAGATCACTGATGGCACTTTGATCGAGGGTCACAGTGAGATGAGGATCTTTGACATTTTGGGTGTTCCTTGGAGGTTACCTTGTGAGAGGAAATGTTGATTGGATCTAAGTTCATGTTCACACATGACTTGGCACGGAGCGATTGGTGTTTGGACATGAAGCATGGAGTTCTGGTGTCCGAGGATTTATGCTTGCTCGTTGGCACTGTGGAAACTGGAATAGAAGAGGAAAGCTCATCCCACTCAGGACTGGACGGGAATTACAGGAATATGAAGCGTTCTCACTTGGACTGAACGGCACTATCATTTCAATTCCGTCATCATACTGTATGCTGTATGCTTATACTCGTATCGTTCTTACTCTTATTCTCAGTTATCCCGTTCCACATGATGTAGTATTATTGTATTTCCATTCACCTTCGTCTAATACAAGTGTTTTGCACAATACACTATATATATATATTGATATGACGATGAATTTCGTACACTGCCCATCCGTCCTAAGCAATTGCTCTTTCAGTCATACAAATACGCACTGGTGTAGGTGTAAATACGAATATCAACACAGTCGTGACCCTACGTATAATTAACGAGCCCCAGGACCTAGCATTGCATTCATTATATTCCCGATTGCATGAAAAAGTACGAACTAAATTACGAACAGTATATGATACGCTCTTCTCAATTCTCTATATCACTAACTATGGCTATCAAGCAACAGGGGGTATAAGTACTTCATTCATTCGTTCATATCGAGATTGCGCTAAGAATCAATGTGGTCGCTGGATATATTTGTTAATTTCATGACTGATTACTCGAGGCTTGGCTCCCTCCACTGGCAGAATTGAGCCAACTATTGCGTTGGCTGTCGTGCCATGGAATATGTAGATGGGAGGAATTATATGGGTTCAGCGAGCTGAAGTTCGCTGCTGTCTGGGGAGTTGAGGAGTGGGTTGGAGATGGGCGTGTTTGAGTTGGTTGAGATGAGGGATGTGTTATCGATGATGACAGTGCGGTTCCACCGTGGTATGAAGATGGCTTAACTCGAGTGTGCTCCTGAGATTGAGTTGAAGGGTTTGAGTGCTGTGATGAGGGGATGATGTGTGTTGTTGCACGTTTAGATGAAGCATAGTAGCCACCGTACATCTTAGCGTATTCGCGGTTGGCCTCTTCGTTCCACCAACGGAGAGAATCTATCTGCTCCTTTTCTCTTTGCTTCTGCTGATAGTATTTGCTCCTAGCTTCGGAATTCGAGCGCGATGCGTTCGATCTAGATAGTTTCGGAGTCGTATCTGCTGTGGGTTGTGCCTTTTGCTTCCCCTTAGCATTCTTGCTTGGTGTCTGTGGAGGCATTAATGTAGTTGAAGGTTCTAACAGACTCTTGTATTCGTATTCAGCACCACGACCATGGATTGAAGGAAACCGAGTAGGTGATCGAAGTACCTGATATAACTGCGAAGGAGTGATCTGCGTATTTGCGTACTTAGATGTTGGAGGTTGAAATGACACAGGCTTCCGGATCACGCGATTTGAACTGCTTGTATTTGGACTACGTTCGCTATTTGCTCTCGAGTGCGAAAGCGTTGGAGGATGGGAAATCGTATTGCGTATCGGAGGCTGCACTCCAGGTACATCCTCATGCTGTGATTGATGCTGGAGTATGGATTGCTGTCGAGTGTCGCTAGCTGATGCGCTCTCTATGTCTCGTCTACCGACTATAATACGAGACTTTGATGGCGATGGTGAAGTTGCTGAAGCTAACTGCGTATGATGTGTTTTTACTTGTGCAGAAGGGTCCGCTGCTGCATGTACGTCATCCACTAGCCGATGGTAGCCTTCTTGCATAGGCGAGTAGGATGGTCTTCTCGATGCGTACTGCTCTGGTGAGATAGGCGATATAGTACTGGACCATTTTGGTTGATCCTGATCTGCAAGCCACGATCCTGTTGGAGGTGACACGTCTCCCTCGAGATTGAATCTCGCACGTTTAGACCTTTTCCTTCCTGCAATCAAGATCGACGGTATGTCCAGACGAGGCGTGGTCGGCTTTGTAGACGCCGACCTTCGATTTGGAACCGATTCCTGCCTTGTTTCTAGAATACCCGGCTGAGCTGTGCTGGAAGGATTCTGTGTTGGCTTTGAGTTTTGGCCCCCAGAAAGTATTTGTGGTATATGACCCACTCCGCTATGATTTAGATCATCTTCATTGCCCGATTGGAACCCGACTCCAGCGATTGCGTTTGCAAATCCCTGTCGAGATATCGAAGAAGGTGCATTTGATGACTCCTCTTCGTCTTGCTCGCTTGAGATGTCAAAGAAATTTTCTTGATCTTGCGACTGGCTCCGCACATTCATTTCATGATTAATCAGTGAGTTGGCGGGAGAGCGAGCTCTTTTGGGACTAAATGATGAAGCTGCCGCTAAATCAGCAGCATTTGCTGGGTGCGCAGCAAGAGGATCGATTTGAGGCGCAGGAAAGTCATCTGGAAATACGCTTCCACTCCTTTTATGTCGTCCGGCTGTAGAGCGGAGAATATCTGGAGTCCGTGGTACAGTCTGATTGTAAGGATTTCCAACGTCTTGATGGAGCAGACTGCTTCTCTGATTTAATCCTGGTCCTCGGTGTTCCATTTTTGTATCAGTCATACTTCTCGGCTGTGCAGATGTAAGCTGATTGTAAAG
This sequence comes from Camptophora hylomeconis, assembly GCA_032357745.1. NCBI lineage: Eukaryota > Fungi > Ascomycota > Eurotiomycetes > Chaetothyriales > Chaetothyriaceae > Camptophora > Camptophora hylomeconis. The sequence continues at coordinate 154,169 of JAOTMB010000021.1, forward strand.
ATGCGGCTCAACATCTTGTCGATATCTCTCGTCAAGACGTGACGGAGTGCCACTGTCTGACCGTCGTCTTGACGTGGCTACCTCATCAAGGATAGTTTGACTTGATCGGCCCTGTGCTGATGATTGTAAGCCGTGCTGAGAAGAAACCTCGGACATCAATGGTTGCGTAGTCGTTGTCCGTTCCCGCTGATCATACCTACCTGATCCAAACCATGCTTGTAACCCTCCTTGTCCAGGCCCGGAGGTAGGTCGTTCATCATCTGGCTCCAAGATTGAACCCTGTCTGGAATGCCGACGTCTGCGAAAGAGAATGATTCCAAGAAGGATGGCCAGACCAAGAGCCAGTGCCCCCAGCACTGCACCTACTATTATCGATACGACCTTGTCATGACTCAAGCCGTTGCTCGCCGCCGCGGCCGTATTTGATGGTAAGGATGAATTGCCTATCGAGCTTGATGTCGCAGAGCTGTTAGCAACGCTATTAGGCGAGCTGTATGATGTAGTGATCTGATTGGCAGAAGTGCTCGCGCTTTGTATTGTTGTTGAAGGACTTATCAAGGTGACCGAGAGAGTTTCATCCACTGTGGCTGAAGACACTTCGTAGGAAACTGTGATGAATATAGGCGACGGCGTCTGTGTCGTCACGCTGAAATTCCCAGTAGTACTCGCTTCCGCCGTGCTGAGTGTGACTGTACTCTTGGATTCTGAAGTGATGGAGGAGTAGACCGAGCCGACATCGGAGAAGATGCTGTTCAGGAGTGTATCAGTTGCCTGTGCTGCTGCTTGCACGACAAAGGCTGATGTGACGAGTAGCAGGAACCTCATCTCAAGTGACTGTGAATATGACAGTCCATCTTCTTAATGATGCCGGCACGATTGAGCTCGAACGGGAGGAATAGATGAGGGAGATGTAGAAGACTGTAAGGTCACGCTGAGGGAATGCTCATCTCATAGACTCGTGGTACCACCTCACCACCCCACCATCGACTTACCTTTGAATAAGCAGTTGTAACTGATTACATGGATCAACGACCTAGATGCGCGGAACGGTCCATTCACGGCCAACGAACATTCGGACTTAAGACTAGAGTTACCAGGCTGTGAGCAGATCCTCAATCCTATAGTATTGATATGCGCCGCGCCATGGCGAATTCGGTGAGTGTGATGACTGGTAGAGCTTCAAGCCTTGATTTCGCATCTTCCAAGGTGTAGGCTAACACAGCCGATACTTTTGGGGGGCCTTATCAAATGGTTGGTTAACGTGACGATCTAGTAGGAAACATCATGCAGGGCTTTCGGTTACGCTGTGGCTTTCTTGTTGGCACTTAGCCAACACCGTTGTGGTACTTCTGCGGCCTGTTGTGTTTGGAAGCTGACAGCAGTTTGTCTCCCAGGATCAAGGATGTACAAATGGAGGAACGAGGTGATCGAAGTCTGAATTCGTTAGGTGTTTCACCGGATCGACTCCCCACCTATGGATAACACGTGATCCGGACTTTTCTCATGGTGGTGAGCAGACATTCCAATCCTCCGATTCCATCCTCATCTATTTTTGGTTCATTGTCCTCATACGGTGGAGTGAAGCCTACGAAGCTGTACGATAGTGATCACTCATCATCTATGACTGCGCCGATTTTTTGAGACAATGTCATAACAAGGCGAATGCAAGCTTGATTGCTAGATCCATGTCAGCCTCAAAGGACCGCGCAGGTTGTCGCCGACAATACGTTTCGAGTCGATATTCTCTGATACGCTATTGATCCTTAAATTTCCACATCATCATTCCAGCCCAATGTGTCATATATCGATTCGTCACCTGTTTTATTGATCCCCTTCATCATGACACGGTCCATGGCTCGCCCTGCAGCTTGAGGTATGGAAGGTATGTCTTTGAAACTGCTCACCGCGCTGACCTGTACCTGCTGAGCGGCTGCCGAACTAATTGCCTTATGGATTTTGTAAGTAGGTAAAGGCGTAAGAAAATCCATATCATCCAAATCCGATCGTCGACGATTCGTTGCCGGTGTAGAAGCCACAACGGTCAAATTTGACTGGCCTTTAGTAATTTTCAAACCCATATCTTTCTGGCTAACTGATCCTGTACTGTCCCAATGGCGTAAATGCGGACGTTGTGGCGTATCAGATATTGCAGAGAGCACAGCCTTCTTCTTTGCCGAGTAGTGGGATACTGCTGATAGGTGTCCAGACTCTTGCTGCTTTTTCGCGGAGGACGGAATCATGGATTCTCCATGGCGCGACATAGCAAAGGGAAGTGGTGGGAGCTCGTAGTCTTCTTCATCTACACGAATTCGATCATGTCTAGGAGTTGCTCGAATCTGGATTGGCTCAATTCGTTTCATGGACGACGACTTTTCAACAGCTCTGCTCTCAACACCGTCCATGTAGTCCTTGGCGAGCATCGACCTGTTCGGCTTCTTCAATGCTTCGATAGCTGCATCGAGCTCTCGCTTTTGAGCTGCAACGATCTCAAGTTTTCGACGTTTAGCCGCAGTAGCATTGGCATCGGCAACCAGATCGACCTCGCGGTTGCTGAAGCTGATAGACTTCTGCCTGTTGCTTCTGCTTGCAGGATGCTCCGATGACTCTCGTCTGAGGGTCGGTGCTAATGGTAGTGTTGATGAACGAGAGAAGTTTGGCGGTGAAAAGTGACGTGCACCTTGGTCTTCACTGAGTACACGCTCAAGGGTCCGCTTGTTGGTGTGTGGTTTTCGGGACGTAATGGCACTTCCAGGTGCAGGGCGAGCAGCACTTGCAGGAACTGACCTCTGTGAAGAGATATCCGGCCCTCCCAGCTTCTTACAAATAAATTTGCACTGGTCAGGGAGCTTGCTACCGTAAAATGGCACAACAACGTCCTTACAGAAGTCGCGCAATCGATCTTTGATGGTTGCTGAAGAACTTTGACCTGTCGCTGAGTTTTTGCTAGACGTTACATCGTGCTCATCAATCCCTACGGTGTGCCAAATACAAAGTCGATCCAGAAGATTATCCAATTCTGTACTCAGATCGCGCTTCTTCCTCGGCTGTATCGTCTTCGGCACTGTCGGTATATCACCCGACTCAACAGATTCGAGCTTCACTTCAGTATTGGCGTCACTGCCTGACAATTGTGTGTTGATACTGTCCTTTAGTTCTAATGCCATGACCTCAAGAATGAGGATAATTTGAAGCTCAGTCTCACGCATACGTAGCTTAGCTAGAGCGTCTCTCATCTCTAGAGCCTGGCCTTCCATAGACCTGGCAGAATCTCTACTGTAATCGCGCTTTCTCCACCACTGCCCAATAAGCTCTTCTTCGACCGACCAGAGTGCATCTTTTCCGAGCTTAGTCTTTCTCGCTTTCTTCGGTTTCTTGATGTGACCATGGTTGGAGTCTTCATCGGCCAGATCGGCCAGGGGTCGCTGCGAAAGAGCCATGATTTTGGTCTTAATAGAATCCTTATACTTCAGGTCCATCTTTCTGGCAGGCAAGATTATATCTCGATAATGGGCTGCTAGTTGCTCAGACGATATTGAGGATCCTGGGATCCTCATTCTTGCTCGAGTACGACTTAATGGTCCCTTAGCGTAAAAGGCCAATGTCGTCTTACAAAGGTATAGAGTTTCCAGAAATCTCTTCCTCAAGTACTCCGGAGATAAGTGGTCGACTTCAAGATTCTCTAGAGACATTTCTTTGGTGAACACTTGTTGGAGCGGAGATGTGTTGTCGTGAGCATCCGCAAGATTGTCATCAATCATGGTCTCCAGAGCAGTCTGTTGCTCCTGAATGATATCTTGGCCGTGAGCTTGGGTCTCCACATCTTGCTTGACCACATGGCTTCCTCTCCTTCCACTATCCGGGGTAACCTCGACCTCCAGACCCAGCTGTGAGGATTGACTCTCATTTTGTGCCTCTGACTTCTTCTCCTTGTCCAGAATTGACTTTCTCGCAAGTATGCCCCTACGATTTTGAGGATGCTTCGGACTAGAGGGAGCTGTTGGAAGTTGTTGCAGACTCGATGCACTAGAGCCCGATACTTGCCGTGAATGACTCTGTCCGCCTGTAGATTTAAGCAGCATATGAAGATCTGCTATGGGGGCAGCTCCGATCGCTGCTTGTTGTATCCATTCATTTGTGACCCAGTTCCGTAGAGGATGACAGATGAAGATATCTCTTTCAATCTTCTCAATGACATACAGTGCACCGTTAGGCTCTTGTCTTGCTACAAGAACTTGATAACCCCATCGTGAAACTGAGTCGATACTGGCTTCGAGAAAAGTGCCTGGAGGTAGGACATTCGAGATTGATTTTGTAGCAAGCCAGCTGAAAGGAAGATGAGCTCTCAGTACCGGAGTGATTTGAGAGAAAGAGACATTGATAGGCGTGGTCGAGGGAGATGTGTTTAGGAGCTATAAAATATCAGAACTTTTTCAAAGCATTGTATGTTGCATCCATCTCACTCTTGCATCGAATAAGTTCGATGGCCCTGCATGTTCGTTCACGTCTCGTTTTCTTTTCCTTGATTGACATGTAGCCTCTGTCATGTTTGAAGGAATGTTGTCCTGGGAAGCAGTACATGCATGTCCCATATCTTGAGATGGAGGTCCCATGACCCGAACATTGAGGCTGCGATTGTGGTTTGTTGCTATGCAGGCAATTGTGTTGGTGTTTATTGAGTGTCCGTCGCGCCTGTCAAATTGGAAATGTTCTGGATCATTTTCGGGCGCGTTTTTGGATTGACGTCACGCGTAGATTGATTTGATCAGACCAAAAGTTCTTCTGGACATTTACACTCACGATCACTATCACTTTCACCAACATGTCATGCCATCATCATGACATCGTATTATATCTAGTAACATGCCGATTTAACAGCTCCTCTTGAGAACATCGATGCTGCTAGTATAGTACTTTGCGATCGACTGACGTATCGTCGACCTTTTGATCTACATTCAGGTTGATCAAATGCGTTGTCTTCGTGTTGATTCTGTACATACCACCAAGTTCCTCATCGATGGGCTCCTCTCGAACTGAATGTAGGGAATTCGTAATTTACTACCATCGTGCTGCCAAGGTACTAGGAAGACCACCTAAAATATCGACGAGATCATATGTTGCGATACCTCTCAATTACTGATGCGTCAAACTACGTATATACATATGCCATTACCGACCATGATCACACATGGATATGCGTGCCGTCCGTAGACGACCAAATACTACTATTCCCAAAACGCCTTCAACGCTTCATATAAAAGATCGTGAGTTTACCAAGACAGATTTCAGCCAAGTACCACAGCAAGTACCACAATCAACAGGACGATGGCCAAGATGACCAGAAGACAACAGGCCTTGTTTCTTGCGGCCTTCTGGTATCGACTGGCGCTTCTTAACTCTGTGTCAGCCCCTCTTGTATCGTCCAGTGTCCTCTCGACGTTTACATCAATTGTGTCGATCATATCGCCCTGTTCACGAACCATATGCGCCACATCTCGGAATAGCTCGTTCAGCTCTCCAACAGATTGCTCGATTTGTCTGATCTCACCCTCGCGTTCAATAATCAAATTCTCTTGATAGTCAACCTCACTCTGAGCAGCAAGTCGAGGTTCCTCCAGCTGTTGCTGTTGCAGTTGTCCTCCCTGACCAGACGCCGTTTGTGCAGAGCTTGATTCTTCCTCGAGCGCTGCTTTTGATGCTCGCTGCTTTTCCATCGCCCTTCTCTGCACCACCTGGAATTCCGTGAGTGCAGACGCAAACTCACGGGAGAGCTTCTGATTCGTGTATTTCTGCGATGGCTGCCAAACGTCAATACTAGACTAGCTTTCTGGACCAGCGCAATACTTACATTCAGATCATCCCATGCCTGCGCCTTCTTGACTCCCTCTCCGACATCCTTGAATCCATCTCGGGTCTCCTCTAGTAGATCATGAACTCGTTCGCGGACTCGATCCGTATCGCGCTTCGTTCCAAGTAGGCTTATCTGATTCGAGAGACGTGAGATGTTAGATACGAGCTCGAACAGCTTTGTCGATAGCCCCTCGGTGAACTTCTGAAACTCGGGATCATCTCTGTATGTTGCATCGTCACCCCGCCTGGTAGTAGTCGGCTGTGACTCGAGAGTGTTCAAACGGTCAAACGACATCTTGGATGCGCGGTGTGTATCTTAATGATATGGGCGACCACCTCAGTTAGGAGGAAAAGGCGTGTTTTGTGCTGAAGATGGTCTGTAGGAGTAGTAATCTAGAGGATGCTGGCAATTCTAGCACAAGACCTAATGTTTCGATAATGCCTAGCCTTGTCGGGACAAAGTTTCAGCCTTGTTACGATCTTTGTTTACGTTGGAGTTCGATGAAGCCAATAATATTAACAGATGATATTAAATCCTTGAGGCTTTTTCCTCGACACGATTCTTGCTCAGATGGACATATCTCTGTAGTGACCATTTAAACGATATTCCCCAATGTCGTCTTCATCAACGGTGCCTGCGCTGCCAAAGCCCAAGCCATACAGACGATACTTGAATTCGGTCCTACATTCAAGATTCGCCTATGCCACTCTTCTAGCTCTCTTGAACGGTCTTATCATATCCATTCCGACTGGAGACGGTAAGCGGACATGCCGACACGAGGAAATATGCTAACAAAACAAAGGATATTTCTGGTCGTTCTGGTCATGGTTTCCATTTGGACTTGCTGGAATTAAAGCCGCTGCTTTCACCCTATGCAGTCTCTTGATTTTCATTCTTCAGATCGCGAGTCTGACCGTCGGACGTCAGACGGTTCCCTCCTCATTTGCCATCCTTCGACGAGTCATTTTCAACACTTCCACTCTATGGACGATATTTTGGTATTCTGTGTCTGCATGGTGGTTCTGTCAGGTCTTTATATTCGCCGTACCAGCGAGCTGGGAATTAGGATGGGTTATAAAAGGTGGCATATCAAGTCCAGATCGATTGAATGAAAAGCCGATGTACCTAAGATGGTTCTTTACAGTCCTGGCCGTGGTGCAGGCTATCTTTCACATGGCTTATAGTCATTCTTCAATGCACATCCCAATAACAAGACCCGCTACTCCTCAGTCCACCGATATTCGGACACATATGATCGAACCAGTTACGATACAGGCCTCAAGAAAAGCACCATACATGGTCAAGAACGCTATAATATGCTCTGGAATCACAAGCATCGTTGCACCTCTTTTGTACAGACGCTTTGCACGAGGTTTCTACTGGCAGATACATCTCTCGATCGCAAAGTTGTTTAGCAACATATCTCGTTCGGATGCTCATCCTCCAGACACGTACTTCATTGGTACTATTCTTCTCACGGCCTTCTTCTATGGTGTAGCACTCAGTTTGACTTGGGAAACATCTACATACAGTCTACTCGCATACATGAAACAGGAGCCTGTTAAGAACGGTTATCCTCTCAGTAGCGCCAGTCAAGATCCAAATGGTACTCTATTGAATGGATTGAGCTCGAAGCTGGACATTGTAAAGACATTCGCTTTTTGGGAATTGACGATTATCAGTCAGAGATATCCTGATCGCAGAAAAGCCATATTCGCAGACTTTGAGAGACCAATTGGTCCCATGTGGTCGTCAATGCACAGAGCAGCTCTGGGTGTGATATCCGGTATCGACAGTCGGATTCTTGCTTTCTCACTTGCATCACCTCACGTTGTTCAACAACCACAAATCAATACACTCCCAAGGTTGATCGGCGATGGAAAGCCAGAGTCGATATTTGCTCCTATGCCACCACCATCGAGCAAGACACAAACAGCTGTAGGATTGCTAGGTAATGCCACTTTGAAACCGCTTGGTCAGTCGCGAGACCCGTGGCATCCGCCAATTGAGAGAACGACACAAGAAGCGATCGAGTATACCAGATCAATGGTGTTGGAACACAAAGGATTCTTCATGCAAATGTGGGAATTGGTCCCGTACAGTCTCAAAAGCTTCTTCCACACACGACCGTCAAGGAAGATCAGCAGCATTATTCTGGGTACACCTGTCGGCAATGCAGCCATCATCGTCGATGCAGTGGAATCAGTAACCAAGATGCTCATTGCAAGCTTGAATGAAGATGATTATGGTAAAGTGGTTCAGACTGTGCCCGATACAGTCAAGCAGTTCACGAGAACAATTCAGCTCATCCAGACTTGCATAAACTCAAACATTCAAAACGTATCCCCAAGCGATGAAGCAGAATTGGATGAAGTTGTGATCGTTGTAGAGAGACTGAGAGCCAGCCTAAGAGAACTTCTAAGTGCCTTCCAAGTTTTTCTGAACGATGCCGGACTCTCAATCAAAGACCTGAACGAAGCTACAAGGGCATCAGAAGATGAGCCAATACTACCAGTAAAGCAACAACAGCAGCAGGATCGACAGCCGCAATCGCAATCGCAATCACAGCGTCCTGAAATGCAGGAAGCCAGAGAAGAGCCGAAGCGCAGACACGTCGGTTCCGGCAGTGGACAGAGAGCGCCGACGGAGAACCAGAGAGAAAAGCGCGTGGAGGAACGAAGACCTAGACGACCTGAATCTAGCTCTGGATCGAGGAGACAGCAAAATGGCGATGGTAATGTTTTTGGAGCTAGAGACTTCAATTCGGAACCTAGTAGACGTAGGGAGACGTAGCAAGTCAAGTGAAAGCCGCAAATCCCTTTTCATTAATGACAAAGTTTTCTTTATGATTCAAATCGACTTGCAAGTCATAGTGTTGTTTTATACTTGACTTGATTCTATTGATCTTCATCCACTGACCGCCAATATTCTTCGATCTAATGTAGCTAGACCTTTATCCACGTCTCTCAGACTTAAAACAAACACGACCAGCCTACTAACCTCACTTCAACACCAAAGGTCCACCAGACCAACTCTTAACCTCAGGAGCCTGTTTCCTGCCCGTCACCGCCTCCCTCTGACTATCCCAAAAAACACCATCCGCCCCCGACGGTCTCCCCTCTCCATTGACCTCATACCTCTCGCCAGAACCTCCATCCCCATCACCCCCATCTTCCCCTTCTACATTCGCGACTTCAGGACTGATATTCCAAACCGTCCTCCTTGCCTCCATGCACGCATCCGTAACCTCCTTCATGACTTCATCAACTCTGGCACCTTGCTCCCTCATGCCCCGTCGCAAGAGACCCGAGACAAGTCTCTTGACTTCGTCTTGGACTCCATTGACACGTTCGATTAGACGTGCGACGCTGCTGACGAGGTATTCCTCTTCGTAGACCGAACCTTTCTTGCCTCGGGCCCGTTTACGTTCTTCGCGGCGTTTGGTCTTGGACGTTTTGCGTGAGACGTTGGATGCGACGGTGCCGCCGAATTTGGAGGCGTTGGATCCGTAGCGTGTAAAGAGGGATTGGCCGCCGACGGTTGAGGCGTTGGTTCCGGCTAGGGAGATGTTGTCTGGAATGTCGATTCCGTCGGCTGCGGCGGCGCTGGCATCTCCTCCGTAGAAGGCGAGGGGGTCTTCTGCTTTTTTGAGGCGGAGGTCTAGGATTCGTGGGATTTGTGCTGAGAGCTGGGACTTGCAGTCGGCGATTAGCTCGATTATTTCGCTGAATTTTTCGGAGAGGCCTGTGTCTATTGTCGTTGAGATCGAGGAGGAGAGATTGTGCAGGGCTAGGATACGGGTCGCTTCAGCGAAGTAGGAGCCTTTGCAGAGAAGTCGGGCGGCGGCGGGGATGTTGGATAGATATTCTATGTTTATCGTGGCGGCGGAACGGTAGTCGCGAGATTCTTCGGCACATGTTATTGCGAGAGAGGAAGCGTGGTTCTGGAGCTTTGAGGGCTCGAGCGGTATCAGGGATGCACAGCTTAAGGATTCACGCCATTGATGTGCAAGAGCGTATAGAGGATAAGCCGCCATATAATTACCGAGAGACTCGTACAAAATGGCTGCTGAATTATATTGTGATTGTGTCTCGAGATATTCGGCGTAGAGAGCGGTGATCTTCGGAAGGTAGGTCTGATCGTATTTGTACAGATCCATAGCGTTCGTGTATAGTACGTGTTTCAAGATGTATGCTTCGGCCTCATCGTGAACTTCTAGAGCATGAAGAGAGGTGAGAGCTTTACCGTAGTTGCGTAGGTGATTATCAATCTGGTACTGGCGACGTAAAGTAGGCAAAGCTTGCAATCCTTGGAGAAATGGCATGTACTCTCTTGGATCTCGCTGAGCATTTTGTGCAACAAGAAGTGTAAGCTCGAGGTCATATAGACCTAGAGCTGCATCGTACAAACGATTCGTATCGGTAAGGAAACATAGATGTGAAATCGCAAGGTCTGCCTCTTCGTTTGATGTTGCTCGGAGTGAAGATACTAATGTGAGGGCAGCAGTGAGGTCTGGTGGCTGCTTGCAAACATGTGCAGTGATAATACATTGCAGATATTTGCTTGATCGCGACGTCAAAACAGATATGATGGCGTCGCAAATTCTGTTGACTTTATTGGAACTGTGAGAGGAAGTCGGGGCTGTAGACGTTGTAACACCATTTACATGTACACCGTTGGACAAGTTTTCTCCCGCTGCTTTCAGTGTATCCTTGTACAGAGTCTGAGTAACATCTTCAGCCTTCAACTTGCTGAGAAATTCGTCAATTCGAGCTGGCTTCTTCAAGTCGTCGCAAAATTTGTCGCTGTTAGCCAGGAAGATCTCGGGCATATGATCACAGATGATGTTCATGTCGACTTGATGGTCTTGACAAGCAGTAAATGCAGTACGGTAATCCAGAGCTTGTAAACAAGATCTGATGCCAGACACAACAAGAACTCTAGGGTATATAGTTTCAAGATTGCCTCGAGGCATTTGTAAGATGACAGCATAAATCGATGGTATAACCGTCACAATCTTTGCTCCCCTTTCGACGCTTCTACATCTTTCATCAATCTCAGGCGTGTCCCCTGGAACCTCCATTGACTCAGGACTGGTCAGATGGACAAATTTGAGCAAATGTTGAGCTGTGGTGAAGATGAGGTGCATGTTCGTAACCACAAAGGATGTACAATCTCTGACCAAAAGGCGTCCATCGACATACAGTGCGCCTTTCGAAGTCAAATAAATTTGATGATCTTCAGGACTATCATATCCTGAACTCAGATCCGGTGCTGCATGAACGGAGAATATTGATGAATTTGGCTGATTACCTGCAAAGTCTGGTGTTTGCCAGTGTGTTGTCTCAAGATCTTGATTGAGTCGTTTCGTCGTGTTATCGTCCTGGGTCCAAACACCAGTCTGAGTGACATCTACTAATAAGTTCTGTGTGAGTTCTGGCACCTCAATTGATTCTGTACGGACGACGACCTCGTTCCTTTCCCATTGCTCACAGTCACCCTCTACGAGCTCGATACGACTACAGCGAGCTATCGAGTCATGACATGCTGGGAAAAGAAGATAGATTTCGTGATTCTTGTTGAAGATAAGCTGTGTACAGTGAGTGTTGTCCGACTCTTCTCCGATGATGTCCTCTAGGGGGATGGTAAATTGTCTGAAATTTGATGTGTGTCTAGACTCCTTGTGATCAGACAACTTGCTGACAGATCGCATCCGCCAGTCATATATGCATACTGCAGACTGTGTCAAGACTGCGATACGTTGACCATTCTGACTAACAGCACAATCAACGATATTGGAACCGGCCTCTACCTCACAGAAGGACATCGGAGGGGGTACACCTGCATGTTTCAGGGGAGTCAACTTCAGTATCTCCCCGTCGATGACAGGCACAACACCATAATCGTAGGGAATGACAGTCGAACCTCGCGATACTCGATGACTGTACTCCATACTTAAGACTTTATCCGTCACTCCCAAAGCACACTTCAAAGCTTTCTCTGGATGCCACTTGACGTTTACCGGTTGGTCTTGTGAGTGTCTAAAGACTGGAAGCTCTTGCTTTAGATAGTAATGATAATTGCTCGTGGTCCAAAATTGTACGGAATGGAGAAGACAGACAGCAAGTACAGTCGAATCTGTGTTCCACGAGAGTTTTATCCTACTCGCCGTCTGCTGTGTCTCTGTGGCTTTTAGTCGTAATGGAAACTGACCATGTCGAAGACCATTTCTCTCAAAGAAGACTACTTCAAGTTTTGGATTGTCTGTGTCGACTCCAGATCTCTTAATACTAGCAATCAAGCTTCCAGAAGGCTTCCAACTGAGAGCAGATTCCAACCCATCGACGGGCTCTGAAATGCTATCAAGAACACCTTCTCGGGAGAAAACTCTGATCACACGACGATGATCTGGAACAATCGAGTTGACAGCAAGGAATGCACCATCCCCGCGCCAGCTTATTGAGACTGCTCCATCGTCAAAGCGACTTCTCTCGCCCTCTTCGATCTGCTCTGGCATAGTGGGATCACGCATAGCCTTTGCACGCTTGCCTTGAAACTGAGTTTCCTTCTTACCCCAGCCAACAGACACATGTCTTGAAGCTTGCAGATCTTCAGCAGTCAGTGTGGTCTCTGTGACAGGCTCCAATGTTCTGCTCATTAACACGAGACTGTCTGCTCGGGTGACAACGGCTAGGACCTCCTCGTCGGGAGCCCATGCTGCGGCAGCAATTCCAACATCAATACTTCCAACAATCTCAATTGCTTCTTGGTCAAGCTCAGGATTCTCACGGACCAATATCAAATCTCCTCCTGCAAGAACAATGCATGTCGTAGCTGTGTCAGGAAAATAGTGCACCAACAACACTTCATCACAGACCAGGTCTGGTAGTGGACATGGAGCATCCCAAGATGTTATAGAGATTAATTCTGACCTGGAGGATTGACCTGCAGTACCATTTGCCTGCCGTGATTGAACGCTTTTCTTTATTTCGATTGTCGGCTGAGTAGGAGTAGGTCCAAATACATGAATTATTGAGTCATCGTTGGCATTCCAAGCAGTGCCAGTCAATGGTAGGGCATCATGGAAGGCGATCTCTTCGAATCTAGCAACTCTGAGATTGCGCATGTTGTAGAACAGCGATTTCCAGATATTGAGATATTCTACAGGAGGCTGATGGAGGTATTTGGGCGAGATGCGATGCCACTTCAGAGTGTTCAAAAAGTCGTGGACAATTTTCGATATCGATGCCAAAATTTAGAGTTTTGCTAGTGCGAGATGCATGAGGTTCAAGAATTGTATCTACAATATGGTAATACGAGGACATCCACGATGTCGATTAGTATGCACACAAAATGTAGACCTGTTTGCTACATTTAAATCTCTTGCATTGTATGATGTTTCTGTTCTGTACATATGCCGTAACATAGCGGCCGTTTCCTCACGTCCACATCGCCTCCCCTACGTTATCTTCGCATCCAACTCAGTTCCAAGCGAGATTTGCTCTAGTTCTTGTACGTTTGCCAGACTGCGATGGTTGTCAGTTCCAGTCCAACATCATCTCTTCTGCCGTTCTTACCTGCTTCACCGAATGGAATACCGAAGCCAACAGCTGCTACTAGTTAGTCATATCCGTATTGCATCTTAAATGTCTTTTCGTACCCATAAATGCCCAGTATCGGAGAGCAAAAAATCGAGTCTTTGGGTTGAATGGCAAATTCGATCGTGGACCTTCTGGGTAATGGAATGGTGAAGACATCTGAGCTCGAGTAGAGGTGAAGGTTCGGCGAGCAACGATAGGAGCTACCGCTCGAGTGGTGGTTCGTCCGATCATCTGTAAAGTCAGTGACTGGTGGTGTGTCGTTCGCAGATCAGGTTCACCTTTGTTTTGTGTATCGGATGATCCTGTAGTCGTGATTAAAGGAGTGGAGAGTTCTGGTAGTGTTCTTCGATGCAAGCTACAATTACGAAGTTCAAGTTGAGAGCTTCGGCGGACAAGGCTCCGCAAGGCTGGTCGATCATCCTCCGGGAATTTTGAGATCTCAAATTTAGTACACCATCTCTCGACTGGTCACCCATTCATCTCAGGTTCTTCCTGTGAACTTCGACCACAATTATGGACGATCTTTTCGACGTCTTTGAGGATCAGCCACAGGCCAATGTGCCACCAGCAAATGGCGCATCGAGCCATGTCACAGAGAAGAGACGATTGAAGCGACAGGCAAATGGCGAAGTCAAAGATAATACGAACGATGTACCTGCTAGCGAATCGTCGCCTGACTCTTCCTCGAACGCAGACGATGTCGAAATGACCAATGGGCAGGACGGTCCGGACAATAAGAGATTGCGCCTTGATAAAGAACCAGATCCAGTTGTAACAGATACATTCGAGACCGAACAGTCACGAGAAATTGCTGCTTCCGCCGGTCTACAAGGTACTAAAGAACCAGGAAAAGTCGTTCTGTCACATCAAGTCCGCCATCAAGTTTCACTGCCTCCAGACTACGATTACGTCCCTATCTCCGAGCATAAAGCACCCGAAAACCCTGCGCGTGTCTACAGTTTCGAATTGGATCCTTTCCAGCAAGTCGCTGTCGCCTCGATCGAACGTAATGAAAGTGTATTGGTGTCGGCGCATACAAGTGCTGGAAAGACTGTAGTCGCAGAATATGCTATTGCGCAATGTCTGAAGAACAACCAGAGAGTCATCTACACTAGTCCGATCAAAGCACTGAGTAATCAGAAATACCGAGAGTTCACAGCAGATTTTGGAGATGTTGGTCTTATGACCGGAGATGTTACCATTAATCCAACAGCCACCTGTCTGGTCATGACTACAGAAATTTTGCGATCTATGCTGTACCGTGGTTCTGAGATCATGAGAGAAGTTGGTTGGGTGGTCTTCGATGAGATTCATTACATGCGCGACAAGACTCGAGGAGTAGTATGGGAAGAAACAATTATCTTATTACCAGACAAGGTCCGATACGTCTTCCTCTCCGCTACCATACCAAACGCTATGCAATTCGCCGAGTGGATCACAAAAACACACAACCAACCATGCCACGTGGTGTACACCGACTTCCGACCTACTCCCCTACAACACTACTTCTTTCCTGCAGGCGCAGATGGTATTCACTTGATTGTTGATGAGAAGGGCGTCTTCCGTGAGGATAACTTTCAGAAAGCGATGGCATCTGTAGCCGAGAAGCAAGGTGACGATCCAGCTGATGCCATGGTTAAGCGCAAGGGTAAAGGAAAGGATAAGAAAATCAACAAGGGTGGAGATAAGGCTGCTAAAGGCAACGACATCTACAAGATCGTTAAGATGATTATGATGAAAAATTATAATCCGGTTATAGTATTCAGCTTTAGTAAGCGTGATTGTGAATCACTTGCTATTCAGATGAGTTCGTTAAGTTTCAACGACGAGTCTGAGAAGGCCATGGTATCCAAAGTCTTCGATAGCGCTCTGGAGATGCTTTCAGATGAGGACAAGGAGCTGCCCCAGATCCAGCACCTTCTGCCGTTATTACGCAGAGGTATTGGTATCCATCACTCGGGTCTGTTACCAATTCTGAAGGAAACAATCGAGATTCTCTTCCAGGAAGGTCTAATAAAGGCACTCTTTGCCACCGAGACCTTTTCTATTGGTCTGA
Organism: Camptophora hylomeconis; assembly: GCA_032357745.1. Lineage (NCBI taxonomy): Eukaryota > Fungi > Ascomycota > Eurotiomycetes > Chaetothyriales > Chaetothyriaceae > Camptophora > Camptophora hylomeconis. Next base: position 169,674 of record JAOTMB010000021.1, read on the forward strand.
ACATGCCAGCAAAGACTGTTGTGTTCACAAGCGTTCGAAAATTCGATGGTGTCACACAGCGTTATGTAACACCTTCAGAATTTATTCAGATGTCAGGTCGTGCTGGAAGACGTGGTCTCGACGATCGAGGTATTGTCATTATGATGATCAACGAGGCGATAGAACCTGGTACTGCAAAAGAAATTGTGCGTGGTGAACAAGACAAGCTCAATTCCGCTTTTTACCTTGGTTACAACATGATTCTCAACCTGCTCAGAGTAGAAGGAATATCTCCAGAATTTATGCTTGAACGTTGTTTCCACCAGTTTCAAAACACTGCGAGCGTCTCGAATTTGGAAAAGGAACTCCAACAGTTAGAGAACCAAAAATCGAAGATGGCTATCGAGGACGAGACGATCATTCGAGCATATTACGAACTTCGAAAGCAACTCGAGATCTATGCGGAGGATATGCGCAATGTTATTATTCATCCGAACTACTGTCTACCTTTCATGCAACCAGGTCGATTAGTGGAAATCCAGCATGGCGATCACTACTTCGGTTGGGGTGCAGTTATCAATTTCGCCAGACGAGGTCAGAACAAAGAGACAATCGATAAACTTCCCGATCAAGAGAAGTGGATTCTAGATGTTGCACTCGAATGTGCTGATGGCTCATCAACTTCAACCAAGACCTTTGAAGCTCTACCTCCTGGCGTTCGACCTGCACAACCTGGGCAAAAGTCAAGGATCGAGGTTGTCCCAGTATTGCTCAAGTGTGTTCAGAAGATTTCTCATGTTCGTATCTTCCCACCAAAGGACATCACAACTACTTCAGAGAAGGAGAAAATCGGCAAAGCACTTTCCGAAGTACAGAGACGATTTCCCGATGGTCTAGCAGTCCTGGATCCTGTTGAAAATATGAACATCACCGACAACTCGTTCAAAGAGCTTTTACGCAAGATCGAAATCATGGAATCTAGATTAGTCGCCAACCCACTCCACAACTCCCCCCGACTCGAAGGCCTATACAACCAATACGCCGAAAAAGTCCTCGTATCCGAGCGAATCCGCGCCATCAAACGCCAAATCCAGGACGCCCACGCCATAATGCAACTAGAAGAACTCAAGTGTCGCAAACGAGTCCTGCGCCGCCTCCAATTCATCAATGAAGACGAAGTAGTCCAACTCAAAGCCCGAGTCGCATGTCAAATAAGTACAGGAGACGAATTGATGCTCAGCGAACTTCTATTCAACCGCTTCTTCAACGACATGACACCCGAACAGTGCGCAGCCGTCATGAGCTGTTTTGTCTTCGAAGAACGTGTCCAAGAAGATCCTGTGTTGCCTCAGGACCTGCAGCGCTATCTTAAGGAGATTCAGCGCCAGGCTAGGGTCATCGCTAAGGTCTCGACTGAATCTAAGCTTACTCTTAATGAGGATGAGTATGTTCAGAGCTTTAAGTGGCAGTTGATGCCGACCATGTTAGCCTGGGCTCAGGGGAAGTCATTTGGTGAGATTTGGTAAGTCAATTTCGATTCATTTCAGTCCGAGTCGCGTCGAATCGAACCAACTCAGATCCCTATCCCATTCTTGATATTGATACAATAGAGAAGAAATAATGTACTAATATTCATGTGATTTTCTAGCAAAATGACCGATGTCTACGAAGGCAGTTTAATACGCGTTTTCCGTCGACTTGAAGAGGCATTGCGTCAAATGGCTGAAGCGTCTAAAGTCATGGGAAGTGAGGAGTTGGAGAAGAAGTTTGAGGAGGCTTTAACTAAGGTGAGGAGAGATATTGTGGCTGCTCAGTCACTTTATTTGTAATTGATGAATAAATGAACGGACGGACGGACGAGCGAAACCAAACGGTATTCGATTGTTCGTGTCTTTGATACTGGTCTGTTGATTTGTCGATGGATCATGAAGGTCATCAGCCTGGCTGGCTGGCTGGCAGGTAGGCAGGCAGTCAACCAGTTAGTCAGTCGATTGGTTGATTACTGTGCTTGTCTATTCTCAGCCCTGTGTTTTATGAATGACACTCGTCCTTGTAGGAGCAGCAGGTTGTCCTTCTCCTCCTCGAGCTCGCAAGACAGTCACGGCGCGTTTGCAATGCACTGTGATATCAGAGTTCGAGTATACGTGTTATGATACTGTTGAAGATGAGCATTGAATATGGAAACGGAAAAAGAAAGAAAGACAGTTCAAGATGAATGGATGGTGATGCTATTGATGTATAGCAATGAATCCGTCATCTAGTAATTGGCTGATTTTCTAATATGTTCAACATATTCATATTCATGTTCATACTCATACTCATACAGATCTTGATAGCACAGCAGACATTGTTGTGCAATGCAATGCAATAATACAATGCGTTCGATAGTCTGATCACATGATCCTGAAACCATGAATGAATGAAAGCTATGTATGTGTCAAGGATACTGCATGACATGTCTGACCAGCATCATTGACTTTCCACATCGAAAAGCATGCGGAAGTAAGCTGAAATTCGAGATTCGATATCTCCGCGGCGTAAAACCAATGAAAGTTCGAGACCAGTTATCGTATCACTGTGTACTTGGGTCCTTATCAACGAATTCATATCTTTTCTCTATTGGCTTTAGCTTTTGATATATAGAGTGATTCGCTCCGTGTAGATTGCATCTTTTTTCTTTTCCCCTGTGATGGCTCTGCGTACATCTACTTACTGAGAACGAGCAGAGTTGTGTAATATGCTGAGACCATCAAGATCAGTTGAGATGAGATCTCCTGTGTGACATCGAAAGGGCCAGACCGTGCCTTAGTCGCAGACACGACTTACCACTAACCAGCTTTAGGACAGCGACAAGCAACTGCATCTGCAATTCATTACTCTCCTGTCCGCCGCAAGGGATCTTACAAGCGCTATTACACAACTTGGTCAGGGAGGGGAAAGGAAGAGAGCGATCCCCCGGATTCCTGACGACAGACGAGGCTACCAAGAGAAAACTCTAAATCTGATTTCCATTCGTCATTTTTTCCTCGTCTGGCCAGTCAATTTGTTTCCATCTCGTAACGTCGTCTATTTTCCTTGCACAGTCTACACATCATTCATCCGAGCTTCCTTTTATTCTGGTTACGACATTTCGTACTGCCTTCGAAATTACGCGTGGATTTTGTCTCTTGGTCAGCTGGTGTCATGGTATTTCCTGTCCCGAACTTCGACCGTTTTGTCGCTGTATGTCTGCGACCTTTGACATACCGCTGCGCGTATGGGATATGAGGTGCTCGGATGTGTTCCTGACGCTATTTTGGATCGTGGAGGTCTTTTGTGTCATGGTCGATGGACTCGTGGTCGAAACTGGGTGACGCCTTCCCGTTATTCGATGTCATGGCGTTCTTTGGTATGGAGCTTGGTTGTTTTTCTCTGGTCGGTATTTGTCTTGAAGGGATCGGCTCGTGACGAGGGATGGATATTACTGTCAAATCTTTTGCTCGAGAACTTATGCAAATACATACCTGTCTCCTCTCAACCGAGCTGGTGTATGCACTTCTTGCCGTCCATTGTGTTCCTAGACATTGTGGTGTTGTTTCCACTTCCTCGTATACTACTGATATACCCCTGCTGTGTCTCCCTGAAACGGCTTTTCTGCTCGCACAAGATTGCTTCCGTACTTACTGTGATATTGAACATCTCACTTCCCATTGATTCAGAATACATCGAAGAGACACGCGTGGCCGTATATCGCTGTCGACAATACCCTACACACCCCGATACAACCCATATAAAATTCAGGCTTTAGACGATTGAGATCGACACAATGTCACAACCGACATCATCTCCTTCCATATGGCAGAAGCATTTCGTCAACTTTGATATCGACAACTACCTCGTGCACATAACTCCTCGACCACGACTCTACATCCTGCCCCATCCGATATCACACTGGCTGGGCTATCGATCACCAACTGCTAAGCCACAAAAGAAGCTAGCACAGCCATGGGTATGGCTTTCAGCAATGATTGGAGGATTCATCGGAATTGCCATCATCACGAATGTTTACCTTGCTCTCCCTCAACTCGGTGGTCACCAAGTACCAGTCATCATCGCATCGTTTGGAGCGGCCGCAATTCTCGAATATAATGCTATTGAATCACCTCTTTCGCAACCACGAAACATCATCTTCGGTCATTTCTTCTCGGCATTGATTGGTGTGGCCATCACTAAAGCATTCGAAACACTTCCGACCGAACGTTTCCAGCAGCTCGAATGGCTCGCGGGTGCTATTTCGGTAGGTATCGCCAGTGCAGTCATGAGCATAACCAAGACTGTACATCCTCCTGCTGGTGCAACTGCCCTGTTGGCTTCCACGAGTCGAGACATTACCATCCTGGGATGGTGGTTGCTTCCATTGGTGTTGCTAGGATCAACACTCATGACTGCCAGTGCGCTGATCGTCAACAATGTGACTCGAAGATGGCCAATATACTGGTGGACGCCAATGGATTTGTCGAAGAAGAGTCCTGAACAAGATATCGAGCATGTGAAACAGGCAGAAGCAGAAGCTAAGCGTCCGTCAATTGAATCCGAGCCAGACTCACTGAGCAAGGTCAAGAGCCATCATGTCGAAGACATCGAAGTTAAATCGGATTCATCGACGATTGGACATGGAGAAGCGAACGAACGCCACAACATCAGGGAACATCAGATCATGATCACAAATGACAAGATTGTATTGCCCGACTGGGTGGAATTGAGTGAGTTTGAGCAGGAGCTCCTGGAGGTCGTTCAACAGAAGTTACGGCGGGGCTCGTCCGGCACAAGAACGGAAGCATGAGCATGAGCATGAGCATGAGCATGAGCATGAGCATGAGCATGAGCATGAGTACAAACTCGGATTTCTTCTGGAAAGTGTTCGAGACTAAAAGTCTTGGTTGATATGTTTATTGAATAGAGATACCCATGAATGAAATTGATTATTCCATCACATCTCGGTCTTCTTCAACCTAATCCATTGTTCTTATGTAGAGTGGATGTGTTGAGTGAGAAGCTTTTCTTTGTCCCCTATTCCGTAACCTGATGAGCCGTGCAGACTTTTGTTGCGTCGTAGTTTCTCGTTCCATTGTATGTGGGGAGAGAACCAATGAGCGGTGATGGAGGCAAAGAAAACGATTGGCGGTGGTGGCAGATACTCGGCCTTTAAGTTTAGCGGATTGGGCTGTGACCAGAACCAGAACCAGACCGCTTACTATCGACTGCACTGACCTCGTGCAATCTTCACAAACTGTTTCTTCACCACAACATCAAGATTGTTCTTTGATCGACCTTCTCCTGCTATCAGAACACATCGAAACAGCTGCCTAAGCCATCATCACCAGGCGTTATTTCATCTACTCTCTTTCCACTTCCGCCGCTACGTCCAACTTCTTCTACCGTCGTCCATCGACTACACCTCCAAACCATCCCACCATAGCAACCAACCTTCCAACCCGCAGAACAACATCAACCAACATCCGCGACTATGAGTAGTCTGGCACATCCTCCTCGTCCGCCTCACTTTCACGAACACTCTCGTCTATCACCCTCCCGTTCAAGTATGTTGCAAACCACATCCTACCTGCCTACAGCCACACTTCTTCAACAAGCAACCATGTCTAACCGCTCGAATATAGTGTCTGCAGCCACACCTTCATCCTCCCGAAAACGAAAAGCATCTCCATCAGAAGAAGATGACGAATCTATGTCAATGTCACCTGCCATATCACATGCACGACTTCCATCTACACAATCCGCTAACCGCAAACGCATTCGCACGAACCTCGAAGGACGTCCTTTGACATTCGATCGCCTCCTCGAGACACTAGACAAAGACTCACTTACGACCATGTTAAGAACTCTGACTACATCACATCCTCATTTGAAAGACGAGATTGTTCATCTGTCTCCTCGACCTTCGATCACATCTACGCTTCAAGTACTAAGAACATACTATAATAAGCTCCGAACTTCATTTCCTCTCGATCCAAATCCTCGATCAGATTACAGTTACGACCGTGTACGTCCACAGTGGAATGATCTTTTGAACGCTCTTGCAGATTTTACCCCACATTTCCTTCCACCTAATGAATCACAAAGCAATATTTCTCTCGAATACCTCGATGGCGTAACAAACATTATTCACGATCTTCCAGAATGGGATATGCCTTCACATAATCTCGCCAAGCAGAATGCTTACGAGGAAATAAGTAGAGCATGGGCTGTAGTAATTAGGGAAGCTGGTAAAAGAGGTGGCGGATTTCAATTGCAGTATGGAGGATGGGAAGAGAAGGTCGGGTCTCATAATCAACGAAGTGGCGGATTGATGAAAGAGGCTTTTGAAGAATTGATGAGCTCATTGGGTTGGTTGAGAAGTGGTGGTAGTGGTGCACAAGGTGGTGGTTTTGGAGGCGTCAACAGCAGGGAGAGTATTAGGCAACAACTCTTCAGTGGAACTTATGGTCCCGATTCAGGAATGAGGACAGGAACATGGTAATACCATATATTAAGGATCAAACGAGCTAACGCATATACGGCTACGACAACTACGATACCCGTTTTCGGAACTCACATAATGTTAGAACGGATCACAATCAAAGGACATTGAGGCGTAATGACACGGACAGGCAAAGCAAGCGATCGAACAGCATTACATCGAATCACATATCACGATTTTCCTATGCTATTACTCAACAATTCACGAATAAGTTTAGGCCCGGATCCTCACAGACTTTCGACCAGCTTTTTGTCTCGGCATCAGATCGTACGCACGGCGTTCAATTAAAGCAAACGATGGGATTAAGATCAAGACAGGACCACTTCTAGTACTGATAGAACAATGACAAGAACGATGATGGGAATAGAAATGGGATCTGCAAATGGGAACAGTAAAGGCAACGGTAACGGCGGCGGTAATGGTGTTTTTCTTCATCATCGGGATTCAGATTGCGGTCATTTTATGGTATGGTCTTCCATTATGGATCGGTTCAATTATGCATTGCATTGCAGTAATGAGTTGCGTTGTGTTGTGTTGATATTTCTCTCTCTTCCTTCCAGTATCTATTAATGATTGATATGATATGATATGACTCACTAGACACTTCATTTTGCTGATTTACTCCCTCGTTACTTCTTCGTCTCTGGCCTAATTCCTACTTTTATATTGACTAAGCACCGTAGCCTCTAGTTTCAAATCTAACTTGTTTTGCGTGAACTATGTATGTATGTATGTATATACTACTACGCTCGTCAACAGCACGATTCGATCTCAGAGGTCTGATATGCAGAGACGGATTCTCAATATTTGTAGATCATTATATCGCTGTTAGAAGGGACGTAGTTTTATATCTGGTGTTTTCGTGGTCTTTTGCTTTTGGTGTAGATCTTAGTGATGGAACGAGGGAAGGGGAAGAGGAAGTCAATATGGAACAAAATGAAACGATGTCCATTGTGGGCATTCGCCTTTTGTTCGTTTGTTCATTTGTCAAAGATACGGATTTTGATGAAGATGATTTAATTGAGCTGCGACAGATTGATGGATGCTATAAATGAATCTGTCAATGCCTCGTTTCGGAAGGCCTGGAAAGCTGACTGTGATTGGCTTCCGCTTCCTGGCTTCCTCCTTACTTGCTTTCTTCATTTGTTACCCTCTCCGTCCCTATACTTCCTAGAAATGGGAAGGAGAACGCCTTCCGATATGCTGCTATAGAATGCTTGATGTTCGTTATTCGTTCGAGTGAGGATGAGCGAGGAGGTTGCTGGTTAGTGGAGAGGAGCAGAGTATGAAGCAGGATGGATGCTGGTGTCTCTCTTCAAGGTAGTGATGCATGGCCAGATCGAATATCTCTAGTCTTATCGAACTCTTCGCGAAACGGAAGGAAGCGGCTCGTTTTGGCTTCAAGATCTATCTTCACGTGTAGGTTGAACCTTCTTGTGGTTGTGGTAGCTTCTTATGCTGAGGTAGGGCCATGTATCTGTTCGTGTTGGTCAGTACACCGTCTTAGTTTGCATTCTTGTTCTTGCGAGCCGGGTTGAAATTGATGAACGGACGAGTGAGTGGGTGATTACCTTCTTAGCTCTAACAATACTGTCTCCATTGTGAATTCTCTTCTCCAGCTTGCTAGACATGGTAGTTTGGTTGGATCAACCTATTTTGATTCGAGATGTCAGTCTCGAGCCGACTCTTGTTCTCAATAGCAGTCATTGACCAACCTTCCCATTTCGCTGGTCTACACATGGTAAATTGACTTTCGATATAAATTGGATCGTAGGTGGGACATCTGGATAATTGGGACCGCAGTGGATGTTGGCGCTGTAGATTCGGTTCTCGTGTACGCTCTACAACATCTGTGTGAGGATTTGGATCTTGGTTCGAGGTAATAAAAACGTACGTGAGGTGGTCCGAGTATTGTGCCGTTCCAGTCGGACATCATCAGATCGTCACCGTTAGCAAGACCGTAAGAGCAGGCCTCTAAAGTATTTTAGTCAATATGCCTTGTATAGTGTCCTCGTTGAACCGACCTGCGCCTAAGCCTTTCTCGCCCTTTTCGAGCTCGTCCATAAGACGGAAATTTCGTGGGACTTTTGCTGCCATGATGAGTGTGACTTGCAGGCGTGTCAACAGTCTGGATTGATGCCGATAAAATCGTCGAGTGGTTGTAAAGATGTCATAGTTCAAGAGGGGCAGTTTGGCGGGCAGATCATCTCCGTAAGGCGCGAGGCTGCCATACGACACTTGGCATCTACATTGGTGATTGCGGAACACATATCCCTAACATTGACTATATGGTCACTAGTGTTGCGCTCCCCATTAAGTCAAAAGGAACAGGTAATCTGTATCTTGAGCATCTGAGATTGCTCAACGACCCACTCGCATCAATATCGGAGAATGTATGAGAACTTGTCTTGAACGCGTGTCTGATACAATGTTTGGGAATTGAGAAGTCTACAACACAATGAGTATAGGCCATGACAGCAGCATTTCTGCAATCAGAGCTTTTAAGCCTGATCTCCGACTCGAAACGCAAACAAAGCGATGTCCGGACTGCTGCAGAAAAATCCCTGGTTGATCTGAAAGCCATATCCGTCACTTCAGAAACTCAACTTGCTGAGGATCTATCGAGAAAACTATCCTTTGTCGAGCCATTTGTATTAGCGTGTAATTCGAAATACACGAAGCTCGCTCTTACAGGCACAACATGTCTCCAACGTTTGGTCGCGAGCAGAGCTCTACCCAAGACAAAGTTAGCAGATGTATTGGACGCGTTCCAAGAAGCATCGCAGCAGGGTCTAGACGTACAACTTAAGATCTTGCAAGCTCTTCCATCACTACTTCAACTATATGCTACTGAACTACATGGCGAACTGCTGGCCAAGATCCTTTCTCTCTGTGCTGGCTTGGCAGGAAGTAAGACTGGTATGGTAAGCAGTACCGCAACGGCAACATTTCAGCAACTCATTGCGTCCGTATTTGAGCGCAAAAGTGAAAACAGTCATGAGACACAAGATGGCGACGAGGACATAAATTCTACAGGCACCGATGCGTCAAAGATTTTCGCTGATATGTGTATGATCACTAGTGGACGAGAATCAGAGTTCTTAAAGTCACAGGGTGTATCACAGTATCTAGCCCTTGAAGTTGTCGAGAGTTGTTTACTAAATGAAGACCTACCAATTCTAGATCGAGAAGAATGTATGGTAGCTTGTCAGACTTATCTGATCCCAGGACTGGTCGAAATTTTGGTGAGAGGTAACAATTTCGCTGCATTTGGTCAATGCTTAAGGGTCATCCGGCTGCTGGCAGCAAATCACCTATCTGAGCTATTTGCAGGCATTTCTGATGCAATCTACGCCATTCTGGATTGGCTAGATCGAGGTCCAACAGCAACTTGGAGGAGACTGTTCTGTCTCGAATTTATGCGAGATATTTGCTCCGACTTTCAGCTTCTTCGGGAGTTCTACATTCTGTTTGACAATGCTGAGAGCGGAAGACATGTTGTTCAAGATTTTGCTGCTGTGCTCGTGCGAATAGCATCAGAAGATCCAAGCTTGATCGGACTTGGTAGGCAGTCTACGATGCCTACAAACAGTGCGGTGGACAGTACCACAAACGGTACATCCTCAATTGATGTCAACGCGTTAGACGCCGTGGGTAGTGTGATGCAAGCGAATTCGAATGCTACAGGAATCAGTTCGCAGTGGAGCATGATCAAGACTCCGCTTCTCGAGCAAACTGAGCGACCGAGTCCACCCGAAATACCCGAGACTTACATTTACACCTTAGTTCTAGCATGTGTTGCAGCAATATCCGATGGTTTGTCAAAATTCATCATGCCATTGAGCGTACCGACTAGACCGAGTCTGAAGTCTACCGACACAGGAGAAGGCGAAGGTACTGCTGGCAAGCCTATTCGGAAGAATAGTCTCAGAGCACAAAAGTATCACCGTCTCTTGAACCCTCTCAAACGGGACGATATTGCCGATCTAGAAGGTGTCGATGTATGTGCAAAGATGATTGAGAATTGTTGGCCAGCAATTCTAGCCATTTGCTCAACCTTCCTCAATTCAGCTCTTGACTCACATTTCTATCATATCTTAGTCCGAACTGTGCAGAAGCTTGCTCAAGTATCTGGAGTCATGGAGTTGAATACACCTCGAGACGCTCTTTTGACAACATTGGCCAAGGTTTCCGTCCCGTTAAACGCTCAATCTCTCATCATAGCATTGTATGGTAATAAGGTTGCAAGAAGATTTGAGTCTGATGCTGATCTGGAAGACGATGGCGTCTCCATTAAATCACCTACAACTAGTACGGCTCGCCCGAGTGTGGATGCTTCACGACCTAATCTCAATGTCCGTAATCTGTTATGTCTCAGAGCTCTACTTAATCTTGGTATCGCATTGGGTCCGACACTCGGCGATGCGTCTTGGTTCATTGTCATACAAGCTTTGCAACAGGTCGATGCTCTCATGTCAGTCAGTCCAACGTCCAAGTCCACGGCAAGTACACCAACTCTCGTCACGGGAGACGGTGAGGGTCAATCTAACTTGGCTTCTGAAATTGCCGCGGTCAGTACAGCGTCCAAACGTATGATTGAGAGCACCCAAACTTACCCTGACTCTGTTCTGGAAACGCTACTTCGAAGTGTTTTCAAGATCATCGATGGCTTAGTTCCCTTCGATGTCGAAAATGGTGAAGACGATGAGAAAACTGAACCGACTGCACTCACTCCACGTGTTGGTAGATCGCACAAGATCTCTCGAAGTGTCTCGGGAGCTTTTGCGTTCTCCAAAGTGTTGAAAGTCGAGGCCGACTTCGTGCTGAAGATTGTAAGTGATCTTGCACGTGTCAACCTTCACCGGTTTGCTTCGGAGTCCTCGAAATCATGCTCGTGGGATTTGGTTCCTTCAAGACTGTTGAGAATCGTCGCAAGCAGGGACATCGATGCGAATTTGAGATTGCAGGCTGCCAGTATCGTGGACGTAATTTCAATGGAAACCGCACGACTTCTAGAAAAGCAGAATTTAAGTAGCGAGGCACTCAACTCTCTCCAGCACACCTGTTTGTCTTCACTTTCTAAACAGATAGGTCTACTGTACAGATCTAGCATGGTTCAGTCAGATACTTTGACGACTGATGTCGAAATTCATCGTCGGCTTTTGGAAGCCTTGGAAAACATTGTGTCTCATTGCGGAGATTCGCTTACGCAAGGTTGGCGGGTCGTATTCGAAGTATTGCAGCTGACTGTACAACCAGTTGTATCGCAAGAAGGGCAACGTGAATCTCATACATCTCACGAAGTCAACGACATCAAATTCAGAACAATTTCCCCAGCATTCCGAACGATTCAAATGATTGTGTCAGATTTTCTTGACTCTATAGATGCAGAATCACTATGGGTGCTGGTACAGCTTTTGCCTCTATTTGGTATGCAGCAAAACGATGTGAATATATCACTCACAACTGCATCACTGTTTTGGAGTGTGAATGGTCTGATCCTTCATAGAGCCAGCACAATTGATGTGTCTAAGAAGTTGTCGGCTGAGCTATCACCTGTGGACAACTCAGATTTGATAGCTGTATCAGAAACTTCGACATTATGGTTTGCCACGATGATGCATCTCGCAGAGTTGTGTGGTGATAATCGAGTTGACGTACGGAACGGAGCACTTCGTGTGATGCTGCGGATATTCGATGCGTCAAGCGAACAATTGAAACCTGAGATGTGGAATATGTCTATTCGCAAAGTTTTGCTACCTCTCCTTCAGCAGTACAGCTCAGCCGTCGATGATACATCAGATTGGCACACTTCATATATCCAGCTTCTGGCAGGGACTGTATCACTTATGGGAAATAATCTCTCAGTCATCATCACTACTGAGACCGTTGAAGAAACATGGAAAGAATTTGCAAATGTCCTACAAAACATGCTCGAGCAAAAAACCGCTGCAGGTCACTCATCTGTTTTCGCAGCTATGACAGATATACTGCGCGCTCTTGCCTCGACCAAGCCATGTCCTGGAGAACTAGTCTTACACTTTCTTCAACTATGGTTTGATTTCCATCCAGAGAATATCAAGCAAGATGATGATTCCACATCCAATGCGTTCGTGGACCATGCAAAGGTGTTTGTTGAGATTGACAATTGTGCACATGAAGCGCTTATAAACCCAGGAACCAGTGGACAGCGTCCTTATGTTTTTGTGATGCGATCGATAAAGCGGACCATTCTATCGGCTAAGCAGAACCGGTATGCAGATGATGTCAAAAAGTTATCACCAGAACAGGAAGCAGCTGTTATGAACCTCAAAGTCCTACGTACTATCATGTTAGACCACAAACTGGAGTATTCTATGTATTTGATCGATCTGGTCGAAAGTGCTTTATCGCGGCATCTTCCATCGAAAGAAATTAAGCAGCCTTCAGATCGATTAGACACTTCACAAAAGCCGAAGCTTATCGCTCTAATGTCGACGTGTATCGAGATATTACGATCCGAAATCCCTACTACAGAGGGAGGAGAAGAGTGGATCGCAGATCTAGCCGTACCAGAACTTCTACAAATACTGGGCAAAGTCATATCATCGAAATACACGACAATACCAACGAACAATGCTGTGCCTGCGTGGAAGACTGCTACTACTGCTGCTGTCGAGATTGTGGAAGCAGTTAGGAGGCATGACAAACACCTTAAAAGTGATCAGCTTCCCAGCATTGCAAAAGTAATACCTGCGATGGCCGAAGCTATATTGGACGCACCATTTCTAGAGGGGAAGCTCGTACCTCCGACAGATGAGCAAATCATAGACGACGAGAATTTCGATATCGCCTCTTTCCTACGGCTCCACGAAGCACTTGTACCATTAACATACTGTACAGACTTCCCTGACTCCGTTCGCAAACAATATATCCTCACATTATTCAAAACATCTCTTATCGCAAAACCATGGTTCGGAGACCTACCACTCGACCTCCTAAATCAGCCTCTATCAAAGTTCAAATCCATCCGAGCTGGGTCAATCCGTAAACCCGATTTCTACATTCGCAAAGTCATCAGCTACAAAGTTCTAGACGCACTTCTAGGTCTCGTCTCCAATTCTACTGGACCAAGTCACGAGAACTCAGCCTCAACGGACTCGCTTGTAACAGCCAAAGCCGCAGGGCCATATATCCTGCTCCGTCTCTCCCACACGATCAAAACTTTCCTGGCAGACCAATATCTCCGACACCTCAATCCCCCACCAGAACTAATTCAGAAAGAACTCAACGTCATCCTGAACAAATACCTGACTCTCCGTGTTCAGGACCAAGCCTTCGCAGATCTACCCGGACTGAATGTGTCTGGAGCTATATTCGGAGATGGAAAGTCTCATCTGCGCATCATGTACCCTCTCATCATTCGACTTAAAGATTTCTGGGCTGGATTGCCTAAGCTAGAAGTTTGCGCTTGGCAGGATGACCAAGATGGCATTGAGGCATGGAGGGCTTTGAAGGGCTGGAGTGAAAGCTTGGCTGAAGGGTGGGTTGACTTGTGATGAGATCTTTGAGATAATGTTTTACGTCGTATTGTGCTCTAGTACTATGCACGTGATGAAGAAGGAAGTCAGGTGAGGTCGATGAAGAAGAGATCTACCTTCTCATATTTGATAGGTGTGGTGTTATGTTGTATCCGTTCGTGAGAGAACGGAATCGAAGTAGATGCGTTTGCTTACTTTAGAATCGTGGCACAAGTTTTGGCGAAGTCACCGTCGTTTGTCATCAGGGCAGAAACATAGAACTTGTCTTCATCTCCAATCATGATATCACTTTGGCGGACGAGCATTGATCTTGGACTCGAATTGATTGTTGCCCTCCCTACATTGTCAATTTGAAGTGCTAGAAAATGAGCGAGAATGTTTGAACAAAGAAGGTGTAAATCATTGAAAATCAATTCTTGCAATTTGCCGCTACCTTTCTACGACTGCAACCATTCCATGAATTCGTGAACATCGTAATTGAGCGAGTACAAGAGAGATAAAAGACAGTGTACTGTATGTAGTGGCACAAAATTCCCTTCATGCTCCGTCTCGCATATCGTCGCCATCGTTCCACCGTACAGAATGCGGTTGCATGACATCATATTATCCATAGGAACCAAGATACAATACGATGAATATAACCATGATCATCAATTGTCTCGATTTCGGATCTTGAATTGATGTACTTCGATGACCGGATGATTTGCTTTTAGGAGAGAAAGAAAGTTTTAGCTGATTTGTCCTGATTGTTACGCGGAGGATATTCATTCATTTATAGCTCTTCTTTATGCTGGGTTGGAGAGGATCTGTTTTCTTGGCTCGTGGACGGGGTCTTGAATTGATGGAGATGGTGAGTGAAACTTACATGTTGCAGATGTCGGTATTGGCTAGTTTTGCGGTTGGGTAGAAGATCTATTTGGTGTTAGTTGAATTCTTCATGAATGGCTGTTAGGTATTGAGCCGAGGAAGCGATTGATTTGATGATGTGTTCATCATGGTTATGAGCATGGTCTTGATACGACATACCTTAGGTTGTCCCTTTCCCATTGACACAGTGATACCACCTTTACCATCAGTCTTGACTTTGCTGCAGGTCAAGATCTCAATGACTTCACTATTAGCTTCGAAACCTGTGTTAGAACCTATATACTGCTTGTACTTGGCTCCCTTCGATCCTTTATTGCTGAAAACGCCAAGGATCGAATTACCGTCAAAACCTTTCCTCATCGCGATTGTCGTCGTGTCACTGTAGATCGGATAGGCCTTGTAGTTGACATATGTATCGTCCATGGAGATCACGACATTTCGGAGCTGATTTACCTTGGCTATCATTTGATAGAGCTCTGTGTTTGTAGGATATTTGGTAAGCCATAGAGCTTCACGATCATATGGATCATTGCCACCATTGAGATGCTGTTCTTGTCCATAGTAGAGATTTGGAATACCGTCGGCAAGGAGTGAAAATGCAATTGCGTTCTTAGCCTGCGCGATGTCGGATGTCAGAGATGGGAAACGAGGGTTGTCATGATTTTCAAGAAATGGACCGAGGAGAGTGCTGTCTTTGCAGTTGTCCTTGACGTAATTCACGATGTCGACCAGATCAGTCATACTTCCGGATGTCGATTTGAAAGCGTTTGTGAGAGGGAAGTAGAGCGGGTAATTGAGAAGGCCGTCCATATAATTCTGGTCTGAAGCATTTGTCAGTAAATTATCGCGTCTAATTCCGGCTTGAGCTGATGGAACATTTGTTTGAAGTGCTCAGTATAGAGTTGCAGACCTTATGGCTGGATTCAAGAGTGTAAATGCAACAGGCTGTAGACTTACAATCGCATACATAATCAGTATCGCTTGTAAAGACTTCTCCAATACAGTAGACACCTGCAGCAGCATTGAAACCAGCCCAGAAATCCTTATTGACATGTTTCACTGTGTCGACACGAAGACCGTCGATGTTATAAGTAGAAACAAGATTTCGAATCCATGAGTAGTAGATATCCTTGACATCTTGTCTGGTTGTGTCTACATCTGGAAGCTCAACAGGAACATCATAGCCTATCCAGCAATCTTCAGTAGATGTTTGATTGCCGTAGTCGACTTTGCAGGGCTTGTGGAAGTATTTGGAATCATTGAAAGGATTCAGTGAAACGTATTGAACGTCACGTGCCAGACGAGATGGATATGCGAAATGGTTTGCCACGACGTCAACCATCAAATACATACCACACGAGTGTAATGCTGCAGACAATGCCTTGAGATCACTGTCGGTTCCGTAATGGTAGTTCAAACTGTAGATATCGTTTTGCCAATATCCGTGAAAACCTTGTGTGCCATTGTTCACCTCAGTCTGATGAGTAATTGGAGTAATCCATACCTACAAATGTAAGCTGGCTTCGGTTGGTGTTAAAATCCGAGGCTTACAGCGGTGAATCCCATATTCTTGATGTAATCAAGCTTATTGATCAAGCCTTGCCAGGTGCCTCCACAATACTGACCGGCAGTGATGTTGCATGGCGCCGTCGTTGAACCGTCAGTGCGAGCAAATCGGTCCGTCATGACAAAGTATATAGATCTTGAACGCCATTCACTAGGAGACGCAGCGTAGGTCAGGCAAGCCTGAAGAGCCAGAAGTAGAAGTGTCAAGCAATACATTGTGCGATGTTATTATTCTCGTAGTACTTGAGTAGACTGATGTTCTGCAGAGTTTGCGATCTGGTATAACTGGTCTGTCGTCTTCCTTAGGGGCGTCTGTGTCTACAGTGGTGTATTCTGTAAGTTATTCCAGATCTCTCGTTAAGTTAAAGGTCTCCGAGTGATATCGAAATTGAACCGAGTCAGATGAAGCCTACCTGAGAGCACGAGGACAGCTGTTCGATATGTCGAGCGACAGGTGATCAAAGGTGATGAACTGAAGTTTCATCAGAGCAGACCAGCTGCTGATGTTGAGGAATTGTTATATCAGATAACCGTCTGACATGATGAACAGAAGCCGGGAAACAATAATCCTTTCGTATTCACAACGGCCAAAGGATTTGTTGAGCTTCTTGTCTAGGTGAAAACAAACGAAGAGAAACGCAATCAATCAGCCAACAGCAAGATATCTCACGTGAAGGAAATACTATTATAATGATTGGCTTCTAAAATCTCGAAGCAAGGAGCCTAATTTGCATGAAACAAATGCAAGCTGACACTTGCGACCGAATCCTCTTACTTAAAAACTGATGATGGCATGAAGTTGACAGGAATGTACACGTCGATCACTCGATCCACCAAATATTCCCTATGGAAGTCAAAACTTCGCGTTATATCTTTAACACGCGACTTGTGTCTCAATCGCATGCACATTCAGAGACGGGCTTGTATGACCAGCTCTGCGTGACTACATGGGTGTATATCTGCGATACTGATATACACAGGTCTCACTATGTAAGGTCATGGATGAACTGCTTTTGTGCCTTGATTTATCTGTCATCACTCATCCATAACCATTCAGCACCTGCACAGATCTCACTCATGAGGCTATTCAAGTCGTCCGCGCTCATCTGCGATGTGATGCTATAATTCCGCACTCAAATTGCATACGTAGATGTCATGCTTACCACTGCATACCGCTCGATACGATCCTCTTCATCGAACGTGCCGCGGGCTAAGATCTCGGTTGCTAGTATCGGATAATCGACTGCTACGTCCGAATTCCACTCTCAAGGCATACTATAACATTACGCGAATACTCCTCATGAAGAGAAAGTAAACAGACATATCTGATAGCAGTTGGGAGTCAACTTCGAATCGAGATCACGCAGAGCATAAAACGGACTGCGCAGACGTGATGACATCTCAATATGACGTTGTGATATGTGGTAGTGGTTCTGCAGGTCTTGCTGCCGCAAACTGGCTATCCAAGTATGGAGTTCGATGCAAAATACTGGAAAGACGGGACGGACCTATGCGTAGGGGTCAAGCAGACGGTGTACAATGTCGTACTGTCGAAATATTCGAAAGCTGGGGTCTATCAGATGATATGTTGCGCGATTCATATCATGTATTAGAAGTCACGTTCTGGTCTCATGACGGGACAAGTTTGAAAAGAAACAGAAGGACGCCAGACACCGAGCCAGGTCTTTCCCATCAACCACATGTCATCCTCAATCAAGCTTTAGTGAACGGTCTACTCATTCGAGATATGAACGAAAGGAACGGACAGATTGTTGACTATGATTATCAGATAAAGGATGTCTCTGTCGATACCGAGTCAATCAACAATCCTGATGCTTACTGTGTGACCGTATCCGCCGAGAGAAATGGTAAGGAGGAGATCTTCAAAGCTAAGTACGTTTTGGTAGGTCACATCATCAGGTACGAGCCTAGTGACGATTACTGACTCATATAGGGATGTGATGGTGCTCACAGCGTTGTCCGTAAGTCGCTGGGATTCAAGATGATTGGAGATAGTACGAATGCAGTGGTAAGTATTTCCCTGCATTTCCCGTCCCTGATTCCGGGCTTCTTTTGGCACTTGGTTCACAGTCTTGCTCCTTATGTGACTGGCTTTGTTGCACATAAAATCCAATGACAGGATTGCTAATACAATACTCAACTAATAGTGGGGCGTCATGGATGTCTATCCTAGAACTGACTTCCCAGACATTCGCAAGAAAGTAGTGCTACATACTCCTGCTGGAACCTTGATGATCATTCCCAGAGAGGGTCAAAGTCTCGTTCGATTCTACATTGAGCTTCCTGCAGGATGCAACGCCAAAGATGTCACCTTGGAGGACCTACAGCAGAGTGCAAGATCAATTTTCTCACCATACAAGATGGAAATTGCAGACACGTATTGGTGGTCTGCATACTCAATTGGTCAAAGATTAGCGGATCATTTCCATCAGGACTACCGTGTATTCTTAACTGGCGATGCTTGCCATACACATTCACCCAAAGCTGGTCAAGGTATGAATGTGAGTCTTCAAGATGGTTATAACATCGGATGGAAGCTTGGATCTGTTTTGACAGGCCAAGCACATCCTGCTATACTTGAAACATATGTGACAGAGCGTGCTGCTGTAGCAGCTGATTTGATCGAGTTTGATAGAAATTGGACCAAACTATTCTCGAGCATGCACGATGAAACTAAATCAGTCACCCCTGAATATTTCAGTGACCAATTTATCAAAAACGCTCGCTATACCGCTGGTCTCACTGCTCGATACGAGGATTCATGGATTACATCCTCGACTCAGAGTACACCAGGCCTAGCTAAGAAGCTTACAGTCGGCATGCGATTTCCAAGTACTCAAGTAGTCCGATTCTGCGACGCAAGAGCAATGCAACTGGTTCGAGCATTTCCCGCTGACGGACGATGGCGTCTGATAATATTCGCGGGGGACATCAATCAAGAGTCATCAGCCACAAGACTGCAAAAAGTATCCTCGCCCGCAAATTCTACTTCACCGATGGTAATGCTAACCAATCCCCAGCTCGGAGAGTTCCTCTCCTGCCGTACTACCGGTCCCATCATAAAATGCAAAGCTTCCAAACCATACATCGACAGCTTCATCGAATCAATACTCGTCCTTTCCGGCAAAAGGATAGAAACGGAACAAGATCAAATACCCGACTATTTCTGGCCTGAGACCGGACAGTGGGGTATGCGAGGTAAGTCACACTCAATAGAGATAGAATTCATTTCACTCGTGAACTTCTTGCTGACTTGTTTACTTGTTATCAGATCTACATAAAGTCTACCACGACGACGAAAGCTATAACTCAGGCCATGGACACGCTTATGATTTCTATGGTGTCGATCCTAAGGAAGGGGCTGTTGTTATTGTGAGACCTGATCAATGTAAGTTGACTTCCTCGTCTTTCATCTAACACGACAAAGATTACCTCATCACTGTCATTGAAGGCCTTGGGTGATGCTGTGATACATCTTGGACTTTGTTTGCTTGAAGTCTAAGCTAATTTGTCTTGTGTAGATATATCTATGATCACTCCACTGGATGATCATGAAGGAATCAGGGATTTCTTTGAGAAATTTGCGTTGTGTTTCATTACTTGGAAGCGATGATGGGTGTTTATTTGTTGCTCGTTTTCGAGGCAGAGCCAGCCAGGACTTGATTGCAGGGAAGGGCCTGGTGGCCATGATGGTGAAGAATGCTTTTGCTTATACCTCCATGTCTCTTTCTGCTATACTGTGACTGTGATTGCCGTCATAGTTCCAATTCAGTTACAGATACGAGAAGTATCGTCGAGAGTTGATGGACTGCATTCGCGAATAATGTCATGATATGTAATACGATACGATACAAAAGGATAAATTGAGATAGGATCAGAGAGAATAAATATGTCAATTCAATACTTCTATTCCATTCAACGCCAATGTTCAATTTCCAATCCTTACCTCAATCTATACCTCTACTTTTGATTCTATCTATATCCAGTCCCTCAACTTAAGATTCGGAAAACTAATTCTTGATTCCTGAACTCCAAGACTATCATGAACCATGATCAGCGTAGGTGCTGAGACAAATGCTCCATACACAGGATCGCAATTTGTGTTCCGAAGTAGATTCAAATCTTCGCTTTGGATCTAGAGTTTCCTCTCTTCCTTTTTCTTGTCTTCATTCCATCCACATCCTGTACCTTCGGCCAATCCTCATCCTCTCCGATTAGACTCTTGCCGTGATTCAACCCGTCATATGCCATTAGTGTCTCAACATGACATAATACCTCTGCCTCCTTGTTCACGCTACCGTCGATGCCGTTCTCGGTCTCATCAGCAGTAGGAACAGCGAAAATCTCAATGCCGCCGAAATCACTGTATGATTCTTTTGAGTCCGATGCGATTGTGTATACCATTGTTGCGAGGGCGAAGCGATCGTTGACGAAGAGTTCGAGTATGTCTCCATCTGAGATTATTGTCATGTTGAGTTTTTCTAGTTCTTCTGTTTCTTCTGCACTAGATTCGGATGGTGATGAAGATCCATTTTGTGCTGGTTGAACGTCATGAAGAGTGCGGGTTCTGAAGAGTGTAAAAAGGCCGGATTCAGAACATAGATTGAATTTGTACTTCTCTTTGTTTTTGGCTTGGGACGGAGAGAGGGATTTACTTCTGTCGACTGTTATTTTCTCATGTAGGAGGTCGAAGAAGATTGTGGTTTGTGTTCTTGAGGAGGGCGATTGGCGGATGTGTAGACCCAAGGATTTGCATTTCGGGAATTGTTCTGATGACGAGAGAGGAAATGATATTGTTGTTGAGAGGGACCATGTTGGGTATTTCGTTCTAATAGGCAGACGGTTCGATTGCGAGGCTGAAGTTAGGATGATTGTATCTATAGTATTTGTAGAGAGTGCGGAGTCTCGGAGAGTAGACAGTTCTGAGATTGGCTTTACGCCCAATGTGTGGATGGTGACGGGATTTGTATTGGTCTTGCCGTTTGTGGTCCTTGATGATCTTTTGGTAGAAGAGTAATCGATTTCGATGCTTGAAACCTCGCTTAGAGGGCTTCGCAAGGACCCAACAACATTCTGAATCGTCTGAATGAAGACCTCGCGGGGAAAGGCCAACGAACCATTCCAGCTCTTGAGTTTGCAGTACTCTGGACTACAATCTTCTTCTGGAATCCAACCATGAACGATCCTTCTGTCTGTCTTTGTATCATGAAATGAATTGGCAGCGTAGTAGATCCCGTGGTCTAGAATGCCACCATACCTATGTTGAAGTCTGACTTGACCCGATGGACCCTTTACTAGATCACCACACATCCATTGTTGATGTCTTGTTGTCCGAGGAGGTATGTAATCGGGAAGATTGTGGGCTTTGATGTGATCACGATCGACATCGCCTTCAGATCCGAGGATGAGAAACTCGCGAGAGTAGTTTGTTAATGACGAGGCGAGGGTCATAAAGTTGACGCATTCCCAATTGATACCATAATTACACTCCCATCTTGAAGGTTGGTATCTTTCTGTCATATCAACGAGCGGTCCAAGATATTTCCATTCGGACCTATCTTTTCGATTCACAGCGTATAGAAAAGATGTTGGTCCTTTCTTTTGTATACCTCCCGAGATCAAACCATATAACGATTTCTCGCCTCGTGTTTTATCCATGGATGGCCAAGCTGCCAGATATGGATCTCTGAAACCTGTAACTTCAAGACCTTCAGGCTCTTCTGGTAGAATAGGATTGTTCTTTGACTTCGTCCACGTCATTCCACCATCAGTTGAAGTCGCCATTGATAGACCTGCGGTCCCTCTCGCCGCCGGATCAGTCCAGTGAAATGGTAGTGCACGTATCGAAGAGTAGAAGACCTCCATTTCTTGAGCGCCAGTTAGAGGAGTCATGCATCCGGTGAAGATACCGTCTTTGTCGTAGCTTTGACCTGGTTGTATGGGAGCATGTGGTTTTGCAAACTTCCATCGAATCAAGTTTTTGCTCGTGGCATGCCCCCATGACATATTTCCCCATTCTACTCCGGTCGGATTGCCTGAGATGGTCAGTATCTGCTCTAAAAAGAAGTCAAGTAGTCGTACATTGGTAGAAGATGTGATACAACCCCGTGCTTGGATCATAACTCGGAGCACAAGGATCATTCAGCCACCCCTTTGGCGAGGTGATATGAATATTCGGTCGCAACATTCCTTGGTCGATTTGGTTCAAATATCGTCTTCTACCAACAGGATCCTTCAGTAGAGCTCTCCTTTTGTATTATCCTTGACCAAATACTGGAAAAAAGCGGATGGCCGATGTTGGGAGTCGGCACGCCATACATTCCTAAGTCTCATATCTCAGCCATGCGGGAAGCTTTCTCATCTTGATCATCCCAAATGGAATCACATCCGCTGATCATCATGTCATTGCGAATATGAACGGGAGAAGATTTCAAAACTGGATCCTATCGAGATTGAGATGGCCAATGATTGTGACCATCGCCGAAGACTGGACCGGCATGGTGACCACAACTTGATACACCGCTTGTTTTCGGTCTGCGGCTTCACTGTGCTGGATGTGAGTGTGAATATCCAATTGCTTGGCCTGTGGGTGTCGCGCTTCCTTGGAGTTGAGGATAAATGATCGCTTGGAACAAGCTAAGCAGTGGCCACGAAGCTAATTAGGTGCGGCTATCTTCCAACCGAGACGCGTTCACATCATATGAACATACCTCCTATGAATATCTTCCGACAATAGGCAGACAGGTCGCCATCTCGCGAGTATTAGATGCAATCCCCAGCTGTTCAGCTGCCTTGCTATGTACTGTCATCAGGTTAACCATATCACTACGCGGAACACGCTTGCGATGACTGCGCCGCGTGCCAATCTGCACAATTAGCAGGGGTAATCAGGAGTGTATGCAGAAGCTACAGAACCTTGACAGGGGCAACAATCCTCGTCACATTCGACCGACGCGTTCTTTCACTCTAAATTGTGGCTGCTATAGACGAGGCTGGTTTCATGAAGGAACTTATGGCCAATGGTGGCGCTTGCTGACTTTCCTACTTGAACCGCAGCAGCACTGAGCGTTCTCCTCAATCTAATAAGATATCGATCTTTCGTGACGATGCCTTACCCAACTCACAACCGCAGGGTCTCCTTGCAGCTCTTTACTACACTTGCTTCACTTCTCGAGTTCTCCCATGTCCAATGAAGCCGGCCTTGCTCCCAACTCGATCCCACTTCGACACAGTCCATGAATCTCTTCATTCAACTCCAGGGAATCTTCAATCTAGCTTCAAGGAAATCCCAGTCTAGCTTCAATCCAATTTCATGAATCCATCTGTTCATCTTCACTTCCGATTTCTTTGACTGTTACTTTCCGATCATGTCTTCGTTACCTATGTCGGAGTATCAGGTAGGAGTGGTATGTGCGCTCCCGAAAGAAATGGCTGCAGTCATCGCTATGATGGACGAAGAGCATGGACCACTCAAGAGACGGAATGCACAAGACCATAACAGCTATACGCTAGGCCGAATTCATCAGCACAACGTGGTAGTTGCGTGCTTGCCAGCCGGGGTGTATGGCACCAATTCAGCTGCAGCAGTAGCTAAAGACATGCTGAGGACATTTACGGGTGTACGTGTTGGTCTTATGGTAGGAATTGGAGGTGGAGTTCCCGACCTGCCCAAGACCGACATTCGACTGGGTGATGTGGTCGTCAGCCAACCAGATCAGGCTTGCGGCGGAGTGGTGCAATATGATCTGGGAAAGAGTCTTACAGGTGGTGCGTTCGAGCGTACAGGATCTCTAGACAGGCCTCCTACCGTTCTCTTGACAGCTCTCTCAGCCTTACAGACGCGACAGCTTCTATGTGGGAGCCAAGTTTCTGACTACATGAAAGAAGCAATTGCTAAGTATCCTCGAATGTCGGGACAAGGCTATAGCTGCCCGGGTATCGAAATGGATCAACTCCATTGCACCTCATGCCACACTTCTCAGCCTCAGAATGTCATGTCCTCCCAGTGTGAGACTTGTGACGATCTCAAGGCGTATAGAACAACCCGCTTGGATGTGAGCCCTGTCATACACTATGGTACTATAGCTTCGGGAAACAAGCTCGTCAAAGATGTCATAATACGGGATCAATTGAGACAACAACTTGGGGCCAAGTGTGTGGAAATGGAGGCGGCTGGACTGATGAATCAGTTTTCTTGCATTGTCATCCGTGGCATCTGTGATTACGCAGACTCTTACAAGAATGACGTGTGGCAAGAGTACGCGGCTCTCACCGCTGCTGCATTTGCGAAAGAGTTGTTGCTGTATCTAGTGCCAGAGCAGGTCAATATTGAGAGACCACTACAAGAAATGGCCAGTAAGTAGACTGATCCTGTCTCTCCAAAGCTATATAATCCTTACAATATCTTGTATCATGCATCAATTCTGCTGTCGGGAAGAAGCTCAACACGTATACAGCACCGCGTTCGCTCGTCTCTTGTACATCTGTCAAACGATGATTTCCACAGCTAACCTTCGACTTCCTTCTCAGGTCTTTTCAGGGAGCAGATTAATGTTAGCGAGAGACTTCTTGACGAGACTAGACAGCAGCACGAAACGGCACAGGCACGATATCAGAACGATCAGTACCGGATGTGCCACCAAGCTTTCAAGACAAGCAGATACGAGGATTTCAAGAACGTCAATCCTCAACGTGTGCCTGGGACTTGTCAGTGGGTATTGAACAATCCAACATACAAGCGATGGCAAGAGAGTCAACATCACGATTTAATATGTATCTCAGCAGACCCTGGCTGCGGCAAGTCTGTACTGGCGAGGTCACTGATTGATAACGAGCTCCAGAGTAATGACGACCGCAAGGTCTGTTATTTCTTCTTCAAAGACAACGAGGATCAGAACAAACTCTGTACCGCGCTCAGTGCTCTCCTTCATCAATTGTTTGATCTCGAACCTCGACTTCTCGCGCACGCCATGCAGGCTTGGGGAAAAAATCAGGACAAAGTAGCTATCGAGACCGATGAGATGTGGCGCATCTTGATTGCAGCAGCGAAGGATTCAAAAGCACCCAGTGTGGTCTGTGTACTTGATGCTCTTGACGAGTGCCGGGACGACGATAGATCCCGACTGATTGATAACCTGAGTCAGTTCTACCAAGCACCGGCTGCTGAGTCTTTCACTGATCAGCAATGTCGGCTGAAGTTCTTAGTTACCGGCAGGCCGTATAGCGACATTCAGTATGGGTTCCAGATGCCGTCTCATCTGCCTTCCATCCGGCTGCGTGGCGAAGAAGAGAGTGAGCAAATTCACATTGAGATCAATGCGGTCATCAAGATCCGTGTTCACACACTAGCACATGACCTTGAATTGGAGCCAGGAGTTAGGGATCGCATTGAGAATGAGTTACTTCGAATGGAGAATAGAACCTATCTATGGCTCTATCTGGTTATCGAGAGTATACGTGAGACTTTCTCCCACAGTCTCTGGCCGGAGAAGGAATCAATCGAGCATCTTCCTTCGACCGTTGAAGACGCTTACGAGAAAATATTAAGCAGGGTCAAAAAGGGCAATCAAGATCGGGTGAAACTGATATTACAGATCGTTCTCGGCGCAAAACGTCCCTTAGCAATTGGTGAGGTTGCGATTGCACTTGGAATAGCTACGTCACGACACAAAGATGCGAGGATGCTCCAGGATGTAATAATCTGCGAGACTCGCTTAGAGAAGCAGATCCGGCAGTGGTGTGGTTTATTCGTTGTGTTCTATCAAAAGAGGTTACATCTCATTCACCAAACAGCAAAGGAATTTCTGATCCGAAAGGACGATGAAACAACGCTTTCAAGAACTTGGAAGCACTGCTTGAGTATCGCCGAATGCGAATTGACTATGGCCCAGATGTGCGTCGATTTCTTGTCTCTCGAAGATGTGACTAAAATCGGAGGAGATCTTGTTAGTGAATTGAAAGGCGCTACCCGGGACCCCGAGTTATCGAATACACTTGCTTCGAAAGACACATTGAGGTCATTTACGGTATACTCAGCCGAGAATTGGGGTGGTCACGTCAAGAATATGCACTTATTGGTAGACATCAGACTATTGAATAAAGTTCTGTGTCTATATGATTCTCGTACTGAGCTATTCAAATGGTGGTTTTATCTCTTCCGGAGAACTGACTGTCAGTTTCCATATACCTTTGACATTCCAATCTGTCTGGCCGCAATGAATGGACACGAAGAGATTGTTCAGATGTTCTTGGACGACGAGCCATCTGTAGTGGATCAACCAGGCAGTTGTGGAACGACCGCGCTTTATTGGGCCGCTAAACACGGGCATGAGATGATAGTCAAGTTGCTGCTTGACAGAGGTGCCGACGTCAATGCTACCAAAGAATGGGTTTTTAATGCACTCGATGTAGTATCGGGGCGTGGTCATCAAGATATAGTCGAGCTGTTGCTGAGCAAGGGCGCAAAAGCGCTCAATTATGCTCTCGGATCGGCATCGGCGCGTGGTCACCGGAATATAGTCGAACTATTGCTTGACAAGGGTGCGAACAAGCTAAATCAAGCTCTGTACGTAGCATCAGAGAATGGTGATCGGGAGATAGTTGAGCTACTGCTGAGCAAGTATCCAGAAAGGCTTGATCGTGCTCTCAAGGTAGCCTCGAAGTGGAACCATCAGCATGTAGTTGAGTTACTACGTAATGAGATCGCAATGCGCGAAGAGGAACAACCCCGGAAGAAAGCTCGATGGAATTGGGATCTAGGTGTATATGATGGTGTATGCAAGCCATTATCCCTGAATGATGACAGTCGAGTGGTCGGTGATGACTGTGATGGTCAACGCAGTAGCCGTTACAATCTACGAAGACGAGGGCTAAGATAGTACCATCGTGATTGATAGTAGTACATTTGGTCATTAACAGTAAGATTGACAACTTGCAATTCTCTGTCAGCGTTTTCATTCCTCGTGTCAGGCCTTTGTTCGTCGCCTATTAAGCAAATCCCAAACTGCTATAGCATTGTCCTCAAGACTTGGAGTGAGCCTCCTTCAACTCTCGACCCTTGTCCGTCAGATCACGAACGACAAATTTATCCCTTGTGACACAGACTCCCACTTCACTCACCTTCACCACCTACCTAACAAACATCCACTCTCAAAACAGTAGGATCATGATCCGAAGCCTGATCAACAGCACTAACCCAAGTATTAACATGAACATGCTCAAGCTCCACCTTCTTACCCGCACCAGCAATGCCCTCACTAACAAAAATATGATCAATCTCCTGACAATTCATATCAAAAAGATAAGTATATCTCTCCGTCGCCTCAATACCAGCTACATCATCCGCATCACGAAGTCCCGAAATATTAATGAAATCCTGTATCGAAGCCACGAACGCGAATTCATTGAAATCTCCTGCTGTGATTATTTTCGCGCTGGAATCTTGTTTGAGGATCTCGGCGACGAAAGATGCTGTGACGTTCGATTGGGAGATTCGTTGGGAGATCCCGCCGTTTATTGGGCGTCGGGGATCTGATTCGATTCCTGTTCCGCCTCCCTTTGATGTCATGTGTACGTTTATTGTGAAGAATTGCTTGTTGTCGACTGTTGTTTCCCATTGCGCTACTAGGGGTTTTCGGGAGGATTTCCAGGCTGTGTTCGTCGGGTCGATTAGACCTGGGTTGTATTTCAATTTTGGGCCTGAGAGGACTTGGTTTGCTTGGGTTGCTGTGCCGGGTTGGGCTCCGGGGACTAGGCGGACGGTTGAGGGGTTGTATAGGTAGGCTGGGCGGATGTTACCTCCTGGTTGGCCTCCATTTTGGTCATTCACGGGGTCAATTGCGAGGAAGGAGTAGGAGATTCCTCCGTAGGATTTTATTGCGTTTGTTATCGTTGTTAGGGTTTCGTTTGAGTTCACGGCTGGATTTTGGTTAGTTTTTGGATACGATGGGTACTGGGGGATCTCAAACTTACTTCCGTCGTCTGTTGGTCCGCTGTTGTCTTGGATCTCCTGTAGGAAGACAATGTCCGGATTTTTGAGATAGTTGGCGATGTGGTCCGCAATCTGAATATGTGGCTTGTCTGTCGAGTTTGGTGCGAAGTTCTCGATATTGTAGTCACCAATAGTAAGGCCTGAGCAAGTACCAGACGAAGTTAGAGTTGTTTTTGGAGGCAGAGCTGGTGATTGTGCGCTTGTGATCTTTATGGCTGTAAGCGGGAGAATAGTGTAATATCCAAAGGTGTATGTCACTACTCCAGTAATGTCTTCTAGAGAATCGCCGAGCTTGGTGCTGTTGGGATTGTTTGTGCCGTCTAAGGGATCACCGATGATGATTGCTTCTGGATTGGAATCTAAGCCTTGTTAGCACGGATCACTGAAAATTGATGCTTCCAGATAGCTGAATAAGATCGAAAAACAACACAGTCTGAAATGCAACCGACCAAGTACTTCATCACACACCTTTAGCAGTCATAGTTAATCCTCCACGAGCATTATCACCAGTAGTCTTCCACGAACCCACAACCCAAGTATCACCATAGGAACTAGCCTTCGAAAGAGCCCTGGCCTTCTGCACGGTGACAAGTTCCCCGCTCAAAGACTCCCAGAAATCAAGGCCATACTTCGTAGGTTGTAGAACAGGATTACTTCCCGAAACACGACTGACGTTGTTAGGAAGACTGTAGACATCACCATTGTCCAACGAGGTGAATTGCTCTGTAGGTGGACTCAGGGAAGCACTACTTCCCAAAACGAATGGCTCGAAAGCATTCTTTTGGGATAGAACTTTCACGTTGACCGGCTTTGAGATCTGAGTCAGATACAAGTATGTAGAACTAGATCTATACTCTGTAACTCGACCACCAAGGGAAATGATATCGCCTGTAGTCAATGTCTTCGCGATAGTGCTGTTGAAGACATATATTGATTCAGAGGTCGTTGGGTCATTGTCTGGAGTCGTTGAACGCAACCAGAAGCCATTTGGTCCCTTGGCAGTTACGAGACCAGTAACATTCGTCACATCTTTGTTTTGATATGGAGAGAGAAATTTGTTGCCGTTTATTTGTGCTATTGTTTCGGCTGTGGTAAGGTTGAGGTACAGTGCTATCGCACCGAGGTACGACGTCTTCGAGAAGGGAAATCTCATGGTGGCGACTTTACCGGTTGAAGAGAGACAACGCACTCACCGTCAGTATCGTGCAGGTCTCTTGACTTCTTATAGCGGAATGGGTAATCCTGCAATCACCTTTGTCGGGAGCATCATGTTTGGGGAAGTACTACCTTTCGTGGCCTCTGAGATGGAATAACAACTACATCCTCTCATCCACCCCACGTGTATTGAATTGATGCAACACCAAGCACACGCAATAATGCTTCGTGCACGTCCATCATGAATCGGTATGCTTGGTTGTCGATCAAGAATGTTGTAGTGTGGGAGATTAAAAGCGAGTAATTGGATAGCAAGTGTTGATGAGGTGCGCCGAGAAGATTGGCACCAGGATATGAGATTTCAGGGGTCTACGGGGAAACTTGTTTAGCTATTGCTTAGTTACGACATCACCAATCGAATCAGCGTTCGGGGATGGGAAAATTGGAAAGTCGATCTTCCGGAGGAACTTCTAGAAGTAGCAGGTATTTGGTTTCAGGCGAAGTCAATTATGGTCATGGAATGCTTGTATCGATATATTCTAGGATGAATCTATGCAGATTTATGTTCTTGTCTAGTTTTCGTTCAAAGTTCTACTCTGTCTGCTGTAACCCTCCAGTACGCTTACCTTCCACAAATACAACTGGCGCTGTGAAATGCTTCTTGCCGTGGACGAAATATGTTAGAATGCTTAGTACAAGTACACCCGCCCAAACAGCTGGTGCCCAATTGGCAGAAGTGGTGTCCACCGGCAGTTCAGTTGGAAAGCAACTGAACACTACGGCAAACCCAGAGTAAAAGAAAGCAAAGATATTGATGGGCAGACCCCAAAGTCCTAGACTCCATCGTGCTGGAGGCAGAGGTTCCCCTCGCAATCGCTTCAATGCAATACAACCGATCGAAAGCATGTATGTACTCATCAGTGCCAGTAGATTGAGTGATACGACAATATTGAAACCCGATGTGGATCCCAAATTAATGAGACAAATCACTCCCGAAAGAACTGAAGTAAAATAGACAGCGTTGAAAGGGATGTGTCTCTTCTGCTCCATCTTACTCAACCATCTGGAGAATGGGAAGCCTTTGTCTCTCGAGAATGCGAATACTTCTCGACTTGCTGTTGCGAGAACGGTAATGTTACCGGCGAAGATGAGAAGGAAAACAATGATGGTGAGTGCAGTAGCTGCGGCAGTCGAACCTGTGTTGAGGAAGAGTTGTAGGTATGGAGCCTCCGCGTTAATCGCATCGTCGAGAGTTCCGATGCAAAACAACATGGTGACAAGGGCAATAACTCCAAGAGCTGCGTTCAATACGTAGGACCACCACATGACGCGAGGGACAGTCCAGGATGCATCTTGTACCTCCTCCGAGATGTGGACAATACTGTCAGAGCCGAGATTGCAATACAAGACAGCCACCTGAGAAATCAAGCAGGCTACTCCTGTGTTGCCCCAACCTCCATTATCAACAAAGGTTGTGAAAACTTCACTTGCGCTGTTCTTTGGACACATTACCCATACCGGGATGATGATGGCGAGAAATCCCAAAAGATGGCCGAACAAAGAGACAGTCTCTATCATCGGCAATGAGGTCGCACCCCATGTATTGAATAAGATGGTGATGACCAGGAATGTCAACATGATCAGAGTGTATTGCCAGTTTGGAAAGACGAAAGTATCCTTCGTGATTTCAATAAGAGACTGTATGAGTGTGGTGCAGACAAAAACCGAACTTGCGGTCGATGCAAACCATCCAAGAGTTGACATCCAGCCTGCTGAATAACTCAAGAACCGTTGGCAGGTCGCCGGAGCGAACTCGCTGACCCAGTGGTATTGTCCTCCGGCCGTAGGAGCCATAGACTCCATTTCTGCTAGCGATAGAACGACACTGCTGTAACAGATGACCGTGACGATGAACGTCCAGAACAAACCCGCGAAACCTCCGTTGACCAATCCGCTTGCGAGCGAGACCAACACAAATTCCCATGTAGCCATGTAAATCGAGATGAACCCGAGTGTAGACAAGAATGAAAAGTTGCGTTTGAATTCTTGTTTCTTTCCCAATCTTTGCATGTCCAGCATGTCTTGATTTGTACCATAATTGACTCCATCTTGAATCGCGACGACTTCCTGTTCGTACGGTACTTTGGACTCGCTGTCCACCTGGGCTTTGAACGACGACATGGTATGGTGATGAATGAGAGACTCGCGCCTTCGACTACGCTTCCGACGATGAATCTAGAAGATGGGAGACATGTTGATTTCAGGTTGGAGACCCATTCGAAGAAAAACGTCGAAGCTGCGCTTTGCCGCGACGCGATCGACTTTGGTCCCTGTTCTAGATTGCCCTAAGGTGACATTCGTCCATTAGTGATATTTGGCAATCTCCACACAAAAACAGTCCTGCAATTAGATACATGTCGCATAAGCATTGAGAACGAAGGTTTGAGGAGTTGACAACAATCCAAGTAGTCGTAGGCAATGGGTGTGTATTAGGATTTCCATGTTGTCAATATTGCATGAATACGAGTTTGTCACGTTTCACGGTCTTCGGGAGGCCTAGCCAAGAATCCTCGACGATAAATGCTCCGATTTGTACTAAGATTTGGTTACGGCAACGCCATCAAACGGTATGGCCCTTTGTGGCTGCGAACGAGTAAGTTCCCATGATTACCTAGGGGCTCGTCGATAGAGTGGAATTTGCAGGACTGCGAATACTCCGAATCCATGGTCCTTGACCTTGAAAAACAGAGACATATACTTCCATGTGAGTGATTACATGCTCTAGCACCTGTCATACATGTTGTTCTCACTGTTGATGTAACATTGTCAAAGCGCACTGATCACGGTGGCCAAGCGATAGTTTGTCCGACATCAGTATCCATAATATTTTGTGATGCTCACCGAAAGGCTTGACTTCCCAATGCCAAGGAGATAATCCATCAAGACTCGAGAAGAGTATCAATCAAATGGTCGCAGTTTGCTAGGTGAATGCGATAGCCGGTAAAAATGGGTAAGAAGAAAACCATAAGCACATCTCGAGATCTCCCAAGCCTCAAGGGGATTGACAAACGCTAGAGAACAGGTCCGACCCGAGTTTGCTACAGGGATTGATGTGATATTCTGACGCAAACGCATGTGCTCCTATGCCCGTCGAGAGTAGGATGATGAATCCGGAATTGCACAACTAGCAACGCTTACTTTTGATCAAAATTCTTGACTGATTACACCGTCCACTTGTTTACTGATCAGAACGACGACGACATTGCCCAGGATAGCCAAGACAATGATCCGCGGATCGACAGCTACTGTTGAGATCCGATCATATCGTATCTCACCGTCGTCCAATTGTCGTTTCGGTGTCAGTGATTTTTCCTTAGAGAGACAACACAACATGACAACGATCTCCGAGATACTTTGTCCCACCTCTGAACATCAACTCCTGTGCTTGCAACTGGCTGTAGGTTTGTTGTAGACGTCATGGAACTTGCCTAGACTTCTGGCGTCTGCCGTTGAGTTCACTTACAGTTAAGCTTTAGCAATGAGCGATAACGATATTGCTTCTTCTCCAATGATCTGCTGCATAAGATCGCGTCACCGACGAATTTGAGTGACCTTTGCTGCAAGACATACGACCTTCACTGCAGGTCAGTTCTATCAGGAAAAGTCTGAAGGTCGTAAAGTCAGGGTGCAGTGGTGGCCATGTCGCACTGATCGGCAATTCGAGTCAAATCCCGTCGTCAAATACTTCCAATCGTGTTCTGAACTTGGGCTTCGCCAACATGGTCTTGGAGATACTATGGTATTATCCACAACAACCTCTCAAATGGTGACCGTCTTGAAATGTGCTCTACTGCCTCTTGCTTTTGTTGTGGCTTAGTATCATGGAGAGGTCCACCTTCATGTACTACAGTTAAGCATATGTCCCTGACTTGTATCACTTATAAGCTTGTCGAACCTATTTGTAGTTGAATGAATGAGAATCTCCGAGCTCTCTCGATATTGTTCCGCAACACCTCATTGAACTACTATTATATTGGCAAGATGAGCGTTCCTCGCCGTATCCCATCAACGGACATCGGAGCCGATCTGAGACTTGTCGACTCACGCTTGAGAGAACTTTACAACGCTGAAGAAGGAGACATCGTTTCAAGAGATATGCCACGTCCGAATGTAGCGCCGACTTCGATTCTGAGCAATGAACAGATGAATCTTCGTTCTGATGAATCACCAACATCAAATTTTACGTCAACCCTACCTTCTGGGTGTTCGACGCCATGGGAATTGGACACTGAGGAACAGCCTTTGGAGAAGAAACGACCACAAAAGCCTAGGAGATTTAACAGCAGTGTCGTACAGATAAAGAAGGAGGTGAAGAAGAAGTGGTATACTTATGGTGATAGAGGTGTGAAGACGACTACAAAATACTTTTATCAAGAGATCGATAGTTCATGGACCGCTGTTCTGATCATAGCGTGTTATTTTGTCTCGGGATTGGTGGACTCGGTGGCTTATTCGGTGTGGAGTTGTTTTGTTAGCATGCAGACTGGTAAGCTACCTCTGATATTGATCTTCTATCGACACGCTGACAGGATCCTCTTCCAGGTAATACCATATTTCTGGCCATTCGTATAGCGAACGAACCCGAAACCCACCATCCTTTGAACTATGTAAAGTCATTGGTCTCTCTTGCCTGTTACTGTTTAGGTGCACTGATATTCAATTGTTTACATCGAGCACCAGCCGGACTATCGAATCCTTCGGCGCCAATGCATAGATGGACACTTCTTACATCTTTCGTCATACAGTCAAGCCTATTGACTGCCGCTGCGATACTTGCACAAACGAGTGTCCTATCGACTCAAGCATATGAGGGAGGTGGTTCCTTCTCTTCGGGAAACATCTTGAGACCCGGCGACAACTACTTAGATCTGATTGGCATTGGGTTGCTCGCATTCGAGGCAGCTGGTCAGGTCTGCTTGAGTAGAGTGTTGCTGATGAATGAATTACCCACCATCGTATTGAGTACAGCATACCATGATCTTATTGGAGATGCTCTGAGCATGCGTAAATGCTGGAGACAGAGTAAGACTAAATGGGAGTTCGCGGTGAGTCAGAAGAAGCAGATCAGGAGGTTGTCTTCTATTGTGTCTTTATTCACCGGAGCCCTGGTTGGGGGATTTATGTTTCCTTCTTCGGCTGGACTACCAGGTGCGTTATGGGTAGCGGCGGGTACTAAGATATCGATATGTGTTGCATGGTGTCTCTGGAAGAAGAAGGTCGTCACGGAGACAGTGGTGACCAGACAGCGGTCGAAGCCTCAAGTCCCTAGTTAGAGCTTTCTTGTAACGGTGCGCCATCGAGGATTGATCAGCAAGCACTGATTTCAGCGTGTACTCTTTGATACGAACGTAATAATCGCGCTTCCCTATAGTGTCTCGCATTTTGTGTAATACAACAGTCGCAATCTCGGTCTAACGGGTCAATCAGACAGATTCCCATCTTAGTATCGATGTCACTCACCGCAAAAATTGCGTGTCGAAAAGGACCTTCGTGGTACGAACGGTCTCAAAGCCATGGCGGAACTATTTCCATCCTATCGCCCCCGTGATTGCATTTCGTGCGCTCCATACGCGAGGAACGTCAAGAGTTGATTGGGTATATAAGAGTAACTTCACTTTGATAGGTGGCTGTATCGACCAGTTGAAATCATTACCGCCGTGCATATTAACAGTCTCCACATACGGTGTCGGAAGTTGCACTTTAAACTCGGAATGGTCCATCTAGTTGTACTCTAGTTATACCGTCTAAGAAGAGTCGGTGCTCGTAGAGAGGTGTGCAGGAGATGGATGAGAGACGAATTAAATCGTAGGTAGAGCTTCGAATCAATGATATAGGATAGATGCTGTTATTTGGCTGTTGCAGGCAGGTTATGAGCATCTTCTGCCGCGGACACGCCTGGACTGGACCCCTACTGTACTTGTACTAGCCCGCCTGGGAACTATGAAGAACCCCACCGGAAGTCACTGACAGAATCATCATGCCATTTCTTGTCTTATGCACTACGATGCCCTCCAAATCCACAATCGCATAACGTACTGATCCTTACAGTACAATTGCCTTGGGACCAATCCTGGCCTGTCCACTTTCCCCATCACTGCATGAGCTGTATTCGCCTCTTCTCGCCAAATGGCTGTCCGTTCGCGCCATCGTTATGTCCACTGACATTCCTACCTCAAGTTCGCTCACAGCAGGAAACCCTACTTCCGTAACATACTACAGCAACTAGTTTCAAGCATGATCTGAACCCATTGTCATGTCCTCGTCACGTCAAGCTCCGACTATTGCGCCTCGTCCGTCAACGACAGATGCCGGTCCATCTTCTCCTACCCCAGACTCGAAGGCATTAAATCCGCGCATATTGCGGAAGCGTGAAGCCGATCGCAAATGCCAACGTTTGATCCGAGAAAGAACGAAAAGTAGAATTGCGGACCTCGAAGCGACGGTAAAGGAGTATGAACGAAAAGATGCCAGCGGTTTGTCAAATCTTATAAAACAGCTCGCAGACGCGCGGCAAGAAAGAGATGCGCTGTTGAAGAAGGTTCAGAATATCGAGCATATTCTTAGCGATGGTCGCATGGCTTCGCTTGACAAAGAAACATTCAAGGATGATAGTCCAGATATCAATACATCCCGTGGGTTAGATCAATCTCCACCCAACTCCTTCGATGCAGATGGACCAGACTCTAGGCATAATAGTTATGATGATGGGGTGCCGCTGAATATGCCTCCGTATGAAAGAGAAAGAGAAAGAGAGACGACACGATACATAAGGGAGCCAGTCCATCTTACAGCAGCCTCTCGTTTCGAGATCTCGCGGGTTCCTGAGACCTTGAAGAGTAATACCCAGGAACCAAGCCTGGTCAATGCACACACTGTCGCCGATAGCGACATCAGCCCCAATTCTGCCCGGAGCGAGCACGTGTGTGACTGTCTAGAGGCACTGCAGGTGCGAAATCAGAAGGCTCCATTCAACATATGGAGATACGCAAATGACGTTCTGTCATCTCGCTTCCAATGGCCCACTGATTACAATAGAACGATTCCGGATGAATTCATACACGATATACCAGTACGTGTCGTGCTTGAAGGATGGGATGCTGTTGAACGTCGTGGTCCTGTTCATCCTTCCTGGCAGATCTTAAAGTATATCGACCAAGCCATATTTTGGAGGTGCGAGCCGCGAGAGAGATTGGCTGTGTTGTACACAATGCATGCTCTGTTTCAATCCCACTCTGATCCTACTACGTCGAATGTACCCTCTTTCTTCCAGAAAAGGTAAGTATATCAAATTGAGTGACCATACGCTTTAACTGATCTTGATATAGCCCGTCTGAGTCGCATCCAGACTCCTACGCAATCAATTACTTTACTTGGTACGATACTCCTGGACAGACCATGTATAAATTCTTACTCTCATGATTGCAGGCCTGGTGTACGCAAAAAGTTCTTTGAAGGTCAACATCGTTATTGCACAAATGATTTCTGGACATACTTCACCCGAAACTTACGAGTTTTGTGGCAGTACGAATTTCGTGATTGCTACACTCGGAATACAGAGACTCAACTATACACAATATCGCCACTCTTCCGAGAACGAATTGGTAATATCAGTGCATGGGCTATGGGACCTGAGATGCTTCAAAGATGGCCAGATTTCCGCTCAGATATCCCCAGCTTCGAGAGTATTCCCGGTTCTATTTCTGACAAGATCATACTTCGAAATCACCGTGTATCGAATGGCCAAGTTCCATTCAGAGGTTCTCTTCATAGTCCCACACAAGGGCCAGGCATCAGTCGAGGACATCCACTCAAGACCCAGCAGGATCGATCAGAATCTGAGGTCCAACAGGCTGCACCTGTTCTGTACGATCAAATGATGTGGTCTCAATTGGTTCCATCTCAGTACAGTCATTTTGAATACCCTCCTATGGTTTCTTCGTCAACCGAAAATTACACTCACTCTTACATGTGATGAGATTCAAGAAGGTAGTAATGTATTCTGATGTCTCGATCTATCAGTCTGCCGTTTTGTGCAGTCTTTTGCACAGCGACTCTTGCCGAGAAATTTTCACGACGGTCCATGGATCCTCTCTTGACTGTATTACCGATCAGTAGGACAGTAAGTCGAATATGTATCCTCAACATCCAAAGCGCCAATAGTCTCCACACGAATTCGGAAGAATTGAAAATGCATCGGTACTCCCTAGGAACATACCAGTATGTTAAAGTGGCATCATCGCCATTGGAATTAAATGATCAACCGTTATGATTGGCTCAGTGCAGTTCATCTTTTCAAGCTAACTACTGCAATACCAATACGTCTTTATGATAGAACCACACCAAGAACCACGATACATGTCATATAGTATTTCCGTTATCGTCTCAATTGACAAATCTCACGGCTTCCTCGGAGTATTGGATGATCGACCCCAACAACTATCTTAGCGTCAGAGTTCAGAGGGTTTCCAAGCCCACTCATCCAGCGTCGCATATATCCTTTCTCGCATTCCGAAGATCATCAGAAAAAATGTCTCACACATCAGTGCAAGAGTAATAGAGAACTATCAAGTCAGAAACTTTCGTGTGGGATCAACAGTCGACAGTTTCTCAATGCAGCAGTAAATGCTCGGCATGACCATCATTTTCTATATACAATGCGGTCAATAGTTCTGCCAATAGATGGTCGTTTCTGGAGTGTTGGAGGTATTATGAAAATATCGCTGCGGTCCGAGCATTTTATCGCAGGGATTTTTCTTCTTCCAGGAATGAGGCCATAGCCCGTCCTCTCGGGATGTCCTACAAAAATTAACCATCTGTTGAGACACCGACTACACATACTAAAAGATGTCCCTGATTTCGAGAAATAGCTGCACTTCTAAGAGCGTGACACATGCATCTTACTGGTCGTCAGAAAGCAAGAATGATATCAGCGTGAGCAAAGATTATAGGATGGGAAAAAGTCTGTATGACAGTGACCTCATCACTGGCGCTTGCAAGCGATATTCTGTGCACACTAAGCCTCACAGACATCAATTTTGACTACGTTGCCTTTTCAGGACATAGGACAGGTCTATCACCAGGTCCTAGCCAACAATGCAATCAGTATGCTGTTGCGAAGATCAATCTTGGCCTTTATATCGAAGAGAATAATTCAGGAAATCATAATCTCTGAACCACTTCAATATACGACATAACGATTTAATTCGTGATGTGCTCTTGAATCAGCTATAAGCTTACATTCAGTGCCTCAAAGCCCATCTATGTAGCGTATACACACATCAATTCTTCAGGGTGTCAAGTAGATGTCGTCTGTGTTAGTAGTCAGTCAGTTGTACAAGCAAGGCTGATGAATACAGTATCACTGCGCAGAGCCTATGTATGTCCAGCCCACTTATAGTGCATGCATGCATGCATACAGCCCCTTCCTTCCTTAGTGTCTGTCATTCTGTCATTCATTCGTCAGCTATCATTGGTGTTGTTACTCAACAAGGCTTACGATGCTTAAGTTAGATAAAGAAGACTTCTGCATTCCGTCGATTCTTGCACCAATCATTGATCATGTCTGTGTTGCATGCAGTGAGTGAATCGTTACACACGGACGGAGTTATTCGTGACCATGTTACTACTCTGGGCTCAGTACACAGTCAAATACAACGACGACCTTATGGGGTTAAATTGTGATTGGTTGAGGAAGGGGTGATATACTTACTTACTTACTTACTGACTTACTCATCGGACTTGATACACTTGCTTTTGACAGTGTCAGCATATGAATTGTGATGGCCTGTCATAGGAGATGGTTTGACTATCTGTCTATCTTGATGTCCTTCTATATTGGTCATCGTGGAATGATAGGAGAGACTGTAAGGATGATGGAGATGGAGATGTCGAAAGTGAGATGAGGCTAGCTTTGTGCTACAGTATCTAAGTTCAGTTCCAATGACCATTAGACATGAATCAAGTACTTACACCATTTCCTTGATGGGCTACATATACAGCAATATGTAGATAAGTACGTCCTTAATCAAAGATCACATTCTGCTCTGTCTGTTGTTCATGAAAGTCAACATATGAGATCATATCATATCACATTGAATCCGATTTCGAATACAATACAATTCAATTCATATCAAGCTATTCCACCTCGGTCACATTCCAACATACCAAAAGCAAAGTCAGATCGAGAATGAATTTCACATCCCTCCTCATCCTAACCCAATCTCTGTAACTGACGGCACAAGCCATGGCATCAATATCTGAACCAGCAATTGAGTTGATCAAGGAACTTGCTGAAGTTGGTGATTGTGATTGCGATTGCAATCATGATGATCATGGTGATGACGACGACGACGACGACGACGACGACGACGAAAATCATGCAGACAGAGAAGACAAAGATAGAGGATATCTCCCTCATGTCAGCGGCAGTATTAATAGAAGGAGAGCTGCGTCATTCTTCGCTACAAGACGATCCCGTTTGTCGACTTGTTATTCCTGTCCCGTTTCTTCGATTTCGAGCTCAACTACTTCGAGATCATGTTCGAGTTCGACTTCGATTACAACTTCAACATCGAAAGTAGTGGCAACAGAGACAAGATCCATAAGTTGTTGTTCTGATGGTTCTATATCTACTCCTTCTGTTGTACGAGAGAAGACGTTACGGAAGAGATGTATGTGTGGTAAAGGATGGGAAAAGGGGACATTTGGGACTTGCTGAGTTTAACTTTCGTTCTGATATTAATTTGGCAAGCATGTCGCACTTTTTACAGGTAGTAGGCTCATGATACATGTCGTGACTTGGAATTGATGTTGCATAAGATGTCTTTGAAGGCTATACAGGATATGATTGGTCCAGATCTGAGGTATGATCTCACTTGGTTACTTCTGTATTTATGTATGCATGTATGCATGGCTATCACAATATTGCCAATGGAGAAGCTGGTCCTCAATAATTTCGAACAGCAACAATGTACATACTCAAAGTCCGGCAGTAATTAGTGGCGCACTCTAGGTAATCATATACCAAAGAACGCGCCGGTTTCTTCTGCTAGACCTTGGAACCGGACACCCACCTACAGTATTCCACACGGTCTAATCAATCCATCGCGATCCAAACAGCTCGGACCTCGCATATCTCACTGTCGTGCCAGGTTTGGAGAGCATGTTCAAAAGACTCCTGCTTCACATTCCGGATTCGAGAGAGTGCTCTGAAACCGTAACTCGGATCTACATCGAGTCTGCCAAAGCCAGTGAACATTCCTGGTGTTCGAGAGAATCTGTCACCTTGGAAAGTGACCGTTTTGAACTCAACGTCGCTCCTGAACGGCGTTTTCACTCTGCTGTTATTGCCGATCGAGACCTCAGCACTTTTGATTCGTTTGTTTTGTTGATCGGCGTCGTACGCTATCCAACCCACACGAGCCGATCGGACAAGAGTGTCTTTCCAGGTGGTCAAGTTGATGGTACAGCCTGTCTCGGTGATGTAGCTTGCATTCACTTCCAGTCGCTTCCATATGTTTGGACATTCCCAGTCCACAGCTTGAATCCAGACGTGCACTCTGGGTCCTCGAGTGTATGGTTTGCTAAATTTGATTTCCAATTTGAATGGTTTGTCAACGGTGATGCCACGAATGATTCCGGCGGTATCGACTATGCCTGTGTCCATCTGAATTCCATTCTCTGGTAACGTCATCCACGATGCATTGATACCCCAGCATCTTGCCTCGCCAGTTCCTCGAACCACGGTGAGCCCCTCTTTGCCGACCTTCGAACTGTATACAGTAGCTCCTGGTCCTTGGAATGGCGCGGCAGATTGGGTATCGATCGTACACAACCCAGCGATAATTCGGGGGATGTAGGCAAGCGGCTTAGTGAAGACGATTCTGTATTCAACAGACGTGTTGATCGTATCATTCAGAGCCACTTCGCTACCGCTGACTTCCCCGAAGTATGGTGCTGCAGCATCTGGTCGAAGTCCACTGGTAGGATTAAGATCGTTTTCGACTCTTTCGACAGCTTTCA
Source organism: Camptophora hylomeconis (assembly GCA_032357745.1). Classification (NCBI taxonomy): domain Eukaryota; kingdom Fungi; phylum Ascomycota; class Eurotiomycetes; order Chaetothyriales; family Chaetothyriaceae; genus Camptophora; species Camptophora hylomeconis. The sequence continues at coordinate 211,369 of JAOTMB010000021.1, forward strand.
CAAGGCTCTCAGTATATTGAGCATTGCTCTGCTGGAAGCTGTTGAACTTGGTGTTCATATCGTCATATGCCTTTTGTAGTGTTAATCGATCGGCGACTGCCGTCTCTCCAGCCCTTGCTTTGACTTGAAGATCCTCAATTTGCTATACAGTCCATTAGATACTCGTTCGTATTATGTTTGACGTCTTACCTTTTTCAGATCATTGACTTGGACCATGACATCAGCCACGGCCTTCTCTTGATCTTGCTGAGCCTTTTGTTTGATTTGATTGATTTCCTATATCGAAAATCAGCGTCATTTAACACAAAAGAAGTGACTCGTTACAGTGTTAAGATCTTCTATCTGCTTGACCTTTTCGGCAATTGCAGCAGCAATGTATTCAGCCTTTTTGGCGTTGAGTTCTACGATTTGCTGTACTTGTCAGTCAATGCTTTCGGATCTCTTGAAACCACTCACAGCGTCTCTGGCCTTAATAATATCAAGTTTCTCATTCCACTCGGACAGTGGATATGGTGGAGGATGATCCCTAAGTCTCTGTGTTTCGTTAGTTTCAGTCCTGTAGCTGCATACTAACTTACGGGTAATAGTTGTCTGAACACTGCAGGGTTAAGATACTGCCAGATTCTGCTCGTATCCGTCGCGACTGATGGTTCAATAGTAACAGCATCGACCTGACCCTGGTTAGATTCTGTAACAATAAGATGAATCACAAACCTCTTTGACAATCTTGATCATCTCCCAACGACAGTCTCGACGAGCCTGGTCAAGACCTAAAAGTGTAGGAGGATATCGTTTGAGCTTGTTGGGTTTCAAAGGTGGCTCAGAAGATTCAGCCTTCACAAGTACTGCAAGTTTCTTCTTTGCCACAATGATGTCGTGATTGACAAGAGCGAGCTGGTTTTCCAAATTTTCGGTTTGATCTTCGACAGGAGGAGCGTCAATTACTCCGTTAGAACCTGTGACGATCTCCCCCTTGATCATACTGGAGGTTGAGGGCTGCGCTATGCTTCCATTAGTTCCGTTGGTGATGGACTTTGGAGGTGCCGGCATGATGGCCTTTTCGAGATTCGCTATACTCGTATCAGGGTAGTAGTATGCCTTGACTTTGCGAATGTAGTCTGCTTGTGCTTCTTTGGCATACTCGTAGTATTCAAGATCATTGTCGTCTGCTATTCTGAGTACTCGATCCGCCGAGACCGCAGTCGAAACTATTCAATAACGTCAGCAACACAGTATTACTGAGGTTGATTGAACTTACGGCTTTGAATCGTCCTCCATATATCCTTATACTCCATGTAAGAATCCAGTAGAGCATTCGTGTAGACTCCTGCATTTTCGTAGTCGAGTGGAGTTCCTTTGTTGGTCAATTCTTGATAGCTTCTGAGAGCACTGTATTTGGTGAGGATTGCGCTATAGCATCACATTAGTAATTTGTGTTGAGAAGAGGAAGCGTGAGCATACTGTGTGCGTTGTGGATGAACCGCAACCTTCTCAGGAAATCCGTTGGCAGCTCGCTTCATCTTTTCCAATGTCCAATCGGTACCTATATCCTCTTTGGGTCGTATCTGACCACCACCTGACCACGACACACTTGGGAAAAGTCAGTAAGTATACATTAGTTCCGAAGTTTGTCTTACCTTATGGCAGTGGTGGAGTTCTTTGCAACCTCGTGATCCTTGTATCCACCTTCTGCAGTGACTTGACCCTTGATGATACCCTTGTCCATGCCCACTTCAAGTTTTCCACCGATCTCAAGATTCGTGTCGGTATCCTTGAGTGTAATGGATAATAACGCGTAGAATTCACCACCCTCTACGAATCCTGAAATGAATGAATCGCCATATGTCTCACTAGTTGGCACAATTAGCACCGTGGTAGGGAATCGAAGTGGAAGCAATGGAATAAAGCTTACGTGAAACTGCTGGCCGGTAGGTTTGGTATAGCATTGAAGCGTGACAAGTCGTCAGATACTAGCTTCTGATTGACTACCTTGACTTGGATGAGATAGTTGATGTCACTGCCTTTCATCTGATCCGTATTGAGATAGGCTGTCACTCATTAGTATTGTCATATAAGATGGCAAAAGAGAACCCCTCTTACATCCCGACACGGCTCCTTCACCAAGACCGTCCAGTTTGATAGAGACGCTTCCTGAACAAGTTAGTAGAATCCGGTATCTGTCTGCTACACTGACCCTTGATATTCATGGCTTTCATGACTTCACTGGCATGTTCGACAAAGGTGGCCGTGTACGTGACAATTTGGCTGGTTTCGGCATCAACCACACGAAGAGTCTCCTCAGTCGCAGGTTTACGATTGTCTTTGAGTACTGCATCGTTGACACATAGACTTTGAGTGAACGAGTTGAAGCTAGACTTTGATTAGACAGATTTCTGGTGTGCGAGCTCGTGAAGACTAGCTTACCCACAGCCCAAGCGCATGGCATTGTTGTAAGGTGCCGTGATCATACCCATCTCGATCGTTTGTACTTTAGTCGAGATCTAGAGATGGTGAATGGTAAGACTGCACGATTACAGTAGAGAAAAGGTCAACGAGATGGTACGATGTGTCTCAAGTATCATCTAGGATGGCGTTACCAGTGGAAGTTCACGACGACTTTCTGTCGCAATGAAAGACCCATGCTGCAACCCTGAAGCATGCATTCAGAGAGGTTGCTGACATCTGGATCATACTTCATGATCGGATCGGCTAGTAATGAGCTTGAAGTTCCAGCTATCGCCCGTTTTGGCAGAGCTGAAAAAGAGTATGCAGTACTTATGCAGCCACATTCAGCTGAGGGGGAGCATCCGAGCTAGTCGCTCGTATCTCTCCATACAACTACTAGTCTGGCGGTAGACTCACACCGCATCATCTAGACTAGAACATGGTTCATTCAAGTTCTATGTCCAGGACGTGAAAAAGCCCGATATCATCAACAAAGAGGCGTGACTGTCATTTGTTTTGGTCTAGCTTCAATCCTATGAATAGCTTGGCTCTGTTTCCCCACTTGCCGCCTTTATGACCTGGCTTCAGAGCGGTCGGTAATAGATACGAAATGACCAAGCTCTTTGCTGAAATGACTGAGCTATTTGGCGAAGGGAAGGCAGTCCTTGGGCTCTTCTCGAGATTTTCTTATTCATTCGAGCTGCTGATATCTGTTAAGGAGGACTCGAGCTTCTCACATAGTATGACCGCCACAAGCTCGAACATAGTCCGATCTGAGCTTCGTATATCATACCCGTCATAATGGTTATGTTGGTAGCCGTCATTCCAGCTGTAATGACGACTTAGCGTAACAACGGACTTGCACCAAACTTGGGAATCGCTGCAACGCTGGGGGGTGAATTCTTAGCTACACCGACAAACGTGTTGCACTCGTCTGGGCCCAGACGCTATCAGCTCCGACTTCTAGTGCTCTCGTGCCGTAGCATAGCGCTGAAGGCGTTCGGCACTAGCCATGTTCCACAGGGCCCATCATGTGGAGTCAGCTCGCATGAAACTGCGTCCGGGGTGTGAGGATTCAAGGTCATCCGAAAGGTACTTGCATACTCATATACGGTCTGCTTTATCGTCGTTGAAGCTCTCAATTTCGCTTGTAAAGCAGTGATACTCCTGATTCCTTACCATTCTCACTTGTATCAATCAGAATGTCGTTACTCATTGCCCCATACAATCCTTCTATGAAGCTCGGATCTGGTAATGAGACATCAGCTCAGAAACGAAAGCTAAATGCTAACAATTTCACAGGCTTCAATTCCTATACTCAGCAGCTATGTATAGACCATGCAGTGGTACGAGATGAGACTGCAATCAAATATCCTGCGGATGAGAAGTTGCCTACTACACCAGAGGCTCAAGTTGCCCAGTCTGTGACATTCAAGACTGAGGTGATAGAGAAATTGTCTGACTTGACTGACAATCTTAACGTGAGATCAATACTTGACTCGACCAGAGCATGGCTAAATTTGATAGATCAATGGCGCTTTGACCGTCAAGGCTGCCAACATCGCAAATGCCAGCGGTACGGGAAGTTTCATCAATTCCAACAAGATCAAAACGAGTGATCTTAATTTCCTGATCAGTTGCAAGGTCGTTAATCAGACCATCATGGAGGAGAACCTTATCAGATTCATGCCATTACCAAACATGAAGCCCGAGAATTTTACTGATATCTACGGTGATTGCTTCATATCAGGTGGGAATTGGCGCTAGAACATATCTGACGTGAATTGCTTACGAATGTAGGATTTCAAATTGGAGGCGAATTCAACGCGCTCATCTCCATCAAGGTTAGAGATCAAGCACAAATCGAGGAGATATCAGCCAAGTATGTCCAGACATCCTAGAAATTGAGATGTTTATACTGATTATATGAAGGGCAACTCTGGCTTTCACTACACCAGGCTTTACGGACAAATCTCCAAATGCTCCCGCCGATCCTGCAGCTGAAAAAGATGCCACCAAGAAACCGGATGCAGCGGCACCAAGCAGTTCAGGTCTGAGTATTACTGCTGATGCTCAGATTGCCAAGACACGAAATGATGTGATGTCTGAGAACGAGGTTACGATTTCTGTCTCTTGGACTGGTGGTGGCCAGGAATTGAAGAGCAGTAAGTTCATGCATAGTCACATCTCGAAGAGGACTGACCTCAAACAGCTACTGCCGATTGGAACTTCGAGACTCTTCGCCAAGCTGCTATCAAGTTCCCAGAGCTTGTCGCCAGAACACCAGTACGAACAAATGCTATCCTGACGAAGTACACTGCACTCAAAACCTTCTATACATCTGGTCCACAGTCAGCACCATTTGAACCTTTGTCTTATGAAAATGCAGGTGTTTATACCACCATGCTTCAGGATGCATATCTTGACTACAAGAACATCTACAAGGAATTGAGTGTACTCGGTATGGACGTCGACGCTGGCAAAAAGTTGTTGAATGCGGCACCAGCCGCTCCGAAGGCCCTTCCAGTACCAGCTGAGACGAAGGCGATTAATGGTGGTAAGATTTCCCTCTTAGGTCCACACGACTAGTCTAATAATGTGCAGACACAACTGAGTCTGTAACAAAACCTGCAGATACGACAGCGAACGGCAGTGAAGCTACAAACAAAGCACCTACAACGGATGACTCAAAACCTACAACGCCAGCTACGGGCTCGCAGAGTTCAGTAGCTCCTAATAAAGAGACTGCCATCGTTAAAGTGGACAATCCAGGTCAGAATGTCACAGTTCCACCACCTCCAAAACCGTACCTTGTCCAAAAGGCGTATGAGCCTACAATGATTGGACTCGAGAAGGCCAAGCGAGATGTCCGCATCATGATGGGCCGAATTGTCAATGAGGTAAGCGAGAATGTCTTAATCAGTTACTTGGGTGCTAATTTTCCTCCAGGTCGATGCAGTGGCCAAGAATCCTCTTGTCGCTATGCAGGAGGACAGGGAGTCTCCATTCATGGCTCCTCTAATGTTCAAGGAGTATTTACCCGTTGGTACTGCCGTGCCTGTAACATAGGTGATAAGAGTCTTTGTATGACAATCCAGTCTCGAGTTGAGAACGACATGAGATATAGAGAGGAGATATAGTTGGTAGTGTTGATTTATATGTTCGTGTAGCAAAGAGCAATGTACTACGATTTGACTGTTAAGAGACAAGAGTACATGTACATTTATTCAGTATATCACTACACTAAGCCTAATCATAACGATTGCCCATTTTGTATTCCAACGCACATAAGCAACCTGATACAAGAAAAAATTCGTTCCTCCTCGAATACATAAATCATATTGACCCAGAGAATCACGGCTCAGTAAGCGCTTCTATTCCTCGCCGCAATATAACCCGCACACTTAGCAAAAGGCATAAGTATAACACTAACCACAAGTCCAGCCTCACACAGCCTCTGACAAACTTCAGGACTAACACTATCACCATCCTTCAAGCCCATACTCTCAAAAGCATTGAAGACCCTCTCTTCAATCCTCAACCCATCCGCAACTAGACTCCTCAATTTATTCGCATCGAGATCCGCTCCTGGAGCCGTAGTGACGAATTCACCATTGAGAGAGTCGAAGCCGACGAGACTCATCTTCGCGGTGAAAGAAGAGTTCTCTTGCGTCCATGTCTTTGTCTCAGAATGTTCGAAACAGAGGACTTTGACCTTGACGGTGAGGGATTCATGTTCGACTGTATGTTCGGCACTAGTGGAGCTTGAGACCATGACTGCATTGTCGGCTCCGAGGACGAGTCCGCCGACGTAGTAGTCGCCGTATCTCTGTGTGAAGTTGTCTATGTCCTGGGCTCGGTCGACGCGAGTGGGGACTGCGTTGTAGGCTTGGTAGGTGAATTGAGGGAGGTCGGGAAATTTTACTACGCCGAAGCGGTAGGAGGAGTGGATTGAGACTTTTTCGTCCTGTTTTGGAAGGAATCTTGGTTAGGATTTGATTTCGGGTTGGATTGGGTTACGTTGTGGAATGGTATACGAGATGTATGTGCATGCATGTATGACTGAGATGGGATGTGACTTACATCGGTGTTTTTGTCAACTTGTTTGTCGTAGGACCCCTGCACACTCCCTCCAACTAGACCTCCGCATAGATCGACTTCGAGAGTAAGAGAGGCCGACGCATGTTGAGAGCTCTGGGTTGCACTGCTTGAATTGGCTTGGCGGTAATTGGTGAATGAATCCCTGTAGAACGTGACTTGAGGCTTCTCCTTGGGGTCTCGAAATGCATTGCCCAACGATGGCAGCTTGCTGTCTTTGGACGACAAAATGAGTCCTGTTACCAAGGCAATATTTTGTTTCTTCCACGCAATCGTGATCTCCTTACCACTTGCAATATGTTGACCAGGGTCAGGTCGAGTGGGGTCCTCCGGGAAGTCTAGTCCCACGGCCATATTCGAACGATCTTGACAATATTTGCTTGAGCTCGGTTAAGCGAGGAATGTGTAGCATCAGGAAAGGATATGTCGAAAAGGATACTAGTTCGCCGAGTGGCTTACTCTATAATCGTGTTCTGTCATGACTTTCCAGATTCAAGACGGCAAGCCGTTCATGTAGTTGACATGTTTGAGATGCATATGCATGCTCACATACACGCGTCTGTATTTGACCAGGTCTGTTTTACCGATATCAGTGCCAACTAGGTTTTGCCTTCTCAGCTTTGACTTTAGCTCCATTCTCCCAACTCGTTTGAGTTTGGGCCATGGTATCCCCTCTTTCGGGAAGATAGGAACACGAGGTGCCCCGCTGCATGCACGTACTGAAAGGGGTGGTAGAGGAGCTATGATTAGCTTTGGCGGGAAATGGGAAGCTCTGTCAACTCGGGGTTCAATTAAGGTTTCGGATGTAATGACAGCATCATCCATGCGAGGTGCAGTAGTTGAGCTTCCAAAATTTGCACCATCCAGATCCTGTTCTCCCCGATCCAAACCCTTCTCATCGCTTGAGCATTTGTCGCCGATCACATGCCAGTCAGGATGGATCTAATCATGTCTGGTGTCACTCAATGATACTGTATTATAAGCTAGTGAAAGTGCGGCTGAAGTTGAACCAAAGTGTAAACTTTCTTGGCTATGCACACCGCTTCAATTCAGGGACGTGCCGTTGCCATGGGTCATGAACTAGCGGTAAGTATCCGACACGCTATTGACGACCCATAATTTACAAGTGAGAGGGTGGTACGAAGAAAGCCATCATTACGTGTCCCAGAGCTTTGGATCATCTCAATACGATAGCGATGCTAGCCCACCACCTAGGGGTTCGGATGTCTGACTGTAGTATTTTCAAAGATACGGTCAGAGCTATATCATTCAGTACGTACATATTCATGCCAGTGGTATGCATCGAGCCATTGCAATTCCTGTCACAATAACAATAACGACGATGATGATAGTCATGATGGATTGAACGATTCTGGTAGTAGTCAGTGAAGACGATCGTGACGGCAATGAGTTTGGCGGTTAGATCTGATGCTGGTGAGGACAGCGCAAAGTGAGCAGTGAAGGTGTGATGGTATAGGCATAATCATGGTATGGATACACTATCAATACGGAGGTAAGTTGTAATTCAGGTGAACATGCTGACAATGTATAGGCCCGATGTCACAGGCCAGTGGCTCAAAGGCGATTTGGGCTGCTACGTCGATAAACGCCACATCTTGACGCAACGTGTAGTGTGCCTCGTTTCCCCTCAAACTACAATGAATACCGTCTGGGAACTTCGGCTGAGATACGAGCTACTAGCCCACATTTGAGGCATTCAGAAGTTGCTCCATCCCGCTACGGATGGTCATGATGAGAGGATGACCACAGCTGTCTGCAGCTTCATGTCAACAGCTTCAGCAACGCTATGCGGGGGTGCAATTATGCAGTTATGCATTTGTTCTCATACCATGCGGTCGCCATGTTTTCTGCCCCTGCCTGATATCTGCACCAAAAATCGACACAACCTTTACGACTACCATCCAGTCCATCTAAGTCTCAGCTAGTGACACTTGTGTGGTAGTATTGGAAGTGCTTCGATCCGCTATGATGTCTTATCCCGCGAAGCAGATCGTGTTCGCCTTTTAGGTTTCAAGCAATGAGCTTGGGCCAGTGACACAACCGAAACTCGAATCGTGGACGTCTGTCTTCTGCATGCTCTTGACAAAGACTGTGCGTGATAGATGTCGAGAACAAGCAGATGCTTTGCTCGCAGCTCTCGTATCTGGAGCTGACTCTAGAATCCCTCTTGACATCCCCACATACTCGCATCTCTTCATCGATACTATATGCCGCATTTTCCAGACGAACACAACTATAAGAAGGCGCTGATTCTTTCTTTACACGAAGACTCTCAACTTTGGTATAGAGACTGATCCAATACATCCAGTATCAAGTAAAACATCACTTTTGATTACCATGGCATCACGTCCAACCTTCCTCGTCAAGCTTGGCGATGATGGACAATGGCAGTGGGCTGCCGTTCCTCCCCCAAAATTTACCTCTGATTGGTATCAGAGATTCCCGACAGAGTCGACACCTCGTTTTCTGGTCGATCTTGGTTCAGATTATAGATCACTCAACCCTGATGTGAAGGTCTGGCCCTGGAAAGTCATTTCAGTTCCTGATCTATATTTGGATGATTTCCATGGCGCTCAAACACTTCTAGATCAGGGTTGGGGAGCCATTTCCTACCAGTGGGGAGAATGTAAGTTCGAGTTCATATGTGAGGAAGCAGTCGACCAAACAAGCGAGTCCAAGAGTCGCACTTTCACTCAGTCCTCAGCTGTCTCTTCTCGGTGTTCCCATACTTACTTTGGACAGTCCTTCCATCGAATCAAGAAGATACAAAGGGGCGCAAATGTCGTCCATTCTGGTCCTCGAGATCCCCATTAGACGACAAAAATCAACCTGATCACAACCTACCAGCAGCATACACGCCTCCAAACATATCTCCTGATATGGCGAGTGCATGGGCATGGGGAATTCCAAAGCTGGATTTGATACCCATTGTGGGTATAAAGCGAGCTGTCAAAACTATGGGCAAGCGTTTCTTTTGGGTGAGTCTTCCTGTCAAATCATGTTATCAATCTTAGCTATCAGTATACTCATATGGGCGCAATATCTGTCTTTATCGACGCACCATTTCGACAGATGATGAGGAATATCACTGACTGATCATAGTGGGATGGGCCGTGTCTTCCTCAGAAAGATTTTTCCAAGGGATTTGAAGCAGATCTTGGTCGATATCCACCCTACGTTGGCCCTCCCTGGCTCCAAGGTAATCTTGGTGATATTGCAGCGGAGGAAGTATCGAAACAAAAGTTCGTTTACATGAAGGCTACCATAGGTGTAATCTGGCTGAATCAAATCGATTGGGACAAGCCTTCGACTTTGAAAACCATCATGACCAAGATACCGGCGATCATCAGCAATGAAGCAGTGAGAACTTTACTTTACCGCGACTCAGATAATGCTCTGAAGACAAAAGAAGGAAACCTGGCCTTTGTGGTGCTCTCCAATGTTCTAAAGGCCCTCAACGGGACTATGCCTACCTCGGTAATGGTGCCCACAGCACTGCCCAATATGCCGATAGATCCCACTAAGATACCGGAGGCACCAGCGATTGATCCGAACAAACTGCCAAAACCAAGTCCTCCGGCACCGTCTAAAGCCAAGAATATATCTGCACCACCCCCAGAAAGCACGCCTACTCTCGAGATCACTTCATATGGAGATACAATCAAAGACACAGATGTCATGAAATCATGCATCGAAAAATTTTGCGGATTGCTTGAAGCTATACGGGTTGAGGAGCCTTGGTTTAGATCATTGTGGTCCTATCAAGAAGGTAGATTGTTGGGGTCTCATGCGTTTCTTGACGTGAATGGCAGAGTTTTATCACTAGCTGGAAGACAATACACCGACGATGGCAAATTTATACCATTCCCTGGGAAACGTATACTCATGGACGATGGCTCATACCAAGACGGAAACTCGCCTGGTATCAAAGAGCTTTCAGCGTTCGTGACCCTGCTTGCAGGTGAGATCTCTCTTGCGTACACTGTGTACTGTGGGGTTGGTACTGTTCGAGCTGCGATCGATCCACTGGTACAGTTGTGGAAATCAAATGAAGCCTTCCTCAACAACATCATGCGACGACTTGTCTGTACAGGTCTGTTGTTCAACTCTAACGAGGCACCTCTTGAATTGCTTCTCGGCGCCAGAAGAACTCGCTTCCCAAGTCTTTTCTACGCAGATGAGTATAATGCTTTGACAGGCGTGTTAGGTCTGTTCAAGATCAACGACAAGGAAGACTACTCAATGGTTGAAGATACGATGGGGAAGGGTTACAAGGATGACGAAAAGAATAGAGTTTGGCATTACGAGACTCTGCCCAAGGCTCTATTCCAAGCAATGGTCAAACGCTACCAATGGCATGTATTGATGTTTGCGAAACTACCTATCGATACAGTGTCACATTGGGGGGCCATCGCAATGGGACATTTCGAAACCATCAATCCATATCTTGAAAATCTCGTTGTCGAGAATGAGTTGACAATCGGACGCAGTGATTGGAAGTTCGTACTACCAACTCTCACGTACATGCCCGACCGAGATGAGCTTCAGATGCTGCCGCCTAAAGCAGCACTGGAGGGTGTCGGTATTTCGGGGAACATGGTCGTGAAAGCTCTTCCTGTCAACTACATCGCCGTCCAAAGGATAAGTCCCAATACTAATGGTTGGTCTGCAGGCTCAGTCGTGTTGTGGACACTCACGAAAGAAGCGCAGAATTATGAAGATGACAAGTGGAGATCGGGAGGATGGGCACAGGAAATAAAAGGTCGAGGCATCAAGCAGTCCAATAATGTCATGGCCAAGCCTGTCACTATCGAAGAGCTTGGTGGTAGAGACAAGTTTCTGCTTATCCCGTTTGAGTCACTTGGACACAAAATGACCACGAAACCGATCCAAGACAATAACGATAACACACTCAACCAGAGATGCTTGCTCATCAGAGATACAGCTTATGATGGAGAACAACAATGCTGCAGTGGAACATTTGGTGGTATCGTGGATGTCAAAGGTATCAACACTACACCTCAGTACTGGTACGAGATCAGAATCAAATGGCAGAAGGCAGCCGAAAGCAAAGACCAACCTGCCGCAACAACGAGTGGTAACACTGCTCCAGCTACTACGCCAGCGTCCACTTCAGCTTCCACAGTGCCAGCAGCGACAACAAATGCCAATGCTACTCCGGTAAAGACTTCGACTACTACGACTGCACCACCATCTGGAGTAAGTGCAACAATGCAAGCTATCAACGGTTCATCGGCACTCAATGCCAATACCTCGACGACGTCTGCTACTGGTTCTGCTGTAAATGCTCCATCAACCGCTACTAACAGTGCAGCGCCGAACACTTCATCGGGTAATACTGTTCCTTCCGCACTTTCAGGTAAACCTGCTATTGGTGCTGTTTCTGCTAGTGGCCTCCTAATAGGTGTCAATGCTTCGCAATCAGTGAAGAAGTGAGGGGTGCGGCAGCGGTGTTGGTCCTGTATCGAGGATATTTTGTGTGTTAATGTGAGCTTACGAAGAATGGAAGGATTGTATCTTCACGCCAAACGAATTTCCTTGTCACTGCAATGTATTTGTACTCGACGGCGTGGTGTTGGCTTTTGTTTACAGCTGCAGGTCCATCTTCGAACCAACACGTTATTCATTCAAATTCATTTATGATTGGCATCTGAGTCTGCATTTTTCGTGTTTTTGAAGGAGATCACAGTTGATTAGTTTGCGGATATCAACATGTATGTATCAATGGTTGAAGCCACAAATTGAAATCTATTTGTCCTGTCTATTTTCGATCGGGGAAGCATCAAGATTTAGGTGTTTTTAGCCTGTGAGTTGAGGTGATCTAGGTGGTAGATGCCCATATGGGCCCATAAGGACTTACCCAAGCTTCTAAAGGATGACCTCACGATCGACGATTCTTATGCCATGTCCAGACCGATTGCAGAATCCTTCTTCGAATTCATCTACACTCCTTAACATACGAATCCTTCTGAAGAGCGTTTATTTGATGATGGGCTCCTGATTGTAGACCTCATGTCGCAGGGGAGATACTCGATCGTGAACAATTATCGACAGCAAAATATTTGTTCAAATGACACGGGCCAAACGATATGCTATCACGGCGAAGCATAAGATCGCGTCGCGCATGTTTGACATATCCATAGATCGTCGAGCTTCCCCCAACTCGTAGACATGCTTCAACATCTGTCCTATTGTTCCTATCATACTGCTCCGTCCTTGAAATTGCAGATGCGTTCTCCCTCTTTGGTTGCTCGGGAACATGATCTGTCAAGGTAGGAGTATTGTATAAAACTTCAACACGTGAAGCATCAGCGGGTTGAGACGATCAATCGATGCTCGAGGTATCGTATGCTCATTGTTGCAACAAGCCTTCGAGATGACATATCGTAAGTACCTGAGTAATCTTGAAATCGTTCCTCGTGCTGGATGAGATCGAACACTGCAACGTCGCGCATCAAAGGTCTGGCATTGATTCTTTGACTCATACATCAACAAGATCAGGCCTGCTCATCATTGATGGATGTTTCGAATCAGATGTACACGATGGTATAGTGATAAGGATGCATCAGACCTGATCTGGCTCGTCGAGTGCGACGGATTACTCGTTTCAATGGCGGAATTTCCACAAAAAGACAGGTTACCTGAAGTCGACCGTTTATCCTTTTTCAGATCGCGAAGATCTTGTATCATCCCCGGACTTGAAGATACGATGAAGATTGATCAAAAATTCACACGACGTGGTGATCATAGAGATGAGAAATCGTCAAGTCATCGATAGTCATTCGACTTATGCAATTTGGTCCTAGATTTGCTGGTCAGAGGAAGTGGTGTGCTTTCAAGGTTCAATCCCAATAGCTGCGTGATATGAGGAGCAAGACGATTGTCTACTACGGGATGTCCACCTGACTTGGTCGCCAGCACAAATGTGACACCAACATTTAGAATTGATGCCAGGGCAACAGGTGTTAGTTTTTTATGTTCCAGTTTTCAGAGTGAATAACACAGACCGAGTCTCAGAAAGCCAGATTGAACAACATACACCGCACTTCATTAACGCGTTAATCAGTGCACCGCAATCGCAAAGATAGGAACCCCCTCTCGATAACCGACAACTACGCGGGCTCGCTATTCTACCTACTCAGTATTGACAATGGCTCAGACTATCCCTACGGAGCGCACGCTTCTCGATCTACCTGGAGAAATCAGAACAAGAATCTATCGCGAATACTTCAAATATCTCAGAGTATGGATTCACATCAGCAATCAACACGACAATCATACCGTAACATACAAAGTCCTTCCAAAAAGTCAATACGGCCTCACACCATTACATGCAGTCTGCAAGCAAATTTCCGCCGATATTAAGGGCCTTCCACATCAAGAAGCAACTGTCAGATTCCACGTCGATGTCTTCGATCGCTCATATCGTTCGAGCGCCATAAATCAAGAAGGCGCTGCCAGATTAATTGAGGGTATGCTTCGTACTTTCAAAGAGAAGATTTTCACTGGAATCCTGTCGAAGTCTGATGATATGGTTCTTCCAATGCGTCGAAAGCAATATCTCGTCTACTACAGATGGCAAGGAAAGATTCATACATTACCACAAGTTTTCGAAGGCGATGAAGATATCTGTAAGCATATCTACGCGAATCAAGTTTTGTGAACGGAGAACAAAAACGCAGTCCATTGTGATTAATTGTGGATGGAGAAGTCACATAATAACAGGCACAAATGACGTGGGTTTCTCTGAGTCAGAAATGACTTGTTAATTTGTTGTTCATCTGATATTGCTCTCAACCGTCGCTTCCTTAATATAGAAGAAGCTGGATACCCTCATCTTCAAGATAATTGTCCTCAAATCAATACTTTAAACAAAACATTCCTAACAAGAATGGCCACAAATTCCACTTTATCGCTCTCAACTCTGCCCGTAGAAATCAGACTAATGATATTCCGCGCATACTTCAACTCCCTCAAAATCCGCATACTCATCGACTTCACCCGCAACAAACACTACGTAACCCTAGAATCATTTCCAGAAAGATGCTTCGGCAACAGCAAAGACCTCAACTTCACCCAAAGCGTCCACGAAACCTTTTCTTATCAACTACCAATAAGCAAACTATGCAAGCAAATCTCCCTCGAAATCAAAGACGATCTATCGCATCATCATGAAGTTGTCTTCGAACTACCTCCGATACGATGTGAGATGCAGAACGGACGCGAAGCTCTGAGTATTTATAATTTGATCCATCGATGGATTGATAAGGGGGATAAACTCGGTAAGGGGGGAGGTGGACATACGTGTGGATCTGCTCTTCCTGGGAGGATCTTAGGTTGTGGTTGTAATTTGGAGATTAACAATAGTGGGAGGAAGTGGATGGCGCTTTAGGGGGACGAGTATTGATATGGAAGAGGTTTCGATTGGTGCTGAGGGAGCTTGAGGAAGTTTCTTGCTTTTATCGCTTGGGGGAGTGGAAGTTTCGACTTCACTTCTAGTCAATCAGTCAGCGCAGAATAATGTTGCTTTGCTTTTCGCAATCACACGTCTTGCTCTCGGTATCTGGCTTTATCATTATAGAGCAAAGATGTCAGTCTTCGAAAGCCAGAACTGATCGCATCGTTCCATCCTACCATTATCCTTTGCGAGATCCTTGATCGCCTGCTCTCCAGATGTTCCATGACATCCACCGCAGGGTAGTTAGACCATATTTCAAGTGATTCCGCGATAATGACTTCCTGGGGTCTGATGATGGCTCGAACACCGGAAGGAGAAGGATAGGATAGAGTGAATAAGGGACGACTTGGATGCAGAAAGGTGAGGAACTCTGACACCCTTTTGCTCATAGTCTGCTATCAAATACCCCTTTGCCTCGAGTTGTACTTGGGTTGGATATTAAGGATCGAGGAGAATCAAAGAGTATGGGACGGGGCGTCGGTGATTGAAGCCTGTCGTAGCTTGTGTAGGAAATAGCAAATGAGATGAGTTTCACTGACGGATTATTGGTATCTTGAGACAATCCATTGATTCATAGGTTCATTCATTGACTGACCAACCAAGTGATTGCATAATTGTGGTATCAACCATGAGGCACGCAAGTGAAAATGGAATATGCTTGTGCCTCGTTTCCCTGCCTGCTTGTTACGCCAAACCATAAATGAACCAAACGCCTGTCATGTGGTTCTTGCTTCTTGCTCCTGCTATTGATGTAATATAATGAGGAATTTGTCTCATGGTTTGATTGCTTGCTGACTTGTCGATTGCCTTCGATCACCTCACTTTCGTGGTTTTCGTAGTAAGTTTGGAGTATGTTCTCTTTGGAATTCGTTCCATGTTCGCCCCATTTCCTTTCCGGTTCATCAAGTTCTGTCCTACTAGAATTTTGCGCGACGCCCTTCACCAGTATCGAATTTGAATATCCACCTTGTTCATTCGTTGATTCGATCTGCCAATAGATATCATTTTGCTGCGTTCACAATGCCCTCACGCCATCCTGATCCTTCTTTAGTTGTTCTCCTTCTCTTTGCAATCCCTGAATCGTTCCTTGCAGGTATTCATATGTCAACATCGTCGTCATAGCAGCAGGGACAGCACGGATCAAATTCACTCCGATTCCGGCATAGAAAGCTCTCCATCCCTCCTCTCTCAAGATTATTTGACATGTCTTCAGCGTTCCTCCGTATCGTCGAGTTACTGCCATCCCATCTGAACTTCCAATTCCTGCTGTACCTGATGATCGTTGTTGTGTCTGTAACCTTGTTCGGACAACTTCATGAGGGTATGTTGCTGTGCTGGCACATATCTTGCTCAGAAAAGTCGCTGCTGTGATACCAAGATAATGAGAGCCGCTATCTGGAGGATTGACTCCCATCCCGTAACCGGTGAATTTCATCTTGAAGTATTCGTAAAGTGGGAATTGTACTGCTACGTGGGTAAGACCCAGTAGTGCCGGTGTGAGACCAGAGTAGAACGATAGTATACCTTCCGATCTGTACATTTTCCTTGCAGCATCAAGAGTGGATGTGTAATGCCACGGAGCTCGCATACCGTCACTTGTACCCCTTGCTGATTGTGACATAAGTCGAGTCTTAATAACCCAAATGGGATTTGTAAGCACTGTCGAGCAAGCTCCTGCTGTGAGGGACGAATAACACCTAGCTATCCACCAGTTGTTTGTCATATCCTCATAGTATGTCCGAGTCTTTTCGTAAACTGAAAGATACACTGCCCATGTGGGAAGGTATCCTAATAACATAGGTCCTAGACCTCTATACATCCCTCGAATACCCTCATTCTGCCATATTGTACGTCCAGTTCCAATCATACCTCTGTACATAACCGCAGATTTTGAGTAAGATCCATTGTTCCGATTCCTATTTGCAAATCCTCCTTGTGCTTGTAATTTCGTCTTGATCACATCGAGTGGACATGTGACAATGCCCGAAGCGAAACCTGCTCCTGCACCGCATACAGGACTTATCCATGCATGCGGAATCTGTGTCGAGTGTATTTGTAACCATGCCGTAGTGGATGATCTAGTAGGTGGTGAAGACATCGTATTGAAGCTTCTTGCTGTGGTAGGTTGTTCTGTCGCGATCGCATATTGATTCGAAGAGGACGACAAGACTGTAGATTGCTCGGTAGGACTTCGACTGTATGACATGATATTCCGCAAACTGATACGATTAAAAGGTTCAAGCCATTGTAATTTGGTAGGTCATGGTCAAGCTACGTGTGCGTGATTGTTCTGGATAGCCTTGTTTCCGCTTATCCAGAATGCCCGCTTCTGCTGGACGAGCGGGGAACGGGCACCGTGGTAGGGATTATCCGTGGGTTACAGCCATGTATGTGGGTAAGGGTTGGTTTGTGTCGATAGAAAGTATATATGGAGCTGTAGGAGAGATCGAGTAATGTTGATGTGAGCTGCGACAACTGGTATGAAGTGCTGAGGACGTTGAGGATCCTCCTGCTACAGATACCTTTCGATATGTGGGTAACACAGCTCGGGTTCGAAGGGGCGAGCCTCATTTTTGCCAAGAAATAAAGGAAAGCTGCAAGTCAATCGAGCAAGACCTCACTACAGCTTCAGAGCGCAGACAATTCACTCCATACAACTTGCTCAACATGTCTGCACCTTCTCTCGCTCCTTATATCCTCAAGCGACCATGGCTCAGGAACTGGATGGTTCCATTTGCCAACTGGTACGCTAATGCTTCCGGTTACCGACGACTTGGTTAGAACGATGCCAGATAAAAGATCCCAACATAGGAACTAACAGTATTCAGGTCTCCGAGCCGATGATTTGATTCCAGAAGAGAGTGACACAGTACAGCTTGCGCTCAAGCGATTGCCCCCGAAGGAGGCATACGATCGTGTTTTCAGATTGAGAAGAGCATTCCAGGTACGGACCGAGAAAAGAGAACAGGATATACAGCTACTCATATAATGACAGGCCTCTCTCGCACATCAACTTCTACCAGCTGCCGAACAGACAAAGCCAGAAGAGGTGAGGAGTCCATATTAAAGCTCAGAAATCCCACTAATACGAGTTGAAGGACGTTCCATATCTAAGCCCTATCATCGAAGCGATTGAAGCAGAGAATAAAGAAAGAGCAGATCTCGACTCAGTCAGTGTCCAGAGAAAGTAAAAGCTCTATAATCAACAAACCGCCAACTCACAATGATTGTTACAATGTTGTACATAAATATCAGATAGCCTGATCAATCAGAACCTTTACTGCATGACACTCACGTCTACATCTTCGATCCTCCACATGTACCACATGAACAGCGACCGGTATGGGGAGAAGGGAGCAGACTTATCAATCATGTCTTTTTCAGACATGTATTTCCACTTGTCCTTACTACCCTTGGCTTTGAGTTTCTGTACGTCCCTGCCGAAGAAATGTGCCATACCGCGTTGAACACCAAGATCACCCGTCGAGAGGATATCCATTCGTTTGAGACCGAAACAGGCGAACATTTCAACGCTCCATTTACCTAAACCTCGGACTGCAATTAGCTTCTCCATGACTTCATCATCACTAGCCCTCATGAGCATCTCAGTTGTCAATTCTTTATCAACAAATTTTTGAGCTAATCCTTGGATGTACTCTGCTTTGCGCTGAGATAGACCTGCTGTTCTCAATCTCGTGATGTCAGTGGCAATCACTTGTTCTGGTGTAGGAAATGTTGCAACTTGAGTTGGATCATCGTTGAATAATGCAACAAATTTATTCTTGATAGATTTCGCTGCTGCTCCGGATACCTGCTGACCCATAATACCACTCGAGAGTGATCTGAAGGGATCAATTTGTTCAGCAAGACCTTCTGGAGAGAAGATTGCGCAGGGAAATCTTTCTATGACTGGTTTCATTCTTGAATCGACTTTGACAAGATGTGCACAGGCTGTCTCTAATAAAGTCCCTGTGGTGTCAGTAGGTGGGGGCATATCGGTTTTCGTTGGACTCTCGTTCGAAGTACCATTGGAATATGCAACACTTTGTGTCCCTCCTGGTGTAACCAATGTAGCACTTGTGACATGTGGTTCAACCGGTCGATCTTTTGGTGGCGGTGTCGCATCATCAATATCGCCTGTACTGTATGGTGCTCGTATGACACCTACGAGGGACGGTGTAGGCGTCAAGGGAGGTAGCTTTGTCGGTGCAGCTTTCTTCTTGCGGAGAGGTGTGACGGGTGCATCGATTTTATCGATAGATTCGTCTTTCAGTTTATCACCGTCAATGCCAGACGCCGAGACTCTCTTCTTCTTGTCAGATTCTGCTGATGGTACAACATCAGCTACACGTTTGGTGCCTCTTTTGGCCACCATTTGAGGTTCTTGCACAACAATCGCAGCAGCAGTGCTGGTTGTTCTGGTTGACCTTCTTAATGCCATGACTAAACTACTCCTGAGCATTCAAGATTCAATTCGAATAGCGACAAGATGGAAACAAGCATGTAACCGAGGCTGGCTGGGTCCGTGATCGATTATGCTCAATCGATCGATATGTCTGCTTGCTCTCATACCTATCTCTGTCGTATCCTGAGTGGCAGATAATGTGCTACAGTTGTTCTATGACTGTGCCGGAATGAAATGCTGACTAAACGTCCTTGTGCAGGCATCACTGCCAAGTCGGAGCTGCGAGAACTTTCCTCCGATCCTGAGGAGCAAATCAGACTGCAGCTCTCATTGGTCGCAGTCGGTTCTTTTCCTCATGCACCAGAATTGCACTACAGAAATACAATGTCGTCCCTCACTACTGCATGATATACGGAATCAACATGTCGATCAGACATAACACAATTCATGTCGTGTAATCAGTACGACAAGGAATGTAATATGCCGCGGCATATAATCCCGAGAGCCTGGATTTTCATCGGGTTACGCGGCCTCTCAAGCGAGTGGGCAACGTGCAGCGGATGGCAAGATATCGCCTCAAACACAATAGAAGCTTATCTCAGGATTTTCAAGTGACATCTATTTGAATGCCACAGACTGAGGACGACATTTTAGAAATGCGAATTGGTGGGCAATGCGCTCAATAGAAGGGTGAACTGATCATGTAGGCTTCTTGGAGAGCAATATATTCTGCGGTGAAATCTAATCAATAGCAAACAACAAATTTCACTAACATGATCTAGTTGATTGTTCCGGTAGATCATGGTAATGGTATGGTATTTGGTATTTGGCTAGCACAGAACCGGACTATGGCACTCTCATGCAATAATCATGATTGGTAGGATACGTAAACCTTCCGTACGCCATCTAGGTCTTTGACGCGCTACACGCATCCACTACGCCGACGCGGCTTTCAATATCTGGAGACTCGTTGTCTTGGTTTCGGCCACTCCATAAACAAAACGACCGTTCTGGACGTCGGATAAGAGGGTTACAGCGAATGAAAGGCTTACGAATCTGTATGTCAAGTGGTGATTCGTGAAATATTTCATACGACAACGACCTCGGCATGCATAGTTATCGAATAGCAGAACAAGAGTCTTTCAATATACCGACTGGCCTTCTTCGATGCGCATAAGACCCAGACCATCAATATGGTTGGTACCAAAGAACCTTCCCAGTCAGAGAAAATCACTCTTTGCCGTCGTGTACACCCCTATGGAATAATTGACGACTTCGATCATCCTAGCGGAGGATCGGGTACCAGCCTATCATCACTATCGCATTGCTATGATGTTTGAAACCTTGCTAGTACTGATCAGTGGAGAGGACGGAATTAACTGATATGCCACGTTGATCGGAAACATGGCATAAATGTCCGCTTGACAGGAATTGGATTATGAAACACTGAGAGTATTCAACCAGCTCATTCAGAGATCATGGCTTTAGATACATCCAAGTTGGTATGGAAAAGCTCTCATACTGTACAAGCACCAAAATCCAACAACGTAGTCCATTGTGGCTGTGTATGATGGTTTGTTGCTGCAAGATAGCGATTAGCTTTGCAGCATGTGTGTAATTTCAATACGGCGGGCATCCCTATTTCTTTGGAGTCCACCGACCCCCGGTAGAAGTAGATTCGTGACACCAGACTTTACCCAATTACCCCTAGAGCTCCCCACCCCAACGCCTCTTACAGGCTAGATCTGTCGAGCTTCCTGGCGCCAATGTTTCCGCGAACCCGCTCCTTGTCTCAACACACCTGCATGCTCGTCTCCAGTCGTGTTTTCCAGCGCGCTCCCTATACTAAATCCACCGCCAACGCTCTTCCTACCACCTTTTTTTGCTCGTTCACACTTTTTCTCACCTTCCCCAGCAATTGTCTTTCGTTGCCGTGTTCAACCTCGTTCAGAACACTTCCTTGGACTCTTCAATTCGTTGCCACCGTACCTGCTGAGCCGAGAAAACTCAAAGGAACGTCTGTGCCTTCCCACGTTTGGTTCTTGCCTCTCACTTTCCAACCCTTAATCAGTTTCCTCTTCTTTGAAGCTGCTTCTCCCTTTCAAATCCTTTCTTCAATCAATCAACAATTCCACTACTATTTCGACTCCTTCACTCTTCACTTTTTGAGAGTGTCACCATCGTCTTAGCACTGCATTCCAGGTGAGTCTACAACATACCAGCCGTTGCCTGCATTGAGGGAAGCTTGCGCCAGCTCAGTAACACAAACACCGCGGCTCAAGGCATAGAATTGGATTTATTTGCTGACTTTTCTTCCTCTGTAGCACTACAGCTGTTTAATTAGACCCTCATCCACAATGGCCAAATACATTCTTCCAGCTCTTGCCCTCGCAGGCACTGCTCTCGGTACGTCGAAGATGGTTGACAAGAGATGGAGAAAAAGCTAACAGAGACGCAAAGCACAATGTGACGGTCCTATCACCATCACTACATCCGCAGATGCAGCAGCCATCGCCAACTGCTCCAAATTCAACGGAGATGTTATCATCTCTTCATCTGCAACTGGTACAATCGCCATCAATGGTGTGCAACAGATTACCGGTGATTTGAGCTGCTCCAACGCAACCAACCTCAACTCAATCACTTCCGATCAGCTCAACTCGATCGGTGGTTACTTCCGTCTTAATGGCTTGACCACTCTTAGCAACCTTCAGATGAGCTCTTTGGCCGCCGTAAACCGTATCAACTGGATCACCTTGCCACAACTTCAGGCTCTGAACTTCGCCGCAGGTATCTCCCAGGCCAACCAGGTCTACATTTCAGATACACAACTTTCCAGTCTTTCAGGTATTGAATTGACCCAATGCTCCAGCATGGATATCAACAACAACCCATACTTGGAGACCATCAACGTCAACTCTTTGACAAATGTTACCACCTCACTCGCATTCTCTGCCAACGGTCGCAACTTGGACATTTCGTTCCCCCATCTTTTGGCAGCTGCCAACTTGACCTTCCGTAACGTTTCTTCCATTGAGATGCCAGCTCTCAACAACGTTCTTGGTGCCGTTGGTCTTTACTCCGACATGATCGGTAACTTCTCAGCACCCAACTTGACGTACATTGGTCAAACTTTGGCCTTCGTTGATTGCCCCATGCTTTCCTCCATCAGCTTGCCATCTCTCGTCACTATTGGTGGCGGTTTCCAGCTTGCCAACAACACCGCTTTGTCGTCAGTCGATGGATTACCAGCTTTGGTCCGAATTGGTGGTGCCATTGATTTCGCCGGTACCTTCAGCTCGTAAGTTGATCACCAACACTATTGCGGAATGATTTACTAACATGAAAATAGTGCCAACCTACCTAACTTGACAACCGTCCGTGGAGGTGCTAACATCCACACCACCAGCACTAACACCTCCATCTGCACACCATTCAACAACTACCACTCCAGAGGTGTCATTCAAGGAAGCGTCAACTGTGTCACTGGTGCATCAAGCGCATCAGGTAACAGCTCTGGAACTGGCTCTGGCAGCAGCTCAACCTCCAAGAGCGCAGCTATGGCTCCAGGCTTCAACCCCGCCGCACCATTGACTGGTATCTTTGGTTTGGTTGCTGCATTGCTTTTCCTGTAAACGACTGGCATCGGGATTGGCGTTCGTTCTTTCAAAATAGCAACAATCAATTAGACTTACCTTTAATACGACGGAAATTATGTTCGTGGGCTATTATTACGAGACACCTCTGCAGAGTGTATGGTCACTTGAGCATGTGACAAAAGCATTACGGTGTGTGGATATGTGGCATCACACTCAGTTCTGTGGCAGTCTAGATTTAGGGAGGTTTAATACTCTCATTGTCGATGACTTTTCAATAGGTGTTTGTTCGGAGAGACTTGCTTGTGGATAGGTAATAGCAAATGAATACAGTGTCGCTTCAAATATTTGTCTCCAAATTTCCACCGTAGCAAACCGCTTCGCTTTCTAGACGCAACCATTCAGACAAACTATGGGAGGATATGCACTTCAAGACTGCCGCTGTCAATTAGAGAGTGGACTTGATGTTCTGGTGACCAGCCTTCAATTTGTACGCCATATGCAACTCCAAGCCGTTATCCAGGTCCTTTCTGAGCATCGACAATTTTTGTGTAGTAATCTCTCTTTCACATTCCCCAGCCCTCGACCGATCGAGTGTTTTGTGGCGATATCGGTTGACATGGATTACCTGGTTGACAGCAAGTGCAGCCGTGGATGATCGCTGGAGAGTCATCATCCGGATGCAGCTGAATTTGAGATCCGGACTCCTCTTTCGCAACCACTCAAAACTCACATATGCAGCTGTCCAACTCCACCGGATACATCGCACAGAACGACGTACTTTGTACTTTCGAGAAGTAGTCTTTCGAGTTCTTCTGCTCATCCCACGCTTCTGGCAAAGCTCGCATTTCTTCCCTAACCCATTACTTGGACCGAAAGCCACGATTTCGAACCACTAATCAGGTAGGAACAAAAGTTGGTATGTGCAATCTGTATCGCTCAAGATTGCCAAAGAGTTTGCTTGAGAAACTGGCTCATATCATCCACCAAGGGACGATTGCACGCCACTTGCTTTGCATGAGGCTACTGAGCAACAAACAGTCAATCCCTGATCCCCGAAGCCGATAAGCGAATCCGCCTCCAGATGTATACACCGAGATACAACATTTGACTTTCGAATGGACCGCGTCAAGCCGGCTTGAATCCATATCGAAAAGTCGCAATCTTTTCTACAGGTCACATCCTGGCTGCTTGCGAGACGTAACATCTACCCACACCCTGAATGCATGCTTTTGAAAAGCGAATAATGGCGGGTTGGATTGCCCACTCGTTCTTGCTAGTACACCCTTCTCCTCTGTCTGGCTTGCCACCAATTTATTACATTTCCGCCATGATGCTGACATTCTACCCCGGAGAGCAAATCTAGAAGATCAAAGTATCAAAGGGGATATCAATGGTGTCCACATTTTCCTTTTGTATCTGCAGAGCTAAATTATGTTACCGGAATGGTTGAGCAGTCAAGAATTGTAGTCTCGATTGTGGAAGTCAATGTCAAAGATGGATGGTCCCTGAAGATTTGGGACTGCTTTATATCTGTTCCTGCATTTTCCTCCTCCTTCACCGCTCTTCTATCGTTCGTGCATTCATTCTATTCGATCACCTGTACGTCTCACATGATTTTGATCTTGACCGCTTGTTTCTGTGCACGTTCTTCAGGCACATACATCAATCAAGCGATATTCACTGTTACACGAGCTTTCAAAACTTGACGTCGAGCACCAAAACTTACATACCATTATGAACTACAGTCCAATTTCTCGGTATGTATGACTTTGATATGTTTGCTTCACATGATCTGAATAAAAGTTTTCAGATACTCTCCTCGGTCGAGTGGTATACAACTACCACCAATCAGTGTAATATTACGAAACACACGTACTCATCTGAATGGGGTACGATCACTTGGTCTTAGTAATCTGAGATCAAGGTGGGCAAGTAGACTCTCAGATGGAGAATTGAAAACCCGAAGTTGGCTCGATACGGATGCAGTTGATGACCAGACCGACGGTCTGCAATACTTCGTTGAGTTCCTGATTGAGAACTTGAATCAAGCCAGCAGGACATTGTCGTGGACTGATCTCTCAGCAGACGAGTTGGACAAGCTCCTATTTCAGAGGCGTGTCGATTCTGTCTCATACAAGATCAAAGTGAACAGTGGTCCAGTGAAGACCAATACTCCTCAATCGAAGCCACACGCCAAAAAAGAACGGAAGAGGCGTTCTCATCAAAGGGGAATTCTAGAGATTACGGATCTCACCACAAGTGAATTTGTTCGAGACGTATCGAACAGATACATTGAGTGTATGAAGGAGAAACAAGAAGTAGAGTTACAACAAGAGGCTGTTGAGGAAGGTGAGACTTATGTCAGTCGAACAAGGTCCGGTAATCTGTCACGAAGGAGTCTTACCAAAGCTCCAAACAAAGATGAAGTACATGTTCGAGGGCTTTTCACCTCCTTGCTAAGCGGTTTATTGTACAAACATCAACTGAATAGAGAGCAAGATATTCGACAGGAGAACGCAGAGCTGAAGGAAGATAATGAGCTCCTCAAAGCTCGTATTGCGGCGTTAGAAAAGCCTTCTGACCCTCAACCTGTACAGCCAAGGGGATATAAACTACCTGATATTCGGGTAGATACGACACTTGTTCATCGCCAGCATGTCGCTCAGTCTTTCTTCAGCCCATCTCATGCTCTCAAGAGTATTGAATCTTTGCAAACCGCCAGAAGATCCTTCGAAAGAAACCACCCTGAGGTGGAAAACTACATGATGGACAGCAAGATCTGCCATTTTGGTTTGCCCTCGCCAGTTCCAAGCACCAACAGTTCTCTTCAGAGCTCATTCAGCAACGATTATTGACAAAATTATGATTCATGGTTCAAGAGTACATTGTTCCATCTTTTCGGGTTCTGTGCCCATGAACATCATTGTTACTATTATTGCGACCAGCAGCAATGCTAAGACAGCATATTTCGGGTTAGCAGCATTTCGGGTTTTGTTCAAAAAGTTTCTTTATGTTTACATTGTACCATCACACGACACACGAATGACGAAAGGACGCAGTGACGAAGAGATGGATTGACGAAAGGGTCATGTGACCAAGATCACGAGATTACGATGGTAGAAGACGCTTGGGATGGCTGGGAGAGATCAATAGTACAGATGGCTACATAGAAGGAGGGAAGTTCCTCTCGAGAGGACAGAATTGAGATCTGGAGCAATCCTCCACCTCTTCCACCTTGTACTTTGTGTCATTGAATGTAGCTGCAGATTATGCAACGCTAAGATGCCGGATGTTCAGGACTCTTACCTGAACCATCATGTTCGCCCGTCTCTGCGGGAGCTGGTGCTATTAGTTGCGTTCGGGGATGCAAGTTCATCATCTTAGCTCTTCTACACGAACCACAATACTGAAAGATCAAGAGTATCCCAGTTTGGAACCTGTCAGAGAGATTGAGAACAAAATGGTGACCGGTCGGAACTTATAGCGGGGGATGTTGCTGAGCCGCATTTCACATGGTGGGAGTAAGGATGAATCTGGAATGATCGAGGAGAGATCTGATTTGATACCCCTAGTTGTAGATCTGTTTCAGCAGATGGAAACGAATCAGGAGATTCCCGATCCCGGTACCTGGTTATGTTGCGCCATCTGACATGAACATCGATATGCCTCGTACGTAGGTGGTAAAGAAGATGTGGAAGTAGATTCCAGCGGAGAAAATATATGCCGACGTCTTTAATCGGTATTGCGTAAATGGAGCGAAAGACCATCTGTAGTGACCCAACCGTACGGAAGACCATTTACACCAAGTGATCCTGAAGTTTCTCCGTAGCACCCTTTTTCTAACCCAAACGGACCTGAAGGCGTAAAACTAAAGTTCAACGTGCCAGTGGAGCATTTCTCCCAATCGTCCCGTCAGCTTTCTTTAGCATTATCTGTACAACATTCGTCAACCCTTACGAAGCACACACAACACACCACGAAACACCTACCCATCTGATTCTCCAACCTTCACCATCGAGTTGTAGTCTGTTTCCATCCTTACACTCGCTTAATACCAGCCTTTCGATATTGACCGTTTTACTTCCGTTCGATTCCTTCCCCAACGAACGCAGCTTCGTCTTGCGCATTGAGAAAAATAACTCCTTTTGGTCTTTTATTGGCCACGTTCATTCGTTGGTTCTCAAAGACTACTACTCTTTCTTGCGATTCGATTACTCGACTTGTAATCCTCCAATCTTCTGGTTGTACAATATAATTTCCTCACGATGCTCATGCCAAAAGGAGGAGTGACATGGAAGTCAGCAAAAGCCAGATTACCACCATGGAGGACATTACTTAATATTCTCACTCGCACAAGATTCTTGGTGGCAGTCGCATTGACTGGTTTGATTGTGTTACTATGGAGGGGTATTAGTGTGTCCTCAAAGGAGATCTCAAAGTAAGCGTTGCACAATGGAAAGCCACATGCCAGACAATTAACTTTTCATCAGTTACTACTGTTTTGGACCTTCGAAACCACCAATGGAAATGACCAATAACGAATATGTATCGTGGAACCAACATTTACAAACTCCTGTCCTTTTCAACCATCATGAACCTTACGTGGTCAATTCGACTACTATTCAGAAAGTAGATCTAAACACGGTTCAATCTACACGACAGGCTTTGAGTAATCAAGAGAAGGTCCTCATTCTTACACCTCTTCGCGATGCGTCTCCTTATCTGAGCAAATACTTCGATCTTATCTCGAGTCTTACATACCCCCACGAGCTTATCGATCTTGCGTTCCTTGTCAGTGATTCGACGGATGATACTTTGGCTGTATTGGCTGCGGAACTGAACAGAATACAACAAAGTCCCACTGAAGGCTTACCATTCCGCAGTGTTACAATTGTGGAGAAAGATTTTGGTGATGCTTTGGTTGGTATGGATGTTGAATCTAGACATGGATTTGCTGCCCAAGGACCACGAAGGAAGTTGTTGGGTAAAGCGAGAAATTACTTATTGTATTCTGCTTTGAAACCTGATCATTCTTGGGTTTACTGGAGAGATGTGGATATTGTGGATAGTCCTGAGAAGATTATTGAGGATTTCGTGGATCATAACAGGGATGTTATTGTTCCCAGTAAGTGCTGTGGTTGATGTTGAAGTATTGGTGGCTGACATATTGCAGACATCTGGTTCCATCGTTACGAGGACGGACGAGATATCGAAGGTCGATTTGACTACAATTCCTGGATCGAGTCTGATCAAGGACGAAAATTGGCTGCCAGTCTCAATAAAGATGTTGTTCTTGCGGAAGGTTACAAAGAATACCAAACTGGTCGTACATACATGGCTAAGATGGGTGATTGGCGAGAAAACAAGGATAAGGAGATTGAGCTTGATGGAATAGGTGGTGTCAACATTTTGGTTAAGGCTGATGTTCATCGATCTGGTATGACCCTCCGCAAGAGAATGATTGTATGAAACTAACAAGATACAGGCATCAACTTTCCATGTTATGCTTTCGAGAACCAAGCTGAAACTGAAGGTTTCGCTAAGATGGCTAAGCGGGCCGGGTATGGTGTCTATGGTCTTCCTAATTACATTGTTTGGGTAAGTGGAGTCTGATCCTTGTGTTGTTGCATTACTAATTCTTTCTAGCATATCGATACAGATGAGAAGCCAGGCAATGCCTAGACGAACCACCTATTGTTTTTATATACAACCATATTTTCACTCTGACAACCAAAAGTTGCTCACTGACGCAAGTGCTGCAAAGGTGATCTTTTGGTTCGGAATTTATTTTTTGTTTTAATGCACGATTAGGGAGTACTAGTTTGTATTACATGATCGGTAATGGGGTCCACATACGGCAACAGGCAATAAACAAAAATACTTTATCTCAACGTGGAAGGTAGGACTTCAATCGTTCACGGTGAACCACGACTTGAAAAGAGAATAGACGTTTCCCTCCACCATTTTGGATTCATGAATTGGATGGAATGGGGCTTAAGCAGATAATGCTTCTTGGTTCTACATCCACAAGTCCTCTGTTTTTCGGACTGTCGAATCTGAATGGTTTGAATTGGCGTTCGGGGAGTGCTTTATTCCGCTCTTTGAGATTTCCATTGGGAATACACAACGCTGTGAAAGGGATGCAACAGCGAGATTACTGCTTTATCATGAGATTCGATAGCGATTGAGATACAAATGGAATCAATGAACCAACAATCAAACATTATGAATCGTGATCATCAAGATCATCAACATCATCAGTACATTCAGTGGGACTTTTGTGATCTATGCTAATCCTGCTGTATGAAGGATTGTACCTTGTCTTATATACAAGCTACTCTGATCTTCTATGCTTATCGCATCTCCTCTTCTCACCATTCACCGTGCGAATATGAATACGAACATGAATATGGGACTGGAATTGACCAGATGTAACACCTCTTCGAATCTCACTCTAAAGAACGATACGAACTTGCTTACTTACTTACTTACTTATTTTCTTTCTTACACTCTTACTATTCTCCTATTCTCATGTCTGTATTATCTGTACTCTCTAACCTGCTTGTTCCTTACTCATCTGTGTACTTGCGATTGTAACTATACTGTACTGCACTATACTATACTTGTGCAACAAGAACTCGAAATTACGGGGAATGTAAATCTAGCCAATGGAAAATATATCGCCACTGCGATTAGTGGATGGAAAAGTAATTCCGTCTCGATGTGCTTTGTACTTTGTTGGAGTAATATTCATCAGAGTATATCTGTGCCACCGCACACGATATGATGGAGATGTGAAAAGTGTAGTTCTTAACGTGGTTTTCTTTTCGGTGTATGAGACAATGAGATGGGAAGACTGTACGAGTACGGATATATTGACTTATTGATTTATGGAAGACGCGTAGATGGAAGGGGACTTGTCAGGATGGGTGTGAGGGGTTTTATTGTTATGCGGTGGTTGGTCCTTTTTACTTGCATTAATGCAGTAGTAGTGATGCTTCTGACTTTGAGCGTGTAGATTGGACATGGATATACGTTAAATTCATATTAATCGCGGTGCGGTGCGGTGCGATGCGACACGATCAAGATGATATGCTCTTCTATCCGAGTTCCTGGTGCTGAACTATCGCATATGAAAAATCGTCCTGTCATTCTCTAGTAATTTTTTCAAAATGCGGCTATGGAGGCTGAATGACGTACAAAACATCAGTTTTCCATCTTGGCTTTTTTTTCTTACTTTTTACTTACTCATCCACCTATCCACCTATCCATCCACTTCTCTATCCGTCAATCTCTTTCCATCAGTTCGCCGAAATTCTTTTTTCTCTCCAAGTGACGATCACTCCGGGGCAGAAAGAAAAGAAAAGTTTTCCCGTGTATGATGTAGTACTTCTTAGTACTGAATGGTGTGATTGGTAAGTTTATTGGCTGAATAGGTATGTGGTAGGTAATCATTTCGGTTATGGGTGGAGCCGAGGTTTAGTTTTTCTTGAGGTGTTTGCTGTTTTTAGTAAGTGATGGAAGAATTATGTGGAATAGGCAAGTGAAGTATATTAGTTGGTGATGTCCGAATTTTTGTTGTGGTTTGGACTTCTGCAATTTCATATTAACCAAGTTAAGTCAAATTAAGTTGAGGCTCAAATCCATCTACTTCATTACGTATAAAATCAGAGAGTAAAGTGATCTCAAGTCCATCCGGAGTTGGCATATCAAAGTCAGGCTATCGATTGAACGTCCACGTACAAATTATCGAAGAGCAACACAAACCCTATATCAAGTCGAGTGGCGAAAAGGCAAATTAATCAAAACTACATCAAAACAAATACATCCAATATGTCGATATTCCGCTCATCCTCAAAGCCACGCTCTACATCACCACCATCCCATTCTTCAACATCATCACGCTCACCATCACACTCACAACCACGATCGTCAGAAGACCACGACCAAGAATCAGAACGAAAGGAGAGAAGACTATCGGTCTACCTCCAGGAGAGAGCACATGAGAAATGGGTTTCGGAAGGTGTCAAAGAACGAGATTTCGTACCGACTGACTTTCCTGAGAGGACGAGGGCAGAGAGAGTTGACGCTCTGAAACAGGCGAGGAAGGAACGCGCGAAGGAAAACTCGAAATGGTTGGCGCTCGGACATTTGATTGCTGGGTAATGAGATAATTCGAAGAGAAGGCTGGAGATGAGATTGTGTTGTTACTGCTGTTACTATTAGCGAGGTGTTCGGGCACCATCATCACATAGGGAATAACTAATAATTCATATTTTGCATAACATATATTGAGTACTTAAAAAGTCCAATGAACAGGGCTCGATTTGATTGTGATGAATCCAACTCGCATATTGTTCTCCTGTCTCATGCTGTACAATCATTAGAGAAGATATAAACAGAATCGTGTTGAGTCGCGAGCTGGTTCATAGCTTTTATCCTGTGGTCAGTAGTTTGGATTCAGCGAGCCTGATGCATCATCGTACTGGTTCGACCAACATACTAAATGCACGTCTATAGGTTGGAGATCTCAAAGATTTATTGTAGAATCTGTAAATATATAATAATAATCTGTGTCAATTTGAGCTGCGTACATCAAATTAGAATATCTTGTACTCCTAAACTTCATCTGGTGAGAAGTGAGACTAGCTGATGATGTCGGAGCTCTAGCAATGAATAACGTGTCGCGTACCATTTCACACACTAGGGGTGAATATCATTGGTGCAAACATTGACGCTCTTGAGCACCTATCGAATACT
Source organism: Camptophora hylomeconis (assembly GCA_032357745.1). Classification (NCBI taxonomy): domain Eukaryota; kingdom Fungi; phylum Ascomycota; class Eurotiomycetes; order Chaetothyriales; family Chaetothyriaceae; genus Camptophora; species Camptophora hylomeconis. Next base: position 243,176 of record JAOTMB010000021.1, read on the forward strand.
GAGCATCATACTGATCGAGCCTGGTCATATACGGACTTTATGGTCAGTTTGGGAGAGGCAAATAATTCGTTCTGACTATCATATGAAGTTCATTTCTCAGCTAAGAGGCTAATATTAGGCTTTCGATAAGCGCCGTTCAGGTGGAGATCCAACACCACCTTTATCAATCAAAGACTGAAGGATCACGAAATATCTTTCTCGAAATAATGCGATGCGGTCAGATTATACAATTGTGATGGTAGATCATTCCACATATCATTATGACGAGATTGTCTGATATAATGGAGGGGTCATATATCGCATTTCACGCGTTAGGCTGACTTCAAGAGGGCATACGAAACGGTCCAGATTCATCTACAATCTCTGATAGGTTGCTGTAAACCAGGATGGGGAGAGCTCGCGGCAACGTGACCTCAAGCAGTAGCTTCAAGTCTCAGCCGCTTGTTTTCAGCCTGATTCTCTGAATTCGGTCTGCACACTGATTTCTACCATGTCGATATTGGTCTTTACTATGGAGAGCGCGAGCCTCTAGCATGGATCACAGTTCTTAAGAAATTGAGCTTTACGAACTCGTCACTTACAGGTCGACCCGGCATGGCAAGCCACCCTCAAGCGCCCCAAGGGCGTGCTGGATTCAAGATTGCCATCTTTTGCGCCCTACCACTCGAAGCCGAAAATGTACTATCTGTCTTTGATGTATGTTGGGAAGATGAGGACAAACAATATGGTAAAGCCGTCGGTGACCAAAACTCATACAACACAGGTATCATAGGGAAATACAATGTCGTCTTGGTACACATGCCCAGCATGGGTGGCATTAGTGCAGCTCTCTCCGCAGCAGGCCTTCGTTCGAGTTTCCCAAACATCCAACTTGCTCTAGTCGTTGGCATATGCGGCGTTGTACCTATTCATACGAAGACGAAAGAGGAAATAGTTCTGGGCGATATTGTCATTAGTACGGCTGTGACACAATACGATTTTGGTAGACAATATCCAAATGGTTTTCAGAGAAAGAAGGAGATTGAGGACAGCCTTGGGAGAGCGAGTCCTGAGATTCGGGCGTTCTTGAATATGTTACAAACACGTCAGAATCGGCAGAGATTGACCAAGAACCTCGGTCGTCTGATACATTCAGAGGATTTTCAGAAGAATGCTCCGGCTTCATACCCGGGTGCCGCTCAAGATTGGTTGTATCAACCCAATTATTTGCACCAGCATCGATCAGGAGGGAGTTGCGAGAAGTGTCAAAGCGGCTCCGAGCCCTGTTCCAAAGGTTGCAATGAACTCAAATGTGAGAAAGAGCAGAAGATCTCTCGCAAACGACATACAATTTCGGAGGTACAGTCTCACCCGAGCCCTAATCCTGGAGCAGTGCCGTCTGTACATCTTGGTCGCTTCGGCTCAGCGAACACAGTGATGAAGTCAGGTCTTGATCGTGATCGGTTAGCTACAACTGATGGTATCGTTGCATTCGAGATGGAAGGTGCTGGAGTGTGGGAGCAGTATCCAACCATCGTCATCAAGGCAGCCTGTGACTATGCAGATAGTCATAAGAACAAGAATTGGCAAGACTATGCCGCTGCTATGGCCGCAGCTTGTCTGAAAGTGTTCTTGAAGGAATGGGTCATAGCGGATCAAGAGATTCCTCAAGGTTAGCCTCCCTCCATTAATCATATATTTGCAGCAATAATAACTTGTCCTACCCTAGTTGATCTACCCATTCCTATCTGGCACGTTCCTTTTGATCGAGTACCAGGATTTATTGGCCGTACGGATGAGATCCAGCGGGTAAAACAAAAGCTCCTGAACAATGAAAGCCACAAAATCATATCAGTTCTCGGATTAGGTGGCATGGGCAAAAGTCGATTGGCTCTGGAACTCGCATATCAACTCAAATTGGAGTACCCACAGTATTCGATCTTATGGATTCAAGCTGCAGAGCGAGTGACCTTTGAGAACGATTTGCTTGATGTTGGCAGGAAGTTCAATATTCCCAATATCCAAGATGAGAAGGCAGACATCAAAAAAACCGTGAAGCAATGGCTTGAAGACTCGAATAAGGGCAAGTGGATCCTGATGCTAGATAACGCGGATGATGAGGCATTATGGGGAAGACCAGCTGGCTCCTCGTCGACAGCCTCGTTGGTGGAGTATTTACCGAGCACAAGAAACGGCATCATCATTGTTACGACTCGTGCACGAGCTGTCGCAACATATCTTTCGGGAAAAGAAGTCATTCAGCTGAATGAGCTGCCCGAAGATCAGGCTGTCGAAATGCTTATGAATGGACTCGAGAATCCGGATCTAGCTTTTGACCAAGAGACTACGATCGGTCGACACGCAACCGGCAGGCAAGATGTAGCCTTCTCTCTAGTCCGGAAACTAGACTGCCTTCCTCTCGCTATTGTTCAAGCAGTCTCATTCATCAACCGAACGCAAGAGCATGTATCGGCATATCTCAAATTACTGAATCAGCCTGACGAACATGTCATCGAACTTCTAAGCATTGACTTCGAAGAACTATCTGGTCATCAGAGAAATTTGTCACCAGTGGCTACCACTTGGATAGTATCATTCAATCGAATCCGCGATCGTTATCCGCTGGCAGCGACCTTTCTCGCACATATGGCCTGCCTTCAGGAGAAAGGTATCCCGCTCTCCCTTCTGCCACAAGGTGATCCCAATAGAATTGCTGAAGCAATGGCTGTACTTGTGGGATATTCTTTTGTGAGGAAACAAAGAGAGCAAAGCAACATCACGGCACAGGAAACTTTGTACGACATGCATCGATTGGTTCACATATGCACTCGAAATTGGTTGAGAGAAGAGAACTTGTTAGCTAAAACTGCGAAGAACTCAATCAAAGTGATAGCTAGAAATCTTCCTTCTATGGATTACAAGTATAAGAATAAATGGAATACCTACCTCCCTCATATCCAACGTGTTTGTACAGACAACAATGTTTTTGAAACGGCCGAACGCTACGATTTGCTTTCGGATGTAGGCTGGTGGTTGAAAACCAGTGGAGAATATCGTGAATCAGTGAGAATACAAACCATCGTAGTCCAATGGAGAGAAAAGGTGCTTGGAACATCACATAAGAAGACACTACAGGCGTACAACTTCCTCGGAGAGGCGTGTCACTGGGCTGGTGATCTCATAGCATCAGAAAGATATCTGAAGAAAGCTGTCGACGGACAGACTCGTAGTCTGGGATCAGAGCATCCAGGCACGCTGACTAGTATGAGCAATCTAGCCTGGACGTATAGCAGGCAAGGTCGATATACAAAAGCAGAGAGGCTTCAAGTCGAGTTACTAGCGATAGGCAAAAGGGTGCTCGGCGAGGAGCATCTAAGCACGCTGACTAGTATGGGCAACTTAGCCTCGACGTATCGCGACCAAGGCCGATATACAGAAGCAGAGGAGCTGGAAGTCGAGGTGCTAGCGATACGAAAGAGTATACTCGGTGAAGAGCATCCAGACACGCTGACTAGTATGAACAATTTGGCTTATACACTCAAGGATCAAGGTCGAGATGTCGAGGCGATAGAATTGATGCGATCTTGCGTGATGCTGTATACGAAGGTTCTTGGTCCCGAACATCCTGACACTCAAGATTCGGCTAGAGGTTTGAGACGCTGGGAGAGTGAGCGAGACGATTCGAGACGACAGAATGACGGTACAAGAGCTGATCGAGGACAAAAAGCACAAAGACCTTCAAGAGCCGCGGATGCAGAAGGCGAGCGAAGAAGTTGGCCGAAGCACACCGAGCATCAGAACATACGTGAGAAGATCGAACCACCTAGTCGTCCTCGAAACTGGTTCCAGGGGATCAAAATGGCGTTTAAGCAGCGATGAGTTGAAGCATTCCTTGGCTCAAGGCGATATTAATTCAGCAGTACCGTATAATAGTGGAGACGAATCGCTCACGACGGTACAAAGGTATTAGAAGGGGGGAGAAAACTCCAACGTTGTGTTGCTGACTCACAAAGTGATATTTCGTGATCGATAAGTTCGGATCAGTTCATGACGCCGAGAAGTGACTTAGCGCAGATATTCCATTAGCTCTCGACGAGCAACTCGAGTATGTCTTCTGACATGTTCAGGATATTCTCGCTCTGATATGCAATCAGTTGATCTGCTCTTGTTCCAGACATAGATCAAAAAGAGGCCTACTCCCTCTGAATACCGTCGAATAGACAATTCCTCTTCATAGAAAACCTGTCCCAGCTCCAACAAGGGTGGAATCGGAGTCTAAGCTTCAGGAGTCGGTTGCCCTTGTGAGAGAACAGGATAAGTCAAGGTTGTGAATTCTGAGATAAGGGTTCAATATTTGGTTCGAATGAGTATTCTGGGCACCTTGTCAGACGATATAGGAGGGCGACAGCGCCCAACGGAGTTCTTGAAGTTTGTCCTTGCAATAAGAACAGATGGACTGAAAACCTGCTTCCGGTTGGACCGTTAAAACTCGAATATCATCATCTCGATATTCATCGCAGCGGTGAGGAAATATGTATTTGCAATTCAAGAGGTAGAACATGACAGTGATTCGGGGTCTGTATAAGGTATAAGTCATCAGGAGGTATTCAAGGGAAAATCGACGCTGATTCGTGTGTCATCGAAGCGGAAAAATCATGAGCGTATCGATTCGAGGCTATGGGATCGTTGGTTTGTTTTTATCGCATTGATTGAGACCGACATGGTGCGCTGCCTAATCGATACATGTTCGTCCTCCATCAAGTACAAACAAGAGCTCAGGAAACATACGCCGCCTTCTTCGAGTCCTCGAGTAGCCAATTCGATCACGTGTATACACCCTCCTCGAATTTCTCCTTATCCCAATACCTAGCCTTAATCGTGTTACCATTGAACGTTCGGCCTTCCAAAGCGTTCACAGCCCTCAGAGCACTGAGCTGACTCACAAAACAGATGAACACCATCGCAGCTCCATCTTCATCTTCAGGAATGTAGATGAACACTCGCTCGACGTTTCCATACTTCTCACCCTCCGACCCTATCTCCTGCATCAATCCACCACTCTCCTCTTCATCCGTCCTGCTAAGTTCGGCCTGTACATCCATACCATCGAGCATACCCTCCAACCTCACCACTTCACTCATCTTGCCGAATTTACCTTCTTCCTCTAGTAGAGCTGCTTTACTCTTGTTTCCTCCCAAGATCTTACCGGTATTTGCAGGAGTAGCAAATCCACCTCCTTCTGCGTCCGACTTTTTCTTTCGTTTGTCTGCTTTTGCGTACAATGGATTGATGATACCTGTTCCTTGAGCACCAAGACCGGAACCTTTTGTCCAACCGTATTTACTTAGGAGACGTTCTGCGAAACCTTTCTGACCTGGACGATTGGAACGTGGTTGTTCTGCTTCATTTTCTGGTTCTGGTTCGACTTCAGGCTTGACGTCTTCTTCGGGAGGGGACGGTGGTGGAGCACTATATCTCACTGGCGCGCGCGCAATATGAGCTGAAGGAGGAAGTGGAGCGGCTACGACTGATTCTGGTGGAGGTGGAGGTGGAGGATTTTGACTCATTCGGAGTCTTCTCTGGTATGCATCATCACCAGTTGGATCGTCAGGTAAATTTGGAGGAGGTGGTGGAGGACTGTCGTCGTTGAGATTCGCTGGTGGAGCGAATGACATGGGCGGATGCGCAAATTGTTCTGCAACAGTCAATATGATACCTTCTTCGTCGCGAGAGTACTCACTGTTCATAGGCTTCTGCTCGCTGCGATCACTGTCATAATCACTCGACTTCCGACTGCGCATACGATGTCGATATAATAGATCCTTCCAATCTCTTACTTCACGTATCTTCTCCTCACTATTTTTGTATTCCTCATAATTATTCGGTCTGCTAGGATCATAGATGTCATCCCAATCTTGTGCGAATTCTGTAGCTTGATCTTTATTGTTCTTCTTGCGCTTCTTCCGTCTCTGCTTTGTACTCGAGTAATATGCATTCACATCCTCATCTTCAGAAACTGTCGCAATCCAATCCGCAGCTGATGTCTTCGGCGCGATTTGTTGTACAGTTTCAGCTGGTGTCTCTTGTTTGACCTCGGGTTGTGATTGTACTGATTGAGATGGTATGGCAGCAAGTTTACTAGCAATAGCCTTTGCTTTCGCTTTTTGTGCAGCAAGTTGTGGTCTTTTTGTAGGTTGAAATCGTAATGACGCTATTGTTCGCGAAATCGCATTCACACGTGAGTAATCGATATTCAACAATTGTAAGTATTTACGGCTCGGAATTACCAGCTATTGCTTGCTGCTTTTTTGCAGCTTCATCTTGTTCTGAGCCAAGCTCATTTTTGGTATAACTGACAGGTGCGCCAGATATTGTACCTGGAATTTCTTTGTCCAACAAATTAGCGTAGAGCGAGAGACCCTTAGGTCGTTGTGGTTCTGAATCGCCTGCCATGTTGTGTATGAGGGTGATATTGTTCAGTGTCTAGAAGTTAAATGACTGCAATGAGGGTCTTGGAATGCCTCGACCAATCGGAGAGTCCATCGGAAGTAAGGAGAGAAAGGTACAATTATGGTGGACAGAGCACGAGATCAAAATGTCACAAACACAGGATATTGATCCACTGGAGTTCTCAACAATCCTCGGATACTTGACGAAACATGAAATGTGTTTCGAGTAAGATCGTGACGAGGTCAATACTACACCTCGGTGAGAACAGCTCGTGATGGAGAAAGTCCGCTTGTGGATATGGCATCATCAATGTCGGGGAACTTATCTCGACTTTGTTGTACATACCTCACCGTTTTCTTGACTACTCTTCTTTAATTTCTTCTCTGTGAAGTACTTTTGATATCTCGATACTCATCATGGCTAGCAATACTCTTTCAACGTCTTTCTCCGAGACGAGTACTGACACGGCCATCATCATTCCATCTAAGCCAGCACTGACTGTATCATACAAACAATTGACAGCAGATATCCTTGACTTCCAAAGCAAGCTTGCAGAACTCGGCATCAAAACCGGTGATGCTGTCTCAATCGCTTTGCCCAACACATACGAGTTCATTGTATCATTCCTCGCAACTTCATACCAGAGAGCGATCGCAGCACCACTAAACTCGGCGTACAAACAAGACGAATTCGAGTTCTACATCGATGATCTTTCTTCCGCTCTCGCTCTCGTACCCAAAGGTTTATACGCAAAAGACGGTCCAGCAGTCCGTGCGGCGAGAAAATACAAGGCAGCTATTGCAGAATGTTATCTCGAGGGAAACAAGGTAGTGCTTGATGTCAAAGAGAAGGGAAAGCTTGCAGATCGAAAGTCAGAGAAGGTTTCTTCAGCTCTACCAGAAGACGTTGCTCTAGTTCTACACACAAGTGGTACCACTGGTAGGCCAAAAGCTGTACCTCTGACCCATCGCAACCTTACCCGCACCATGAAGAACGTTCAAGATACATACGAATTAACTCCAAAAGATCGAACAATGCTTGTCATGCCGCTGTTCCATGTTCACGGCCTACTTGCTGGTTTCTTAGCTCCTCTGAGATCTGGTGGTTCAGTGATTGTGCCAGGTGCATTCTCTGCGAAGGCGTTTTGGGATGATTTCACTACCCATGAAGCAAATTGGTATACTGCTGTACCAACAATTCACCAGATTCTCTTGAAGAACCCATTGCCTTTACAAATTCCAAAGATTCGATTCATTCGATCATGTTCGTCTCCACTATCGCCAAAGGTCTTCCATGAACTTGAGAAAGCCCTCAAAGCACCCGTTCTGGAAGCTTATGCTATGACAGAAGCATCTCATCAAATGACATCAAATCCTCTTCCCCACAAAGGAAAACGTCAACCTGGTAGTGTTGGTGTTGGTCAAGGTGTTGAAGTCAAAATTTTGGATCAGGAAGGTAAAGAAGTACCTCAAGGTTCAGAAGCTGAAATCTGTATCAAGGGTGAAAACGTTACGAAAGGATATCTCAACAACGACAAAGCCAATAAAGAAGCATTCACTGCTGATGGATTTTTCAGAACTGGTGATCAAGGAAAGAAAGATAAAGATGGATATGTTATCATTACTGGAAGAATAAAGGAGTTGATCAATAGAGGTGGAGAAAAGATCAGTCCTATCGAACTCGATAATCTTATTGCTACTCATCCAAAGGTTGGTGAGGCTGTAAGTTTTGCAGTTCCTTCAGAATTGTATGGACAAGAAGTTGGTGTAGCTGTAGTAGCGAAGGGGGGTATGAGTGTTACTGAGCAAGAGATTATCGATTTCGTGTCAGAAAGGACAGCTAAATTCAAGAAGCCTACAAGAGTAAGTGGATTCGAATATGAGATGTTCGTGTGCTGACATATTTATTAGGTATGGATTTTGCTGGAAATTCCAAAGACAGCAACAGGTAAGATTCAAAGAAGGAAGGTTGCTGATACACTTCTTGAGAAGGACAAGAAAGCGAAGTTGTAAATGCTCGACCCTTTCATTCCGTTTTTCTTTGGATATTCACTGGCTACATTCTGGCTCAACAGGTATAATAGAGGAGCCTGGTTGAGTTTACAATCCATGTACAGCATTCCTCCATTTGCATTCAGATCGAGACGTACACACATAACAAAAAGACCACGATGTTGAAAGTCTGCTCGGCCCAATGTTTCCCATTACCCAAATACTTTTACTATCTCCCCACGCTGGCCAGCAAAGTTCATGTAGCAAGAATGACTTGACCGCCGAGTCGCGCTTTCACTGAGCACAGTTGTTGACTCTAGAGTACGGAGTCTTTCTCTCTTCTCAAAGAAATAGTGTCTCGTCAAATCTCCGGTTCGAACACCCAAAGCGAATGTCACTGAATACAGCAAAATAACCCAATCACAGGCCCAGATGAACTTCCAAGCTAAACTCCCAAAAGAGGTAAGTCAATATAGCTCCCGCCCTGTCCGACGATCTTCAACATAAGCCGCAAAGCGTCAATGGCAATGACAATGTCACGAGGCTAAATAACAATGCCGTCTTAACCATATCGTCATACCATTCCGTATGCTGCAATTGAGAACCTCTTTTGGTTCGATTGCTTCTTCGAAATGCCTCATATTCATCTGCATATTCGTGTGTATGTTCTTTGCCCATGATTTGTGACAGCTGTCGATCTTCGAGGCGCAATCTATACTTGGAATCTATAGCATTTCGCTTGAAACCATTCAATAAAACATAGCCCGCTCTGATTTACAAGTACAAAAGAACCTCTATTCCCTTTGATCAAGCTTCTCCTTTGGTGCTTGTGTTACTCCACACTTGTCACTCTTACTACTGCTGCCATTACTCGGACTTTGAGCCACAGTATATCCAAGAGCATTGTTAGACAACACGATCTCAAACGTCGAAATACTGTCAAGACAATACAACTTCCAGAAAATCTTGTACCAGACACATAGTATAGTGCTGGGTTTACATCAATAACATCAAACCTCATAACAAATCGCTACACAACATCACACCAAGCCTCGTCGCTATTTTGTCTTAATCAATCGCACTTCAATTCAATCCGTTCATCGACTCCTTTCTCCTCGAACAAATAACTCAAACAAATATGGGTCTAGAAAAGAACATGTATTTCCCCCCAGCCGCCAGCGGCCGCGGCTTCTCCACAGACGGAGAATATCAGATGTATCAAGGCTTCAAAGAGACTGTCATTGCGGACGAACAGGCGAGGAGAGCTTCGGTTGGTGAGCCGCCTCTGAAGGATGGGAAGCTGGAACGGCTTTTTACTAAGGTTTTTGGGAAGAGGAGTTCGAGGGCTTGATTGAGTAGGGAGATGATGAAAGGACTAGGGAGGGGGAGGGAGGAATTTGGTGGAATAAGAGTCGGGAACGGATACGGTAGGAAAGGTGTTCGGGTGTTCTGATGTGTAAATTGTACAAGTTATGATGAGTTGGTGATTAGGGTAGCAATTTTTGGAGATCGTCTGGCATGATTGAATGATATTTCATTTTCCTCTTCGATGGAAACATGTTGTCTTGATTCTAACAGTCTGCTCGAGGGATGAAATATGCTCCGGTATTGGCACTTGGATCTGTCAAGGTTTCAATAGTGATTTGCTGATTTCTTGTGCCAATATCCTGTCGAATTTTCCTCTGCAGTGCTCGAGCTGCAGAGATTGAACACTTTTCAGTACCACACTGTGCAGTTTTCTGTCCTTCCTGAATTCATGTCGTCTTTACAAAGTATCGATAGCTTTCATCCTGAGCACATCCTCGTCTCTGAGTTTGACTTTTAGCCACTCCAATATTTCCTTCAATATAGCCGTCGAGCAGATGTCTCCCTTCCCTGGCCAGTCGAGCATTTCGACATCGTGATCTGGATCGATGCGAAATCTGTATGCCCATGTCTTCTTGTCATCTGGATCTGTACGCCGAATCACGTCCTTGGGTACCCCAATTGATAGTGTCAGTCTGAAATCCTTTCGATTGTGGAGCATTCCAATGATAGCGCTAAGAACTTGTGAGACGTTAGCAGATGAACTCAATTGAAATGTACGAGTTGTGGGCATCGGCTAGAACCGGAGTGATGGAGAGCAATCGACTTGTATGCACCAAAAATGTGGCCGATGCATCGGTGCAGAAAAAACTCACTTCTGAATGGTGTATTTGGGATTGATGGAGGCTGCCGGCGAAGTCTTTTTATGTCTACCTCCATATTAAATTCGAAGTCAAGTTCTCGAATTGCACCGCTCTCTGGCAAGACCGTTCGCTGTGAAAAGGGCGTCACAAAGCCGATCTCTTCCTCGAATTTTATGAGTCCGAAGTATAATAGCAGTTCATGACTGGCAGTGCTGAATCTGCGAATCTGCTTGAAGTACTTTGCTGCTGCTATTGTTGAATCTGAGTGGAGACAGACATCCACATCCTCTTTCTGACAAGCTGTGTAATGACAAACAAATAACGCCGCGTGTAGGAACGAATCCATTGCTTGACGGGATAAGCTTTTGCACACAAGCAGGATCTGTAGATCCAGATGAATTGGTCTGTTTATATTGTTCCTCTGTGGATGTTCTGGCAAGGAGATACATTTGTGAAAGACGTGCACGATAGTATCATGAAAGAGATGATCGAAGATTAGATTCAGAACTTCCGGAGGTAGATCAGTCAACCGCACGGGATTCTCTTCCTGTCTCCCGAGGCTGATCGCTTGCAAGGCTTTGAAGGGTTGTGGCATGGAAGGACTCCATAAGGCCATGTTATTAGAAGAGATGTTGTGGGAAGAGTATGGTGTGGTATGAACAGCACCATAACATGTCCAAGATATTTGTGTGAGACTTCAGAATGTTGAAGGTTCCAGAAGTGGCACCTTTAATTCATGAATAGATGGAACGGTCAAAGATCAGAATCCATCAATGAAACTACTGAGACGATGTAAGATATTCGGGAGTGTTCTGAAGCGTCTGTAGTAGAAAAGCGCACAAAGGAATGAACAAGGCTCTTTAGGAATTGGGAATCACCACATTGACCGGTCTTTGTGATAACTTCAGAAGAGATGGGAGGTTGGAAAAGTGTGAATAGCGGTGAACAGCAAGAAGTTTGCTTGAGACGGGTAGGCAGGTTTGCTCCCGAGACCTGAAACTCACCACCAGCACTGGGGACAGGGAATAGATCATGTAGAGTCTTTGAGCAGTAGAATAATTTTCGGTCCTTCAGACCTGTTCACTACATTTTGTGAAGTACATTTTTCTACTTCTGCCATAGCAATTCAACGATTTTTCGAGATAATCATTGATACTTCGAACAAGGGTCGTACACCACCTAGTCGGTACAGTAGGAGAATGATGCTTGGGACAAGTCGCGTAGCTTAGAAAGCTCAGAGGAAGCATGGATCGCTCGCGTTCATGGGGCCTGAAACGCAAACATGCCATGAATAGAGGCATAACTGTAGTCGAAATGAATGACGATGACTGGAATGGGTATTGAGACGGACGGACGAGCACACAGTATGATAATGTTTGGCAAACAAAATGTCTGAGAGGGAGTTCGTGTTGCGTGGAAGTCTTGGCGTGTTTCTGAGTCGCGATTTGATATTGAGAGGAGAACATGTCCTCCTTAGAGTATGTATCCTTTCCTATTTCTTATGCTTAAACTTCAATGAGAATGAGGCGAACCTGACTTACTAGATAACGGACTTGAAAATCAAAGGATCGAATCAAGCTTTATTTCGAAGTACACGTGAAACCCGAACCATTCGCGACATACCTTGCTTCTCCTCTATGAGTGCCATTCCTGCAGCATGTTCATGCTATGGCCAAGATATGTCAACATCAATCCACATAGATCATGTTGTATGCATCGAGTCAGTCTGATTGTCTATCGCATATACAGCGTCTAGTGCTGACTCAAAACGGTCAGTGGCTTTCTCTATCGTCACCAAACTTGGATTGCCGACAGTCTGTGCACTATCCGCCTTGTCGAAGTATCCCGGGAATATTCCTACTCCCTTTCGTGTATTCTCCTCCAGTAGAGCACGCCTTTCTTTCTGATTCTCGCTGAAATTGCCCATCAAATCTTGAATTCCAATCTGACTATTCTTGGCTTTGTTCATGGCGTCTGTGTATGAACTAATTCCTGTAGACTCTGCCCAAGCTCGCATACAATTCAGTATGGCTCTACCGGCCATGATAGTCAGTCTTGTCAAATCAGAAGGTGGGAGACCGATCATCTCTGTAGAGAGACTCATTAATTCCGAGAAGGGCGTACGACCTTCACCGTCACTGTAGCCGAAGAGATATTGTCTGATGATTCCTTCTCTGCATTTGCCAGCTGAACATATTCGTCTTTGTCAGTTTTGAACAATGTGCGCTTGGGATCCCAATTTGCAGTATCAATCCGACCTTTGACGTTATTCAAGGGACCAGGCAACATCCAAGAATTTCGCTGGTCATTTACGAAGAAGCTGAGATGCAAGTAGGCACCATATGGAGCAATATCCCATATCTTTGCACCGTCAGTGAGAGGTCCGAATGTCAACTGAATAATATGCTGAAGATCCATAGCATGGTCCCTCTGGAGGGTTGGAGTTCCAACCCATTTATCATTGTACTTCGAGTGTAGGATAATCTGATCGAATACTCTCTTTGACCATATCATTGGGTCTTCCCCATTGACGATATTCTGAAGCTTCAGAGAGACAGTATCATGAGAGTACATATAGCTCCAGTCTTTCGTATAGCACTTCTTTGGTACACGAGGTAGTCGTTGTGGGAAACTATTTCGCAAAACATCGCCGATCAGAGCTGATATGGTTCTTGCATTCGCGGAGATTCTAGGTTGAACCTGTGTGTTTGAAGTAGTAGACGACATGGTGAAGAAGATAGAATGTCTTTGAAGGCTTATTTGGTCTGTTGATCAAACCGTGGGTTCTGCACTGTTTATATAGCCATAAATACAGCTACGGGCCTCCCATGTCGAGAGACATTTCAGCTGATGGACATGCATTATCAAGGCTGCATCAATGAGGCACGGAGCTTTCGTGAGAGTGTACACAGGTGTCTCAGAATATGAACCTGTCGAATTTGCAACTCTTCGAATAAAGTCCACTCGGCATCTATCTCCGACAATGTCGTAGCAGACAAGGATGGATATCGACCTACGTTGAGGCTATTCACAGTCCAGATCCCGTCTCAAATGGATAAGATTAGTTAGCACACCGCCTCGCGACAACTCATTAGAAGGAATTTGCTAATACATTGAACGCATGCACCTCGCATCAAATTCCTATCGTGTTGGTGTGATGCCGCTGCAGCCAGAGAGGGGAACAGATCTACGGCTAAAGTCGATCGATGCGGATATGTTAGCGTACTTGGTGCAGGATTCGTATCACATCAGTATGTGGTAGACTGTTTTGAGGATTCGGCGTGGCTGCCGTCATGATACGCGATCTTCCAAATGGCTTGAAAGATACGAAGGCATGAATGTCAGGAAGCTAGAATTGAGTTATGAATGGAACAGGCAAAGGATGCCGAGGCGAAGTTGGGTCTGTATTTCGCTTAAGTTTATTTACGAGCAGACTGTTATCGTGAATACAGCTCTGAATCAGCATATTCGTATCTCAACCAGCTGTCAGAGATATCAGAAAGACTTTACCTATTTCCTGTAGTCATAGAATCATCCTAATAACAACGAATACAGCTTTAGAAAAGTGCTGAGCATAATCACGAGACAAACATTGAGCAGAAATACAAGGTTGATACAGATAAATCGATGGGCTGACCGGTGATAATTTGCTTTCTGCAAGTATAGTACCAGTACGGGTATGCGAGCTTCATAGCAGGCAATTCAATTCCAGAGTACAGGCTAGCGCGTATCATCAGAACTATTTCATCCAAGCTGAGACCATCGTATCCCGAGGTCATTGGTATTGCTACATACACATGAAACATAGATACAGAGCTCTGGCTGATCATCAGTCCGGGAATAAATCGGTCAAGGAGACGAGATTTGGCACGGAGTGAACAGTGAATAGATAGAGCATGGTAGGGTACGAGATCAGTCAAGGACATGAGCACTAAGAGAGCATGAGATGTATTCCGAAGAATTGTATTGGTATAAGATAATATCATGATATCGTTACTTGTATAACACCTTACTCCGTCCATCAACAAAACCTTATGCCGGAGCAGCGACCTCAATATTCCCTCTTAATGGTAGAGAAGGATAATCGATCTGTGGTCTTCCAGAGTTAGGCAATGGATCTATGTTCTTGAGTGAGTTCCATGTCTTCATCAAGCTCTGAAGATATAGTTCGTAGCCACTGTTTGGTCCCACGTTGCCATCACCGGCGAATTCGGATGCAAGGTAGATGAGTTCGTCGACTGTGACATCTCGGTGATCGACGACAGAGATACATAGGATATAGGCTAGAATGTTCTTGTGTGTTGAGATGACGCCCTTGTTAGTGAAGTTGTATTTGTATGTGTACATATCGACACGGACGATGGCGTTGCTTTGATGATGTTAGTAGCCGTTGTGTTCACATGGGAAGATCGAAACATACTGCTTGATGCAAACAAAGAACTTCTCATCATAACTCTCTCCAGCTGAGGTATCACCTAGGATGGCGGAAAGGCCAGTCTTGACAACAGACTTGAATCCCTCAAGGACGCCCTTTGAGCCAGTATCACCTGCTCCAAAGAATGCATCGACAGCGTTACCAATACCCTCATCGGCCTGTGGAGGATCCTGATCAGCAGAATCACGTACCAAAAAGGTGTTACTTACGCCTGAATCTGTGTCGACACGACAATGTCTTTCAAACCTCAATGCTCTTCTTCCTGGTACACTAGTCTTCATTGCTGAATCCCTGTCCAAGAACATGGTCTTGATCTTTGCTTCAAATGTATCGAGACGAGCGTCAGCCAACTTCATCATGATCTCTAGTTGTTCTTTAGCTTGAGCTTCCTTCTCCGCACTGTTGTCAAGCTCCTTTGCGACGGCACTGGCGATTTGACCCATGATTGCTAATGTATGATACGTCAAAGAGTTTGGATAAAATGTACCTGGTATTCTTCGGCTGGAAAAGTACTTGATGGTCAAGAGAAAGTCGAATTTTCCAGGAGAAGTTTTGTAGCTTTATATCCGTGGGGTAGCTCCATGTTCGCTTTCAGCTGCCGCCATCTATCAAGTACTGATCCGGAATACGCACCGGCTCTGTATGCATGGATGAGAGCATCAACCAGACTATTCGAGGAGCATGGTCTCAATCACACCATTCAAAAGCCTCGGTCTGTCCGTATCAAAGATAGTGGCTTGTCTAGACACCTTCGCCTAGAATACTCGACGTATGGATCCAATGAAAGTCTGTCAGACATCTCCAAGTATCTCGCTCTTGAACATATTTGGAAGTGGACGGACAGGTAGTAAACCCTTTAGAGCGATGTGATCGGACATACACGAGGTGACATTCACACGAACATGTCGTGTAGAGTTACCGGAGCTAACAGCTAAGACAACTCTATTAGAGTATTGCAGATCATAGCACCAACTCTTTCACCGTCTAAGCTCGGCTAGAGGTTGAGGAGGAAGTAGACCCTCTATGAAGGCACGGGCAGCACCGAGCGGTCAAGAAGCGAGTCAAATCCTCCAGAAGCTAGATGTCTTCAATAAGGTTGTTATAGCGTGGCGAGCTGAAAAACGTGTCAGCTTTTTGACTAGCGTCTATGCGCCATGGTCGATAGTTCTTTGATGCAGTGTTCCCGTCTTCCTGAAGGAGGGGTTGAGCTGAATAGACCAGCATCATTGTTGACCTGGCAATTATGCTGTCCTTGACCGTCGAAGAATTGAGCTTCTTCGAAGATTGAAGAGTGAACGATGAGCAGTGGTGTAAGAGAGCAGACGGGATATTGGGGAGCTGAACTGAGATGCAAATCCCCGCGCTAACGAACACGAACCTCAGCCGCAGCTATTCCCGACATCGACAGCTACAATGAAGCTTCTTTCGTTCTGGACACGAAAGCATCTAGTCCCTAACAACCGAAGGAGGCGGGGTACGCAGCTTTGTGCAGCTCGTGGCTGATAACGACTGTCACGATCAACACTGAATGAGAGTAGCCGAAATGGTACTCAGCTTCATTCAACGTGTGATCAGCGTCCTGACAGCAAGCTACTACAATTCTATCATGGTACATGGCATTTTTCACTCGGGATATGGCTGTCATTCATACGATAGGAATGCCGTTGCCATTCCGAATGTCACTTTGGAACGCTTTGGATTTCCTGACTCTTATTGCTATTCATTTTCGCTCGTCTATGGTTTATCCATCACATATTCTCTGATCACTCCAAGTCCTGTATCTGTTTCGTTCTCATATCTCTGCTCTGTGGCTGTAGGCAATTCTCGAATGTATGAACAGCTGTTTGTGTCTATATCGTGCGTTGGAGTACTGAGAAAGTAGATTGAATTTGGGTATATAGCTGTAGTCATCACGTTATACTAGAAAGGGGGCTTTCCCACTAGCTTATAAAGTTTGGACATGGTTGTCGACAGACTAGAGCATTAGAGACTCGATCTGAAAACGACAATGAACTCGTAACACCATTCGTCCACTCGTTTCGTCATACTGATTTCGACTCATCCATAAGTAGTTCCTTGACACTCTCTGGATGCACTTCTTCCTACCTTGCATTCACTTCCGTGTTTCCATCTCAGTACACATTCTCATTAGGTCTACCGATCATAAAGATTCGCTTCATCTACCACCTATAGCGAAATAGCACCCCGTCCCAGCAAAAGCTGATCCTCCCTCACCAGAACGCACATAAAACCTTGAGGCGTTGACGTATGCTTCGGCTCCGTTCGTTGCGAACACAAAGGCGGTGGGTTCATATGCTGGAGTTGAGGTTATGGCTTGCGACTTTGAGGTGTGCTGAACTAATTCAGTGCTTAGCTTCACAATGTCAGTCATATACTGCGTATGGAAGAACGAAATATCTCTTCATAACAAAAGAGTATTGGTGGACAGAGTGGGAATATTGCCGAAGCATAGATGGATTGAGTCTGAAGGTGGCCATACCTTCTTCGTCTTGCGATTGTTGTAGGCTGAGTAAACGCTAGCGACTGCTCCAATGCCACCGAGAACAATTGGTATTGCCTCCAGACCTGACATTTCGTGTAGGGATTTTCCAGTCAAGACAAGCGGATGAACAGACCTTTAAGGATTTCTCACGTTCACCGCTGATATGAGAAGTGATGAATCCATAACGACTAGGCGATCAGCTAATCAGCCTGACGAGTCTGTCACCAGGTTGAGATAGGCACGCTAAGCAGCCGCTAAGCCTAAATTGGAAAGACTAACGCCTTTTTTTTGCCTTGCTTTGCTGAAATTTGGGTACTACTACTGAACCGGCATTGGCAACAGGCATTCCGTGAGGTGCAATTGTATCGCGCTCATCAATTCCGTACCAATCAAGGCAGTCACATGGTTGAAAGGCACTGAGTTAGTACTTACATTTTGTGCGATGAAACGTTTCATCTCGAGATAAGGCGACGATGAATGAGAGCATAACCATCTCGCAAAGGCAGACTTGGAAAGGCGTCATTCAAGAGGCGATGACTCTTACTCATGAGCCCGTAATAGTATATGAATCGTTCAGCGGCACACGCTCTTTGATAGCCTCTTGTTCTGTCAATCGACTCCGATATCAGAAGCAGGCTGATTTCAGACTCAACATCTCCGACAAGATTGTGCTGAGTCATCAGCAGAAACACCGCACATTATGTCGTTAACATATGGCGCTTTGGCACAACAGCTTCGAGTACATGGTGATCAACCTGTCTGTTTCGGAGAAGTTCATGGAAACGCCACTGCATACTCACCGATGGATGGAGTTGTAGTAGCAGAAGCGCGGGATGGTGGTACAGCGAGAGCAGTGTATATGAGCAAAGAAGCCGTGCAGCGGATGCTTGGACCCGAAAATAATGTTCCAGGCAGCGAGGCTGTCCACCAACCTGTAATTGACGAAGGTGGTGGATATAACGCAGGCTCGGATTGTGACGGCTACTCATTCAAGTACATGAGAATTCGGATTTCAGTGAGTTCCTCCAATGAGTCTGTCGTGATCTATTTTCAGGTTTGTTCTGACCTGCTGTAATAGATTGCTTACACCATCATTGCAGCGGTGGAAATCGCGCTAGCTGCAGTATTGCTACATCTCAGCAGCTTTAGCATGAATATCCGAAAGAGTACCATCATATTCAGCCTTTTATCGACGAGCGCCGGTATCTTGACGGCCATTTTGATCGTTTCGATATTTCGTCATGTCTCTAGGACTGCTGGATTCTGTGTATGCGGAATATTCGCAATAATCACGTTTGCTTCAGGATGTGCGACTGCGCAAGACACTGCTTCTTGCTCCAGTGTAGGTACAACTTCCTCCAATTGGGATGATTACTTATCCGTCATCGTTGTAGTACTCGAATTCAAAGATACATCTTTGTGACCTGATGACTGCGCTGACAGTCTTCACTTGGATCAATTTCATCTACCTTGGGGTGGAACTGCTTGTCTTTGTATGTCGAGTTCTGACATAGGGACATGTCAAGGTTATCATAGCTTCGGACATGAAATTAGACGGTTGCTCGAATTCAGTTAGCGGCTGATTGACGCCAAAATTACGCCGCTTACGTAGCGGATACGCTGTAATAGTCACCAATCTACCGTTAACGAATTTGATACATCCTGTATCTATCTGGATTACAAGTATAAATGGAATAGATGAATTGCTACACAAGATTGTAATAAAATGTATCTTGGATTTTCATCATTACGCAAAGAAGCCATATTCCGCTATTAAAGCGGAACGAGGTTAGCTTTTCCTAACAATTCTCCTATTTTGTCTTCACCTGTTTCTTCCGCAAGTACAGAGGGTTTCTGAACGCGTGAACAGCGGATCGCATTTTAGCTCTTTCTCGAGCAATCTGAGCGAGCTGCTTGAGTCTTGTCTTGACGTCTTCGGTCAATTTGGATATATCAGGCGTTAATAAAGGTTCAGGCGTGGGTGGTCTTCCCTTGACGGGTATCTTCTTCTCCTCTGCCAGCAACTTGTTGAGTGCTCCTTGATAATCCCAGATCGGAAGTAAGATTGCTCCATCTTCATCTTTGGTGGTCGCTGGAACAACGTGTTGACTCTTGTTGTTTGTTGTACGCTCAATCTCGCCGGATTCATCCTTGACCTCTACCTTCTTAGGGATAGCTCTGCTAGCTGCCATATCAATCCATTCTTCCCAGACATCAGTGTTTGGTGCAATCAAAGTATTCTTCAACCATCTGCCACTTCCTGTCAATGCTATCACTTGCCAAAGTGCTGAAGTGAAACCTCGATCTTCTTCTGTCTGCTCTGGAGTCTCTATTTTAGTCAGATACGAACTCGCTCGTCGAATTAGGTTCAATGTCTGTCCCAGAGGAGCTGTATACGATCTTGGAGGTAATATCACCCGCTTCCTGTTTCCTTCGAGATCTGTATCTTTGCGACGTGGAGGTGATAATACTTCTCCATCAGCTCCGATGGTGACCTCGGTTTCAAAAGTGATAGTTCCAGTCTTTCGTCTTTTGATACCAATTTCTGGAAGCTCGATATCCTCCTGACGAGCCAACTGATCTTCACGGCTACTCGAAGTAGCTGCCAAATTGCCGTTAATGGTGCTCCTCCGGAAACCATTTGTACCGGGTGTTGATCGGGGCTGATTTACCTCATTAGAATTGCTTTTCGTAGCCTCGATCTGCTTCTTTTTCTTCAATGGCGCCTTGAACTGTATTGGCACAACATCATAGTTGGACTCCCAATGATAGTGGAAGGGATTCAGAGCAGAGACTGCCCAATGAAAGATGTTGAGTAGAATGTAAGAGGCTGCAAAAGCAATTTGTAGATATGGTTGAGCATTGCCCATACACAAAAGACCGCCCATAAGAAGAACAGATGCAAGAAGAGCAGCAATTCGATACTCATTGTCGTCAGCTACCGACTCACAAATCTCTCTCTCGAAGTAAAGTCTGGCAATCGGTTCTGGACAACGAACAATGCGAAAGGAACCATTAGGGTAGCGTATGATGACATCTGAATGAGGGATCACTTTCCTGCGCTCCGCTCGTGGTTGGGGTTCTTTGAATCTGAGCTTCCATCTTGAAGCAAAGCCCACAATGCTTGAAGTCGCCGCTAGCGCAACTGTGGCTACCAAAGCGAAACCATCTTCATAGTATATGGACATGGCGATCAATCCGAAGGCCATAAGACAGCCAAGTCCAGATAGCCATGATAGCCAGCCAAAGTGTCTAGCTCCAAATGCTTGTCCATCGCTACGTGGAGGCTCTAATTTTGGCTTGACTTCGAGCAACTCAACTTTGTAAGGGCTGAGTGGTTTGTGATGGAGCAGTTGACAGAAGAAATTGAGTTCGCGCTCGGTATTTCCAGAATAAGCTCCGATAACCATACCATCTTGGATGGGAAGTCGAATTAGCTGTTCATGTCTGAGAAGAGCTTGTGGTGCAGGTAGAAGTCGTGGTAATACATGAGGCCATGATAAGGCTGAAACTTGTAAAGTTCGAGAAGTACAACCCTCGCCCAACACTGCTACAATGCCGACAATGTCCAGTCGAAGTTGACTTAGACTGCCTGGAAACTGTAACATCTCGTTTCCAAACAGAAGATGACTGAGGCAGCGATGCAAATTCAGGAGGCTGGAAACTCCATCGTGGAGTACTACTCACAGCTATTAGAGTTGCGGACCAACGTCGATCATCACAGCCCCCTCTACCAGACAAGGGTTTGGAAGCGGAAGGCAGATCATTGGTATGGGGCGAGGACATTGAAGACGCGAAACGAGGCGGGATTGCATAAGGAGGGGTGATTGCTTCCCTATTATTCGAGATAAAAGCTCAGCCTCAACCATCATTTCATCATAGAGCCTGAATGTCTGTGACATCCCACCAATCTATCGGATAGTGACAGAGCGCCATACCGGGCGTCTCGAGTATGCGAATGAGTTGCTGAGAGGTACAGTGCGATGGTTGTGATCATGTTTAGCGGTCCTTTGCTGTAGCGCAAAAGTCGTGAGGATGATCACGAGTAGGATTGACAGCCTGCAGTTCGGAGAGACTCGATGCACATAGGCAGATGAAGAAGTTCTGTGATTTACAGGTTCCTGTGTTACGACGAATGCTAAGGACAATGAATAATTCATCTCATGCGAGGTCAACATTTCGTTTCGACTTTCTCTGAGCACACCGACAGTACACTTGTGACATGCCAGCAATTGCAACGTGTTCTGCAAAAAGTAATACTTTACAGCCACGCGAACCTATATTCAGGGCCT
The DNA here is from genome assembly GCA_032357745.1 of Camptophora hylomeconis. Taxonomy (NCBI): domain Eukaryota; kingdom Fungi; phylum Ascomycota; class Eurotiomycetes; order Chaetothyriales; family Chaetothyriaceae; genus Camptophora; species Camptophora hylomeconis. Next base: position 264,994 of record JAOTMB010000021.1, read on the forward strand.
AGATCTAGGTGGCTTGACTCAGCCTGGTTAGAGATTGTTGCAACTAACCAATAAGCCTCAATGATTTGCTTCAATGATTTAGTACTCCGTGACGAGGAAAAGCTGCGTACGCCTTGCGGACGTGGGCATCTGATCATGAAAGGCGTCCACGTCTATAGCCTCACTTTCGTATGAATACCATCTATTACACCTGAGATACATCAGAAGCTGTTTCTTCTCCTCTCTGTGTTCCTGCTGTCATTAACTAAGCTGCCGAGCAAATCTTGAGATCATGTCGAGTCGCCAACATCTTCAACGCAACATGAGAAGCATGTCTGCACCATTCTACCCACCTGCTCCTGACCCATCAATTGAACGGAAGGCCAAGATATGGCAACCAATTGAAGAGACACAACTTGATTGTACAAAGTATCCTGTCAACCTCCACCTTCCATTAGGACCCCTGACGGCGCCTAGCCAGTGTCAGGCACTGCTTCGACTGTCGTCAAACTTTGCATCAGAAACGGACTGCGAAATACTGGAGTTAAAGCTGTCCGGTGAGGTAACGTGGAACACACTACATGATGATAACTTGAATGATTATCTCGACACCAGAGCAGCATCTCGACTTGCTCAAAATCCAGATGGGAGTTCTGTTATCTTTCGGATCATGTTCGTCTACCTTGTAGATGTGAAGAAGACTGAAGAGAAGACAAGCTTTGGCTGTAAGTTGTCTTTGTGTCAAAAAACAGCTGAGAATCTCCTCGAGACTTTTCAAGTCAATCCTCATTTCGTACAGTTTCTACTTGGTAAGCCGGATCATCTCGCACCGTTCGATACACACGATTCTGTCGTTGGAAGCCATCAACAGCATGAGTTTGTGTGCCAGTATCCTCGGTGGTTTGTGCATACCAAGCAAGAGCCATGTTCTGTATACTTCCGCCACGACACCATCTCTTCTGAAAGCACATACATTGTCGTCAGTCATCGAGAAGATGAGTTCGTCAAACGGTCCAAAACAAGACTGAGGGACCTTCTGCTGTCCCATACGGCTGACAGAGTGCGATCACTATCCCAGATCGATCCGTTTTACCTCAGCTCAATTCTCTGTCGCGAGTCTCTGGCTGATTCCGAGATAATCACTCGAGAAGTACGCTTATCACTATACGACATACTTGATGTAGTGGACACATATGCGGACAAGCCATTTGATCGCTCCTCCCTACGCAAAAGCACTAAAGAACTTCACAAGATATCCCAAGATTGTGAACGTCTCTTAAGTAACTGTGAAATGCTGAATATGGTTATTCGGCGCACAAGAGAGGCGCACTCGAAGATGAGGGCCGCAAGAACGACCACCAAAATCACCGACGATAACAGCATTCAAGTCGCATCAACCACTTACATCACTGATTCGTTCTCTTACCTCACCGAAGCAGTAGAACAACAAAAGAGATGGTTACAAGGGTATCGTCGCCGTAAGGACACGGGTATGAATCTTGTCTACAATCTGGTGATGCAGCAGGACAGTGAGACCAACATGAGTATCGCCATCGCGACTAAAGACGACAGCGCAGTGATGAAAGTAATCGCATTACTCACTATGTTGTTTTTACCTTTGACAGCTGTTACAAGTTTTTTTGGAATGTCGTTCTTCACGACCTCGGATAGTGGACACTTCACGGCTGCGCATAAATGGTGGATCTTCTGGACAGTGGCACTGCCTGTGACATTGATGACAGTTGCAGTGTACTATGTTTGGTGGCAATGGGATTTCCTGAAGGAAGCCAGATTCTGGAAGTACCTGAAGCCCTCTTCGAAGCGAGAACGACCCGTCGACGAGGAAAAAAATTGACTGAATCGGTGTAGAGTACAGATCGTAGCATGGAGCGAACTGGCTGAAACGGTATGATGATGATGTTGTATGAAGCTATGGGAATGGGAGACTATTGCAAACAGCCTGTAATCTCAGACATGGTACATATTCATATGTAGATAACGAGATCGATTACTCGTTTCAAGCAGTAGCTGCAGAAATTGGCATACCAGACGCCATGTTGTTTCCCCAGCTGAGATGAAATGGTGAGAATTCTGCTCTGGGTGGTGTACACATTGTTGTCACATTTAGCACTTATATGGCTGATGAGTGTTTGCATGTCAAATGGTACAGCTGAGGTCCAGTATTCCCGCACGGCTAGTCTATCGATCTAGACTTACATCTACGGCATGATCGATACGCTGTTCTTGAACAGAATTGAGCAAATCCAAACATAATGCCGGTCCTCAGTTTGGCTAGCATCGAAACTCGTATTGTGACCTGATAGATGCTCGCAGCAGGAAAGCTAATCGTGCAGCGACTTGCGTCATGAGATATAGCTAATTCAGAGTCTAAATCGCAGAGCAAAACGAGACTGCTGAGCTGGTCATACCATCATGTTATTCTGAAGGTACCGAGGTGGTGAGAGTACGAGGTCTGATACTAGAGCACATATGCGATTGGGACATCGCCAAGACCCGATCTGCCGGCATGTCTTCGTGGTGTTAGTAGTAGTCTCTCACTTTATTTGGTTATGTTTGTTGAAGTTCACGAGCACGCGTTTCGCGCCTTGTGTAATCCATATCCTCAATCATCACTATCGACGTCGACGACGAACGAACCAAGCCAATCGGGACCTTCTCCGAACAGAGGCGGATCCATCTCACCTATGCGCAAGCCAATAAATCCTTGAGGACTTTACTGATCCTCGATCATCTAATTCACACCACTCCAATCTAAAGGAATACATACAACCGTCAACATGGCGACCACAAGCGATATAAGAGATATCATGGATATGGGTCATGACGGTGCACGTCAGCCCGCGGCTAAAAAGAAGAGAAAACAATCAGAAGCACAACCAAGATTGACCGGAATAAGTCGAGAAGTTCAAGCGTTAATGGGCGATTCTGTACCACCTGTCGCCATAGTTGAGACACCAAGATACAAATCGAAACCATCTGTTATGACAAAGATGTTCAAAGTACGACATTGGGGTGATAGAGAATTTGTTCATGGCGCAAGGACAGATGGACTACAATTGAGACATTGGAAAAGAGCAATTCCAGGACCAATAGGACGAGCACCGGCTGTTACGAATGGATCACCAGATGTAGAGATGGTTGATGGAGATAAGGATGAAGCTGCAGATGTTCGGTATGAGGATGAATTTCCTGCTGAGAAATGGAATGTGAAGATACCAATACCAGTGTATACCAACGAACAGTATGAGAAGAATTTCGTATCGGAGGATTGGACTAAAGAAGAGACGGACTACTTGATAGAGTTATGTCGAGACTACGATACGCGATGGATCATTGTCACCGACAGATACGATCCCGCAAATATATCCTCACAGATGCAAGCCGATGCGAAAGACGATTCACCGACCAAAACCTACCCACAACGTACAATGGAAGCTTTGAAGGCAAGATACTACACAATTGCATCCAAGATGTTGGAAGTACAGACTCCTGCAAGTCAAATGACTGGAGAGGAATTCCAACTTTGGGAAAGGATGCGTAATTTCGATGCCAAAACAGAAGCAAATCGTAAAATGATGGCCGAGAAGTTGTTTGAGAGAACGAAAGAGGAAGCGGATGAAGAGAAGGTTCTTCTCGAGGAGTTGTATCGCATCACGAAGCATGAAGAGGATTTCATCAAAATGCGCAAGGATCTGTATTCAAGATTGGAGACTGCACCTTCTCTCAAGAGGAATGAACGAGGAGATGAACAATCCACTGCAGTATATCAGACATCACAAGGGCTTAGTCATTTACTATCGACACTTCTTGCCAGAGAAAAGAGGCTTAAGAGGCCTCAAGCTAATGGAACTGATGCTACTTCTACTGCTGCAACACCGACAGATACTAAAGGTCGACATCCAACATACAATCGAAGAGAAACTATGGAGTCACAAGCAGATGAAGGAGGTCCATCCAAGAAGGGATCCGTTTCACAACCAGTCATCAGAACACTCACTTCGGCCGAAGAAGTCAAATACGGTGTATCACATCCTCAAGAACGTCTCACAAGTGGTGTAATGTTCCGACACGAGAAGATCAACAGGATTACTACAGCGAAGAGTCAGGTTCAAACACAGAAAATTCAAGCTGCTCTTACTGAACTTGGTATACCAGCTCGATTACTCATGCCTACTGAGAGGGTATGTAGAGAGTTTGAGAGATTGGTTGCTGAAGTACAGATTTTACTTGATACAAGAAGAGTATCAGAGAAGGTAGCAACAGAGGTCAAAATTCTCGAAGAGCATAAGAGAATCAGATTGGGACAGCCGAAAGAAGGAGAAGATGCCAATACAAATGGTGATAATATGGATGTTGACGAGTCTGTGGCACCTGAAGATCAAAATGAAAATGATCAGACAAAGGTCGAAGATGGTGATGAAAGTGTCATGCAAAATGGTGACAACAACGAGAAAGAAGACGATGAAGAAGATGAGGAAGGAAATGGTGACCAATCTGGTGCAGAAGATGAAGATGAGCAAACTTTCTCCAGACGTCGAAACGACGATGACGACAATGCAGGAGATGAAGAAGATGAACAAGAAGAACAGGACGAAGAGGAAGATGAGGACGATGACGATGCTCCCGGTCTAGAAGATCTCGAGAGAGCAAACCAAGTCACAGACGATGAAGAAGAAAACGACGAGAATGCCGAAGTAGGTGATTCCGAAGCAGAGGACGAAGAGGAAGAAAATCAAGAAGATGAAGAAGACAACGATGAGGATGAAGATGAAGCAGGAGACCAAGGTCCAGATCAATCTGCAGTCAATGGCGACGATGACGATGAAGAAGACGAAGATGAAGAAGCCTCAGTGGAACCTACTGCACAACCAGCTCCTACGAGATCACATAAAAGAAGTGCTAGTGTACTGTCTGATGGAAGCAAGGCTGGAAGTACAGTAGGAAGGAAGAAGAGAAGGTAGATCTATCTTCTAGATTTGGGTCTGTAGTAGAGAAAATTAGCATGTATTGGATATATCGTGCTCGTACTAAAAGACATCAATATGATTCGCTGATACTGTGTTGATATTCTGGTCATGTTCTAGCAAGATTTACTGCTGTAGTATGTATGATCGTCTAAATGGACTGCAACAGATACATATCCACTCAAATATACCCAGATAGAATCACGAAAAGAGATCATTCCTACTGGATTCATCACTCAATCTATATTCGTTGACATCACAAGCTCACTTCTCACATGCATCGAACAGAAACAATAAATCAAGATAGCAACCAGAAATAAATGAAATCAAATCGTCTAAAACCCAACTCCATCTAATAATGTATCTGATCTCTACTTTTTCCCAACAATCCCAACCAAAACCTCCATCTGCTCATTCCACCTCGAAATAAAAACCTCTTCAGTAAATCTATCCGCACTCCTCCTAGCCCTAAGCCTCATATCCAACTTTTCCCTTTCACTCATATCCATCACCTTCGCAAAGGCCCGAGCATATTCCTCATCATTCTCGGCATGGAAACCAAACGATTCTCCCTTTTCGTTAGGAACGACAATATCAAGTTTTGGACCGCCAGAATTATGAACGACGGGTATCAGTCCTGCGGCTAGACCTTCGACGTTCCCTATGCCGAAATGTTCATTATACATTCCATTCACGCCTATTGAGGCTAATTGGAGAAATTGTTGGATTTCTGCAAAGGAGGCGTCGGGTCGCCAGATTACTGAGTCTGTTATTTTTAGTTCTCGGGCTAGGAGTTTTAGAGAGTAGATGTGTCGTTCGTCTGATGTGTTGGCGCGAACTGATCCTATTAGGACTAATTTTGCGCTTGAGTTGGGTGTTGAATGGTAGAATTTGGAGAAGGCTCGGAGGATCATTGCATGGTTCTTTTCGGGTCGGAATTGTCCTATATAGAGGATTATGTTTTCTGATGTTCGGGTCTTTTCTGTAGTTTGGGAGACTCCGATCTTTGATTTGAATTCTTCTACTGGACAGGGTGGGTAGATTACTGTTGAGGGCCTTTTGCTTCCTTTTCCTCTTGACCAAAGTTGAGTTATGTGGTTGCTTGTCCAGGTTGAATTGCACATTACGACGTCTATTTGACGACCTACCCAGCCGTATGTCCAGGCAAAGATGTGCCAGTATAGTTTTTTGGCCTTTCCACCTAGACCACTTCCAAGGCCAGAATGCATTCCTTTCTCACCAGTTGTGTCGTCGAGACTTTCAAGCATATCAGTCGAGATTGTGGGATAATGCGCATAGACGGCAGTGGGTACTCTGGGAAATAAGTACTTGCAAAAGGCGACTGCATAGTGTAGACCCATTGTATCGACGAAGATGTCCGGTACTAAAAGAGAGAAGGCATCGAAAGCGAGTATGAGAGATCCTATTGCTTGTCCAAGTAGTGTGAAGTGTGGCCACGTAGATGGGAGTACCCAATATCGTTTAGATAGATAGATGAACACTAATGTTGGTTCTTGTAATGTTATGTCGAATTTATTCTTGACTGTCGCTATCAGAGACGATCGTTCAATCTCATGATCACCCGTATACACCGCACATATAGCCTTGGGATATTTCTGTTGTGTTGCTGCAATGGCTGCCCATAGTACTCGTTCACCTCCTCCTCCTGCGTTACAGAATGGATGGAAAAATCCCACTATACCCTCCCACTCTCTAGTATTGACCTTTTTAGATTCCTCTTTCTTTTCTACTTTCTCCCAATCCTCTTCGGAGTCAGACCTTTGTTTTTCATCTCTCTGATATTGAATGTAGATCGAATCTCTCCTATCCGCCGTCTTCGCTTTGAGTGAGGAACCAATTAACGAAAGGACAAGTCGAATAGCGTAGATGGCAATGTATGGGATTATAGCAAAAGCTGCCACCAAGGCAGGTATAAACTTCCCATACATGCTCATTCCTTCGACTAATGTTGTGGGTTTGCGAGAACGTATAGCATTGAGGAGGAGATAATGTGTAAGGAGAGTTGTCCTAGAAAACTAAAATGACGTATCACCCATGTAACGCGACTTACGCGTTGAGTACCTAATCACGAGGAGTGCTACACATGCTTCACTATCAAGAAACCTAAATAATGTTCGTCCAGATTGGAGGACCTATCACGAAAGGGTGTGGTTGAAACTAGTCATATGAAGCAGTACAAGTCAGTATCTGGAGTTGAGAGTAGTACACAAGCTTCTCACTAGTTTCATTCCTAATTGATTCTATTTCCTGTAATTGATAATTGAGAAGTCTCTTTCCATACCGTTCCATAACGAATATGAGTTGAAATCTGCTTGAACGCCTTGCTTATGAGTACAGTGTACAGTTTCGAATTTCCGTCGTTTCGCGCCATAAGATATGCTTCCAAAAAATCATGAAAACTGATTCTAAAGCTTCGCTCTCAATTCTCCATCAGGGCTTGTACCACCACCACTTGCTGATGCAGTTGCTTCATCATTGACAATCACCTTACCATCCTTCTCACCTTCACCGAAGAAGATAACCTCGACGGTCAAATCATCACGATATCTTCTTGAATAAGGACTTGGTAATGTCAACAAAGCACATACCATATCCCTGTCTTTTCCACCAAGTGCATTTCGTACAAGATGTGTAGCAGCATTCTTGTCTTCTGTAACAAATCGAGATGTATCCTGAGTAGGTAATGCCCATTGTTGAGCTCTGATTGGTCTATCATCCGTGTCTTTACCCTGAATTCGACCAGTCTTGTCCATATTGCCTCCTTTCTCTACGGGTAATCCAGCTGGAGGATCTGGTGTGAACCATGAAGTCAACCAAGATTTGCTTTGTTTCTCTGTTCCATTCTTCTGCTTTTCTATCCATTGACCAACAAGACCTACAACTTCTTCGTTTGTGAGCATCTCCCATAATCCATCTGTAGCCATAACGACGAAATCGCCATTGTTAGGTTGAATCTTAGTTCGTGTAACAACCGGTTCGGCCGTGACGTATGGAGGTGTTTTGAGAAGGTTGTTGGGTGTTCGACCAAAGAAATGCTTCTTGATGTTCTCTTGTGTCTCTCTTGACCATTTGTATACAGCATCTCCAAATGCTCGTGTTGGTTCTAAATTTCCCAATACACGACCACGGTGAATCACGTATTCCTCACCTGGATGAGCAGCACGCATACGAGCTTCCTCATTAGGGTTGCTACCAGTTTGATCTTCTGACAATGGGGTAGCATACCACTTTCCAGTTGAGGCATTACGACGACCTAGAATGGCTCGACTGTCTCCAGTGCATGCAACTCGTAAAGTCTTGCTGCGAGAGTCGTAGAACGAGAGTAAAGCACAAGAACCGGAAAGGGCTGGTGCAAGCACTTCTGCAGCTAGTCGTTTGCTAGGGTTCTTGGTCAATTTCTCGACGCTGTCGAGACAGATCTCGTTGTCAAGCTTCACAAATGCTGTCTTCAATGCTTGATCGACTGCATCCGGTGTAGGGAAAGGATTGACCTTGCTAGCCAAGGCAGCTTTGTAGGTTGTATTCAATTCTCTTGCAGCAAATGAGATCAATACTTGTCGAAGTTTGGCAGAAGTTGTCCATCCAGAATGACCATCGAAAACACCCCAAAACATCCAATCCGAATTTAAGGCTTCGCCATCTGTTGCTGCGATTGTGTTTGGTACCTCGATAATCTTCTCTGCGTGATCGTCTTCGATTGGATCATTGCTAGGTAATTGTACCATATCATATCTCACAACGCCTTGACCCCGTCCAACAAGATAAGATTGCTCAGTCTTTCTTAACCTCTCGGTGGCTTGATCTGTTGTCATCATCTCGAGTACTTTGCGACCGTAGTCGTCTGTATCTTTTGCTAATGGTCCGTCTCCTACAATTGATCCAGTAAAGAATTGATCGTTATCCACTACTAATGCCTTTCTATCTGAACCGACTGGAGTTGGTTGTGCGATTGGTGATGCAGATGTTGTACTCAAACCTCTAGCCTGTTGTGGTGCATCTGCATGGATGATTGATCTTGGACTGTATGCGTACCATGCACCAAGCGCGCCGATAGTACCAGCGATGGCTAACGGAGCTCTTGGATATCTCATAGATGATGCAGCACTTGTCGAACTATATCTCCGCAGGTTCGCGGTGATGGTAGGTCTTAAGACATGGTTTGGGATAGCGAACAGGGGTGATTTGTGGATTAATTTTCGAGCAGCTGAGCGACGAGCCGTGCGAAACGCAAGAACAGCAGCTCTACGCATCTGGACAGTAATGACAGGATAGTTGTTGAGGTGGATGTGAAGGAGGAAGAAATGAGATGGAAATGTGTTTACCTGGATGAGGCCGTCACGATATGCAAGGCTATGCAATTGATCATTCCTTCACGTGCTCCTTCCAGAAGATGGTTGGAAAGCCAATCGGGGTTACGTTGGCTCCGATGTGGGGCTGATTTCTACCTGTGCCGTCATCGAAAAGTCGCGAGTCGTGACTGTGAATCTTTTGTATGTGCCCTCGACAATTTGTATATCCCACTCAACCAGCTATCTTTCTGCAAACACCAATTTTTCATTGTTGTTATTATCGAAGTCATGTCTAGCCGAGCTCTGAGAAAACTGCAACGAGAACTGGAGATCGAAAGACAAGTCGCCGCTGCAAAAGCTGCGTACGAGCACGAATCAGAAGAGGAATCTGAAGAGGACGTCGTGCCTATTTCTCAACCGAAAAATGCCTTTGATATGTTAAATGCTGCTGATGAGGAGGAGACTTCCGAGCAGGAGGAAGATGGCACTATACCAGTAGAGCAACCAGATCAACCTGCAGTATCTACGCCTCCTACGAAATCCTCGAAAGCGAAGAACAAGAAGAAGAAACAGAAAAAGAAGGCGAAAAGTCAACCTGAATCTGCTCATGAAGAGTCGGAAGACGAAGTTGATAAGGCCTTAAGAGAATTGGCAGCAAAGAATGGATCCGAACCACAACATAACGAGATGAACAAGGTTTCGTGGGAGGCTGCTGCTACAAAATTATTCGCCATAGAGCAGAAGAATCTAAATCCTACAAACGAAATGCGAAGTCTTTTCGGCAACATTGCTTTGGAAACCTCTGAGGCTCGTCCCGCTCCTCAGAATCAGCGACGGCGAGAAGTCAATCTACAAGGAGGCGTGGATCTAGCAACAGCACTTACTGGCAGATATAGTATGGTCAGTCGTGGCAAAGAGCTGGGGACACTGGCGACACGAAGAAATTGTTTTATGCAGGGCAAAAAAGAATGGCCACTTGCAACGAGCGGTGGCCTCAGTATGGAAACTCTTCCAGATGCAGGCGAAAGCTTCAAAAAACAATTCAAGATTATCCACAATCAAGCATACAGTGACGTGCAAATGCATTTCCGTATGACTGTTGAGTCGATGCAGGCTGAGAGGATGATAGGGCTTCTTACTGCGAATCCATACCATATTGCGACGTTATTGCAAGTTTCAGAGATTGCAAAGCACCAAGGTGATCATTCTGTGTCTGGCGATTTGTTGGAACGAGCATTATTCACTATTGGTCGTTCCGTGCACAGTTCATTTCCAGCAGCTATGCGAGAAGGGGTTGCACGCCTCGACTTCAATGAGCCAGCGAATCGAGAACTTTATCTGACGATATGGAGATATATCAGAAATCTGGAGATGAGAGGTACATGGAGAACGGCATTCGAATGGGCCAAAGTTTTGTTACAATTCAATACACTATCAGATCCATATGGCGTTACGTTGATGATCGATCAGCTTGCTCTACGTGGACGACAACATGCTCAATTACTCGAACTGGCATCTGACGAAGGCTATGGTAATGCATGGCAACATCTACCAAACATTCAGATATCGCTCGCATTAGCATATCTGAAATCTCAAAAACCAAGAGACGCCAGACGACAACTTGCTGCTGCTATGACGAAATATCCATACATACTATCTGCTCTAGCTTCTGCACTTGATATCACGCCAATCCCGAAATCTTTATGGGGCAAGTTACCTTCAACAGATGCGGAGAAACTTTACACAGAGTTATATGTTACTCAAGCAAAGGATCTTTGGAATACACCGGAGCATACAACTTTGATAGCAGAAGTTGCTGAAACGTTGGAACATTACAAGGATGCTGTGTCTTCTGCTTCGAAGGTACCGAAGCTCGAGATATCCTTAGAAGAGGCCCGGCATATCATGTTATTGGAGATTCCTTCACTTATTGCACTCTTACCCAGGAACTACACAAATATGCCTACCTCATCATCAGATGTACTACCTCCGCCTGGCTCAATTTCAGATTTCACTGCTCGAGCTCCTTCTGGCATCACAGGTGGGCCAAATGCACTACAAGGATTGTTTGCTGCCGCCGGAACTGCTGCAGGCGCACCTATACAAGGTGCAAACAGTGTTATGCAGCGTATATTGAATTGGTTCCAGGCCCCTGCGGCCACGAACGGTGACGCTACCGCCGATGCTGAAGGTGAAGCTGCATTCCGTAATCTCAGAGAACAACTTCAACAGGACAATGGTGGTAGAGAAGTGACAGATGAGATGGTAAACGAATTATTACAAATGCATTTGTCCGGGGCAGATGAAGGTATTGATCTTGCAGGTTTAGGCATGGCTGGTGCATGGGACTATTATGAAGATGCTGCAGAAGCTCCCAGTGATTATGGTCATAACAATGATTCAGACAGCATGCCAGAATTGGAGGATGTTACAGACAACGAAGCTCCACGTCAGCCGGCTAACCCATACGCCACAACTGTCGAAGAGGAACCAGACTCTGATGAAGAACGACGACCTCAACGTTCAGCTCGAGATCCAGGTCGTTCTATCCTCAGACGAGTTGAAAGTGACGAAGAAATTCCAGCTCCCCGTGCAACCGCTCCTACAGCAGCAGCATCCATACCCTCCACGACAACTTCTCAAATCCCATCAACACAACAAGAAGATGACATAAACACCACAACCGACCCTCAACGTGTTCAAAGATGGCTAATAACAACCGGTCTCTCAAATCTCCAATCATCACCATCCGACTCCTCAGTCCTAAATTTCTACGTTGAGCGACTCAAGATCCTGCGTAAACAACAGCAGGATTGGGTTGTTAACATGGTTCAGCAGAGGGCTGGAAAGGATATGGCGGATCGAGTTCGTGCTGCTTCTGCTTCTTAGGACGAATTGGTCGCGATGGATGAATCTAGATTTTGGGCTTGGTGAATTTTAGGCTTCGATTTTTGAGCTGTGAGGTGTGATCACTTGATTAGGTGGTGATTTGGTCCATTTGGTGTGGTCACTTAAAAAATTGGAGGAACCATTGACGCGGTTAGAGGAGCAGGTCATGATGTTGGGAATGGTTGCAACGAAGACTTGGTTTTGGCATAGCGATGGAGTATTGATTGCTCAGATTATATTCATACGATAGACGAGTTCACGTAGTATGGCAGAAAAAGTCAAGAGAAAGAAGTTGTCTCAGATATTAAGGTCATGATATTATTATTTCGTTTTCTGAAGTCGACAAACTGTCTTCAATTGACCGGTATGTTATGTTTCACCTTTGGAAGTACAGCGGCTGAGGACACGACCTGGTCGAAGAGCTTTTCGACATTAGGTCAAAGTGTCTTAGCTGGGTCCACCGACAGATTGCCAGCCATTTCGTTCTCTAACGCCATCAGAACCAGCAGACATCGTCTTTGAATCTTCGTATGACATGGTTTTGGAATCCCCATACGAATCAGTCATGTCATCTTGAGATTTCAAATCACCGAATTTAGCAGTTTCTGCTGCCATCAACTTGTCGAGTAATCCTTCAACAACATTCCACTCCTGAGATCGTATTTCATCACCCAGCTTCTCGTCAAATGGCAACCTCTCATCTCTGTTGTGAATGTCTGATGCTGATACGGGTACTCTGATAATCCGTCCTTCAAGATCATCTGTGGTAGTTCGGGCTTCAACCAATTCTCTTGACAAGTTATTACTCTCTTGTTGTGCCCAATGTAATTGTCGTCGTAATAATCGGAAATATTGTGATGGTGGTAGACTACGCTCGTAATCATCCATACCTTCGTAAATGTCATTTGGATAATAATCAGATGGTACTATTGCTGGAAATGGTAGTCTGTCCATATCAATCGCATCTGCTAGTTCTGGGTCGTTAGCATCCGCTGGGCCTAATGGAGCTCTCAAATCTTCCGGTCTGTAAGTCGAGTTTCCGGTTCCAACGGTAGAAACGTTCGGTAACGGTGGTAATTCACCGATTATACTTGGACGCTTTTCTCCATTTGCTCCTCCCATTACAAGCTTGATACGCTTGATTGTTCCATTACTACCATGTGCACCTGTACTGATCCCGCCAGTATGTCCTCTTGGTACTGGATCACTTGGTCGAAGAGCTTCCGTTTCATGAACAGTTCGCATATGCTTAGCAAGAGCATCACTTCTTGTAAAACTCCGATCACATTCAGGTAGAGCGCAAAGAAATGGTTTCTCTTTTGTGTGACTTCGCATATGTGCCTTCAAAGCATAAGCACTCGTGTGTGGCATACTCTTTCTAGTACATCCCTCCCATTCGCAAAAGTACTTTTTCTGACGAGGAGGTATATGTACATCATTGATATGTGCTACTAGATTGTCCATATTGCCTTGTTCAGGATCTGTACAATCTGTCCATTGACATCGAGTTACTTGGAAATAATCTGCTGCTTCTGGGTTGTCTGGATTTGCTTGAGCGGCTGCATAGGCAGTAGATAGAGGATGTGTCGGTCCAAGATGAGCGAAGGAGGGTGAGGTAGGTACAGACCCACTACTATCACTCGATATGCTGCCAGTAGGAGATCTAGGTGGAATCATAGCGGATGATAGAGGAGTTGGATGATCGTAAACCGAGATTCCAATCTTTCTTCGTTTCGCAGGAGGCATGTCAGAATGTCTTGGTGTTGATGTCGAAGGAGTACCAGAAGCATCGGTATCGGCTGCAGAAATTGTAGATGCATTAGAATGAGATCTGGATCGATTGAACTTCATGTCCTCTGCGAATTCATCTGAATCGATATCTGAAAGTGGTGAGCCAGACCCCGATCGGGGTGAGTCTGTATTGGCCATAATGAACGTGAAGGAGCGATGCGCGTGATGTATTTCGTAGACGAAGTAAGGGCGAAATGAAATGAAGGCGAAGATGAAATTAAAGACGAGGTCAGACACTTCTCAATTGACCATCGAGCACATCAACAATTAATGACAAACTGATCAAACACGAACAGGCGCAATGCTACAAACGTGTAGATCAATTCAGAGGTCAAACATATTCGGCCAAGTTGCCTCGCAATGAATTCTTGTATAGCCTTGTTGACGAAGATGACGAGGCTCGACATTTCTCCTATCTGCGGCAAGCTTCAACAATCGTATTAACCAGAAGTGTCATTCATCACCATCGGGGATGACTCCTAAATCCTACTCAGCTTGTGTAAATCCAAATGGATACAATCGTCTGGCTCGCAAGCAAGAATGGTTCAATGATTCAAATCCTGGGTTTAGATGAATTGATGGAGAGAAATTCCTGAACGTATTATGGAACAGCAATACAGTTCTGTATTACGGGGACTATCCTTCTCCATCACCAAGGTACGTAAGCGTCTAACATGTTCTACCTGCAAGCCGGTCAGCCGGTCATGGTATGGCCATTCCTACGAATTGAGAGCAGCAACTCAAGAACACTGCAGTTCGCAAACAAGATACATCATCATCTCCTTCAATCCTCAATCGCCTGCTCCTGTATTGCTCCTTAATTATGCGTCCGTTCAAATTATGGTTGCAGTGCAAACTCTTCCAAAACAGTGGTTCGGGTTTTTACAGGAATATTGAGAAGCAGACCAATGATACAACTACGAGTACGGAGCACGTTGATGAAGTTGCACTACTTTCTTGAAGAAACACGCTCCTGTTCAAGCTATCAACCAATGAAGACGCGTATCTAACAAAAAATGAACAAAATGTATGTTTGATCGACGCCAACGCTTGAGTTTCGATGTAGCGGCAAATCGGCCTATCGCCATAGCAAAACACCGAACGGGTGGATTCTATACCGGATCAAAATGCCCCTGACTACTGGTGAGACATCCTATCAACCAACTTATACTTCTTCAAACATGGATCATTTGTACAACATACCAAGGCTGTATGATCCCGTAATTTCATTCATCATGGTAGTCACCGATGGGTCACAGTCGTGTTTGCTGCCGAATATCCTCAAAACTACAGGTTTGTATCTTCTTCCTCTTTCCTTCAAGCCATTCTTTTTGCGCAGTCATTCTTTTCTCACAGTCATTCCTTTTTACCCCACGCTCTTTGATAGAAGCAGGCGAATTGATTTCGCAAGGGAAGAACTTTTGAATTCTTAACGGACAGGTTCCCATCAGAAATCAACCCTCAACAGACCGTGTCATCAAAATGCAATACAAAATCCTTCTCTTAGCATTGATTGCAATGGGCGATGCAAAACCACATGGCAAGCGAAATGAAGATTCCTCTTGGGAGAACTGGTCCGCTTGGACGACAACAAGCAGCAATGTTGTTCCGGTTAGCAGTACTATAGCATTGACAACCACTTCGAGTGCTTTGACTACTACTTCGACCATCTCTACAACCACGGCCATTCAAACCACGTCAGAAACCTCCTCTACGCTTGCAACAACTTCAAGCTTGATCGCAACCACCACATCCGCTGCTGGAACTACTACAATCAATGAAGTTACTACTTCAAGCACGACTTATTCGTTTTCTCGAACTACTACAAGTACTACCGAGCTAAGCTCTGGCACCACCACAGCTCAATCGACCACAGCATACACATTCGCCACTACTAGCTCAAGTTCTACTTCTAGTCTCAGAGGGACCACATCTACTGCAGGCTCGAATACGACTGAGACTGACGCAATCGGAAAATCAACCACATCTACTTCCGGATTGGCATCTACCTCGACCACAAGCACGGTTTCTGCTGTCACCACTCCTTCTAAAACCACTGGATGGGCTGTCTGGACAAGTGCATCCGCAAACTCTACAATCACAGGTCCTCTGTCCAGTTCCACCGTCACATCATCTTCTGCCATTTTTCTCAATACTACAGCTTCGTTAACAACCAATGCTGACAGCTCAGTGTGGACTGCTTGGACGTACTCCAGCGATACAGTACCGGCTTCAAAGAATTCATCTGTTACAGCTCCTGTCAAAACATCATCATTGGCCACATACTCAGGAGCTGCATCTGAATGGTCGGTCTGGAATAGTCAATCTGTTGCCACAAGTACTGCCACAACCGTTGTTGCTACTACAGAACTCTCTACTTTGACATACACCATCGGACCAGAGGGATCTAGTTCTGTAGTGACAACCACGGTAGTGATTACCAAAGATGTGACAATGACAAGTGTGAGTTCACCTACAAGATCATTGACTCTCGCTAACAACTCTCAGACTCGTTGGATTACCGTCAATGTTTCACCAACATCAATCGCTTCCCAATTTGCTGCTGTTGGTACATCATCAACGGGAGCAGATGAACAGACTGTCACCACTACAAAGACATCTACCATCACTCGAACCTTTACCATCCTACCTATCTCCACTGGTCAGGCAGCGGTCGGCTCAAATAGTAACAAGGGTAACGGCTCGGGTGCAAGTTTCGGTACTGGGAACGATTCGGGATCCAATTCTTACACAGGCTCCAGTGCAGCCATGAGTTCTAGTGCAAATCAAGCATGTGGTATGTCAGTAGTTACAGTAACAACAACTGTGCAAAGCACGGTCACAGTTACTCCAACTGCTAGCTCGAGCATTAGTACCAACCTTTCACCGATCGCAAGCACGTATCCATACGGTTTTGCCAATGGCACGGACTCATCCCCTTACAAGTCTGGTCCAAGCAGTGGCTTCTTGACTATGACGGGTGGAGCAAGTCCAAGTGGTTGGAAGAAGTTGTGAAGGCATTCTCCCTTACAAGGACATGTGTGCTTCTCACAGAGCTGGACGGGATGACAATTTTCTTCTTTTTTTCCACCTTTTTTCAAACTTGATCTGACAACATCTTTAGCATAGAGCTGATATGGTGCAATTTGCCATCGAGAACCTTAGAAACATGATTGTTCCACAATTACATCCATGCCGTGCCGCCGCATAACCAAGCAATTGACCTTGTGCCGAAAGGTTGGATCCACCTCTTAGATCTTTGTATTGCTGATGACGATGAACCCGCATTGTAACGTTCCAAAAGGTCATGCTTCGTACCTCTTCCTTGGAAGATGATCCAGATCTCATAGTGTTTCATTCGTGGATCATCACTCGGTTGCACTGTTCGTACTCAAAAGCTCTTTGCCTCAGCCCCGCATCGATGATGCTGTTGTTTTGACTGTCCCGCTATTGAACATGACGCAAACAAGAAAGAGGGCGAATGGCGTCAGCAGGTACAACATATTCATATATATGTAACGCGTATGAACCGGGTAGTGCAAAGATTTTCTCAAGAAACATTATCCTCTATCATATTCAAAATGGAAGCAGCACGATCAGCAATTAACAAAATCACCAGTCGCGGTGGTACACATGATACCGTATGTATTGCCAGATCACCAATACTAGACACAATCTGACTTTCTACCAGACCGTTGACGAAACTGTCAACCCAGCAGTAACCTCAGAAACTGTAAAGCCAACTAGACATGAGCAACTCCAAGAGGCCGTAGACAAGGAGGTTCACCAGGACCATTACCACACCACTGTTCAGCCATTGCAACACAAGGAAGTCTTACCAGAGCAGCATGTTCACAGACAACAGCCAGTACAGGAGAGAGAATTCCGCCATGGTGACGACTCTGCTGTTCAACGTGGAGTACAAGCCGAGCAAGCTGCATTCACAAGCTCTTCCAGAACAGCAGATACTGCTCACTCTTCCTCACAAGCAGGAGCTGTGACAGGAGAACATGTTCACCATCATGGTAAGCTTTCTACGAACTTTTCATAGCCATGTCTAACGTTCATAGTACACGAGACTGTTCAGCCAATTGTCCACAAGGAGACCGTCAAACCAGAGGTCGTACACACCACCATTCCAATCCATGAGAGACATCAAGCTCCATCAGAACACCATGGCTTGTCAACAATGCCAGTAAAGTCATTGGATGAGTTCAAGACAACTGGTGTTCCTTTGACTGGTACTGGTCACCGTACTGAGTACTACGAGGGTGACCCAAGACAATACAACCCAGCCATGCAAGTCAAGAGAAATGATGTTGATGTCAACCCACAAGCACATGACGGTCCACATGACGGTTCATCTCACTCTGCTGCCAATACTGCTGCCACATATGGAGGCCCAGCCAGTACTGGTCTAAGCACAGGTTCAAGCACCGGTTTTGGAACTGGCACTTCAGCAGCCCAGACTGGCGCTCTACGTGGAGCTGAGCACAGTACCTCAGGTCACCAAGGCCACCACCACGGTACTACCGCTGATGGTCTATCTCAAGGTACCAGCAGTGGTTTCGGAACTGGTACATCAGCTGCTCAGACTGGTGCTCTCCGTGGTGCTGAGACATCCACCACTGGCACAAGATCTACTGGAGATGAGTACTCCTCCAGAGATACTTCCGGTGTAACACCAGCACACAACATCACTACTGCTGATCACTCAACCAGAGATACCGGTGCCTACAACACCCCCTCCGTCGGCCACATCGCCACTCACACCTCAAGCCATGGTGCAGACAGTGCTCACACTGGTGACCAACACAGAGAAGGACACGGAACCTCCAACCAAATCCACCACGGCTCAACTGCAGACAACGTCTCACGCGATGACAACGCCCAACACGGTACTCAAGCCCGCGACCCAGCCGTCGAAGACAGATCAGACAAGAAACTCACCGGCACCGGCGTAGATGGCTCCCACTCCGCCGTCTTCGGCCTAACACCAGACGGCCACAAGCACAAAGAAACCTCATCAACAACCACCGCACCAAAACCAGCCCATACCAAAGACGGCGTCGACAACATCGACCGACCAATCGGAGGAACCGACAATCTCGCTGGTCAGATGCATGACCCCCAAGTCCACCACAAGGCCCACGAAGGCAAGGGTGATTACGAGGGTGACTCCAACAAGATCGGTGGTGGTGCACCAGGTGGTGAACAGGGTTTCGGTACTGTTAGATCCGGTGACCATGGTGGTACAACTAAGTTCCAGGATAAGATTGATCCTAAGACTGATGCTGACGGTGATGGAAAGAGAGGTGTTATGGATTAGAGGGTTGCCGTCGCTAGTATAACATGCTCATTTGTATAATGTGATATGACAGACTTGATTTGATATGATGGTGTGGTACAGCACAGTATTGGCTCGAACATGTACAAAAGTAGCCTACCAAAAAATATCTACGTTCATCGGTGTCTGATCGCTCTTTGACCATTTGCTGTCCTGGTTTGATCAATCATCATTCTTGCATTCACTCGTTGAAACAAAGACGGGTATCACGACGGAAATTACGATGTCGACCTCATTCTGCAGAATGACGAAAATTCAACCCTGCGCTCACGCAATTTAATATCATGCATTCAAATGGAGGATCGTTGAAATCGTGTAGAGGTCATGGTTGCATACAACTTTCTCTTATTCCTGCTATTCAATTGGCATTAAACTCATGCAACTCGCCCATCTAATCGTCCGCTCGAAATCTCTATGTCAACTTTTGCTTAATGAAGAATGATCGAAGATGCGATAATTGCCATGCACATGTTACACCCAAAACAACGAGTTGAATGATAGTCCATCGAACAATTTTGGCATTTGTAGATTCGCTCTGGTCTCTGAATTCGGCTTCTCGTTCCTGTAGAATATTGTCAGCTCTTCTCATTCCGTTCCATTTCGTCTATAGTATAACTCACTCTTTGGTAAATCTGTTCCTTGCGGATATCAGCTAATCTGCCGTTCAATTCCTTAACTCTTGTTGCGATGCTGTCTATCTTCTCCTTGTCGTCGCTTTCAATCTTGCTGCTCTCTCCAATTGCTAGGTCGAGTGTAATTTTAACTCCGCCCTGAACATTGCCTGGACCGAACCATCCTCCTACACTAATCGCATCGGAGCCTTGAGGGGTGAAACATAACTTGTGTAGACCGCTATCTGCGGCAGAGAATGTGAATTTCGAGTATGTTGGTGAGGAGGTTGATGTTTGGCTTACGACTCTGTGGTCGTTGTCGAATGTTTCGTCCACTGTTACTTGAATTTGTAGATTCGATGTTGTGTGGAATTGTTGTGTTTGTGGGTTGTATGATTCTGCTTTGAATGATCCTGATTGCATTAACAACCTGGTCGACTGGAGGATTGTATGGACATACCAACTACCAATGTGTCCTTTGGCAACTCCTCATAAAAACATTTTGGTGTTGTACCATCTGTGTAGAAGAAGACAGCTTGAACGGAAGAAATCAACAGCAGTAATCCTGCTAATAAATGCTGTATTGACAACATCTTGTATACGAGAAAGAGAGTAACAGAGAAAGGAGTGTGAAAGTTGACTTTCACACTTCTACAATGCGCATGCGATTGAGAAAGCCACGAATTCGATATCCCCTGAAACGCCAAGACAGAATGAAAGTTAAACATCAGGCTGAAGAGCCTTCCCGCCGAGTGCCTGTATTGTAGCCTAAAATTCTGGGGCTGCACGGCGACTACTTCAACTGCTGCTTCCCCGATACGCAAAAGTTCACGCCTAATTCCTGGCACCCGCCAACGCCTATAGCGCCTATTCTTAATTTCGTCATTTATCATGACACTTTCAATACTTCCGACAGAGACTGTCTTATCAATTCTCTTTGAGTCCATACCCGAATCATTTGAAAGTCTTGCTTTAACTTGCAAACGCTTTTATGCAACCAGTACGCCTTACATTGCAAATTACAATGTACTGCGCAACAGATATCGACGATTGGTGTTGAACAACCTGCCCTGTCATAGGGAGTTCACTCTGCAATTGTTCCTGGATATTGCTCACGATCCTGTCACTGCTCGATATCTTGAGTATGTAGACCTACGTACTATACCAAACTATGACCAGATTCCAAGAGAGATGGTGACAAAGCAAGAAGCAGGCCTCAAGTATGATACCCTTGCAAGGCTCATCAAGGAGTCAGGATGTATAGGCCAACAAAAACCAGGACTATGGGCTAGTCAAGTCTCTCTGGAACAAAACGACAACTCAATTCAGGATGGGATCTTCACTGTCATCACATTGCTCAGTCTACTACCAAATGTGAAACATCTAACCTTGCCGAGAAATTGGTCCATGGATGAGTCTAACGTTCGTTCAATCTTGGACGCTCTCGTGACTATCGTTCAAAACGCGAACGACGAGAACAAGCCATACGCGGGGCTATCAAACCTCACTACTCTTTTTCCTTGTTATAGGGTTGACTTCAATGTCGAGGGGCAGCTCTATCAATATCTTCCCTTTCTGGCAATTAAATCAGTCCGCGAGTTTTATTGTACTAGTCTGGCTGCGCATGATGACAATGACGATGACAATGACGACGAAGTAGAACAAAGAAAACCAGCAGACAAGTTACTCAAGGAATCTTTTCCACTTCTGAGCAGAAACCTTGAAAGAGTCGAATTGGGTGGTTGTGAGCTTGCTCTCGATGAGTTCACTGAATTCTTGGAACGTGCTCCTCCGCTCAAGATCTTCAAATACAGTTTTCAGGTCAAGAGTCGGCCAGGTAGTTGGTCATGGAATCCCGCCAAGTATGTCTCAACTATCGAAGCTTTTCATGGTGAAGATTTGGAAGAACTCTCAATCTCTATTGCTGGTGATGGTTGTCGACAAGTCAGAGGCTCTGGAGTCAAATCTCTGAAAGGATTCAAACAGTTGAAGATTCTGGAACTCGATCTCAGAGTATTATTAGGTCGACGATACAATGACCCTAACTCGTACTATCCACATCCAGAAAGTGCATTGGCACCATGCAAGACTGAGATTCCAACACTATTGGAGCTTCTCCCAGCGACTGTCGAGACACTCTACCTCATGATCGATCAAGTCAACGGTCCTCTGTACATGAATAGATTACTCGAAGGTTTCAAAGAGAACCATGAGATTCTTCTGCCCAGCTTGTCACGCATTGACGTTCGTTGCTCTCTTCACAACAAGCAAGGCAAACCCTCCGACGCTGAAGCAAAGGTCATGTCTGAACAGAATCGTATCTGGGTCAATCCTATGATGAGAGCGTTCAGTTCAATTAAGAAGAAGACGTATTCTGAGGATCTCAGACAGGCGTATTACGATACCGATGGATATTCGGAGGCATTGTTTATGAGAGGTCTTCGCGAGATAGTTGGTCGGTATCCTTGATTAGTCGAACAAGCTAGCGGATGCTATGGTGATTGTTTCGGCGTTCAAGAGCAGGAGTAATCCAGCATAAGTTTTACGTCAAAGAGTTGACTTGAAGATAGTGAGATATCCAAACAGTGAGTAAATCAAGACAATTGAAAAATATCATCTTGGAGACCTCCCGAACATAACATTCTTCAGCTTGAATGAGATATGGATTCCACGTAAACAAGCATACATCACCGCTACGAGAGTAGGCACAAGTCTATACCTGGCCCACGAATGAGTTCATTTGCCGCCATCGATGATGAAGGCGGGAGTAAACCAGTCTATTGTTGTCAGAAATCGACCACCGACTGTGTACGGGCTCTTGTCTCCGTCTTACGATACAAAGCCGCCACTGAGCTCACTTCTGTAGACATCAGCTCACTCACCCACTCACCTCCCAAATCTCTCATCTATTTCCTCCTAACCTCAACCTCAACCCTCGTCCCCTTCAAAGGAGGCAACACACCCAAATTCGGCATAGCCTTATCGACCAACCTCATAACCGCATCCCCATCCTCCAAATCCCTCCCAACAATCCTCATATCAAACCTATTCAAAGCCAAAGCAACAAAACAAATAACCTCCCTCATAGCAACGAACCGTCCAGCACAATAAGTAAATCCCCCACCAAAAGGTCTAAAACTAGTACTTTTCTCCAAATTCTTTCCCTTGAGAAATCGTTCTGGATTGAAGATTTCACTGTCGTTTCCCCAGGATGATTCGTTCATGTGTAGTTGTCGGTACGGTATTAGGAGTTTATTTCCTGCTTTCAATGTTATTTTGGGGCCGAGGTTTGTGTTTGTTTTTATTCCGCGGACGGAGGCGGAGGATGTTACGAGACGGAGGACTTCGTGGTAGGATGAGAGGAGGAGGGGACTTTTTTGTTCGAGGGTTTGAGCTAGACTTTGTTTTTGAGTCGAGGTTGAGGTTTGATTGGAGAGGATTGGTTTTGTTTCGTTTAGTATTGAGGTGTGGAGATTTGGTGAGGAGAGGATGAAGCAGAGGAGCCAGAAGGATAGTTTGTAGGCGTTGGCGTTTATTCTGGACATGTGTATGTAAGTGGTTGTCATGGTGTGATGGATGAATAGAGGGAACTTACACCCATAAAGGCGTGACTAGCATTGTAGCAATGTCATCATCACTAACTTCGTATTCTCTCATTTTATCTTCTAACGCTCCAGCTACCCATGAAGCATCTGATCTCTGAGATTTGGGTAGATTGATGTATTTCTTCAACATAGCTTTGAGGGAAGCCAGGGCTCGACGTGTATCTTTGGCAGCGAAATCTGGGAATTTGTACAGTATCTTCCAACTATTATCGTCAAACTCATGATATATCTTGACAAGATCGGGTTCGATTTCAAAGAGAGCATTTCCCCAAAAGGCTCGGGTTACTGATTCAACTAGACATTCTCGGGTATACCTCCAGAGGTCAATTTCTTTGGTACTCTTTCCATCTTTTGTCACGCTTGAGGTTGGTATTCGATCCCAGACCATGAAGTCACTCATTTCTGTTTCGATTCGGGTCCAGAATTTTGTGAACTCATCACCAAGATCGAACTGTCGGTGGTAGAGATCGAATGACCATGATGAGAGATGTTTGAACGATGGATCATCTGAAAATACGGAGCCATCCTTAGAGCCCCAGGCTTTCTTTTGACCATCTAGACTTACGCCCAGATCTTTGAGTATCTCACCGACAAACTCGTCAAAAGAGAGTGTAGTGTTATTTCGGTAGATGAGATTTGTATCTTGTGGAGAGGTGATTACATAGATTCTCTGACCTGCTATTGTTATTGCGAAGGGAGTACGTGTATTGCCGAAGTATTTGCTGTGGTTTGTCAGCTGGTTCGTTCTGAAGCAGATCTCGTTATGAGGGAGTATTACGAACAAACATGCGCTCACAGTACTTACCGACTCCTTGTAAATAGCTGATCACCATTATTGAAGAAAGCAATCGCATGACCTGTTCCAAAGTCAATTCATCTGACACGATATCACGACCCAGATTGATCTTCAGATTTGAAAGCTTCAACGTACCAACAACTAGCAACATTCATATGTATTAGCATCAGGACATTGTGCGCCATAATCGAACGTATTCAAACTCACAAGGAATTGAGTACGGCATCTCTCTTGGCTCCTTCGGACTGAGAAGGGGCTTGATAGTGAAAGTCCATATCCGCCATACAATCCACAGTATCATCCCAGCAAGTATTATGATCATTATCGGAT
The DNA here is from genome assembly GCA_032357745.1 of Camptophora hylomeconis. NCBI lineage: Eukaryota > Fungi > Ascomycota > Eurotiomycetes > Chaetothyriales > Chaetothyriaceae > Camptophora > Camptophora hylomeconis. Next base: position 289,637 of record JAOTMB010000021.1, read on the forward strand.
TCGACCATCGTGCCAGTTTGACAATTTGAATGTATATGTTTTCATATCCTCGGGTTGCGGGTTGTTTCCGACAATATTGACATACACAAGTCATGATCATCAATAGCCCTCAGCGGTAGTAGATGTATTTCTGATCGAGCCCTGCTGTCTTGAGACTCGCGAGAAAGAAGATTGAGATCCATCTAGACGTTAGGTGAGCTGCCTTATCACTACCGCCATTGAATGAACCACGCAGGATCTATCTAGGCTGACACTGAACGCTTCAAGCTTAAGGGATCCTGCTTTGCCGCATGGGTACGAGTACAGTGCTGATTCTCCACGTGTCGATGAATAGATACACGCTAGACACGTATTCTTGTGATACTGTTGGCTTCAAGTCCGGTGCATTGGCGCCCGAGACTTACTGTGGCGGAACGAGATGGATTGGGGGCCGAATTTAGTGCTGACGAGTAAAGTTGCTAATATGCTGGCAATTCTATCGGTGTGTGATAGGTCGGCAGACGGAGAGTGACATTATGGTTTCTAGGCATATGGACTTTATTACTTATGAATCTCATAAATTATCAGTCTATAGGTTGAAGTTGTGGATCAAACCTATAAGAAAGTTATACAGAGAAGACACATACAAATCACGAGACTTCGAATCAGTATTTGGATAAATTGAGTCCGGGGTAACGCCTTTATCTCTTGAGATCATACAGAAGAAAGTTTGAATATGGGGCAGATCAGACTAGCGAGTCATATGTTATGCAATGTATCTTCTCAGTGGTATCTCTTTTAGCTATTCAATTTTCACATTTTACAGTGAATTCCGCTGTCATCTCAAAGCCCTTTCAATCTATACTGCATCATCGTATTTCTTCTCGTGAATGGTGATAGCTCGTCCACTAGGATCAGTTTGGTTGCTCCAAGTTGGTGTCCATCTCGATACAGTTCCGGCGCAGTAGCTTGGGAAATGTTCATCAAACATACATCTATACCAGTAGGCCTCTTTGCTGTCTGGAACATCGTCACCCCATTCTTTCTTTGGGTTCTTGAATTGTTCGTCACTGACCATCTCCTTAGCCGTGTCTTTTAGACCATCAATCCAACCATATCCCACTCCGTCTGAGAATTGTTCCTTTTGACGCCAAAGAATGTTATCTGGTAGATATGGTTTGACATCTGGTTCATCGGTTGTGTCGAATGCTTTTCGAAGGATGTATTTCTCAATACGACCATTGGCTTTGTCGATCAATTTTTCTTTAGGATCAATGTTCATGCATACCTCGAGGAAAGCCTTATCTAAGAAGGGTACTCGAGCTTCCAATCCCCATGCACTTGTTGACTTGTTGGCTCGTAGACAATCTGAAAGATGTAGGTTCTTGACTCTTCGTACCGTTTCCTTGTGGAATTCATCTTTATCGGGAGCAGCGTGGAAGTATAGATATCCACCAAAGATTTCATCTGATCCTTCACCTGACAGAACCATCTTTACACCCATAGCCTTGATTTTTCGGGAGAGGAGATACATTGGTGTTGAGGCACGAATGGTAGTGACATCGTATGTCTCGAGGTGATAGATCACATCCGACAAGGCATCAAGACCTTCTTGAATTGTAAAAGTGAAAGCGTGATGTTTTGTACCCAGGAAGTTAGCTACTTCGATAGCAGCTTTCGTATCCGGAGCATCTGGCAGACCAATGGAGAAAGAGTGAAGTTGTGGTAGGAAGGTAACAGTGGAAAGTTCGTTCTCATCATCGATTCCAACCAATTCTGATTGGTTTTCATTGTGACCATTGGTCTTGCTGCTGATCAAGGCTTGTTGGCGTAGCGATTCTCGTTGCGCTATCGATGCTGTAAGGGATGAGTCCAATCCACCAGACAAAAGTACACCATATGGAACTTCAGCCATAAGACGTTTCAAGACCGATCTCTCAAGTGTTCGTCGAATGAGTTTTAGGTCAAGTGGTGTTGTAGGAATTTTTTCTGCATCCCACCAGCTTGGTTTGTAGTATCTCACAAGTTCATCCGTCTTTGAATCGTATACATGTCCTGGAGGAAAAGCGATGATGTTGTCACATACTGGAGCTAGAGCTTTCAATTCTGAAGCGAAGAAGACTGCGCCTGGTGTTTTGCTTGACCTTCCCAAGTAGAAACTTGTGATACCAATAGGATCTCTGGCTGCGATTGTTCGGTTGTTGGCTTTATCGTGTAGGACGAATGAGAACATTCCATCCAACATGTTTGGAGCTTCGATACCATGTTCCAAATATAGTGGAATGATCACCTCGCAATCACTGTGTGTCTTGAAGCCGTATGGTTTTGCTAGACCCTTTCTCAATATTCTGTGGTTGTAAATTTCTCCATTGACTGCGAGAGCCACTGATCCATCTTCCTTAACAAGAGGTTGTGCACCTGAATCGACACCGACAATACTCAATCTTTCGTGACAGAGAATTGTGTTGTTTCCAATCCAGTTTCCTGACCAATCTGGACCTCTATGTCTCAAACATTTTACACACGAGAGTGCTTGTGTTTTGAATGCGACGATTTGTGGGTGACTGTAAACAATCAGTCAGTATTCATGAAGGAGAGGATTATAGACGAACCCGTGGCAAGCAAAGATTCCACACATGTTGGCGATTGATTTGACAACTTCACGAAAGAGTGTCGAGACTATAGCTCAAGTAAATAACTACAACGTACTCTACTTGGTGGGCAACTTTTCTGAGTCAAAAATGACGGGGCTCACGCGATAAGAATGGCGGCCGATAACGGGGGTGGGGGTTGAGATGAATTTCACTTTACTATTTGATTTGGTGTCTGAGCGTCTACTTCAATTACCTATTGCCAATACTTATCGAACATAATATCCGTGTATTACGTGTGGAAATTGTGGCGCTGTTGAGGGATAACTTTCTGCATAAACAAACGGTTTGATGTATGTTTGTGTGTGTATCTCCGAAAACACGGTTGGATTTTTAATGGAGACACGCGACCGATATTCAAAGGATCAATTCCTATTCGTGCAATCATCATCTTGTACCTGAATACTACTAAGGTATGGAATGAGTAGGGTCATGTCATCCCGATCAGTTGCCTGCATAGAGTAGTTCGATTCTTCTTACTACGTCTTACTATCTATATCTCTTTGCTGTTCGGTAATATGCCGAAGGTTGATTAACCCCACGCCAATTTACATAATGCAGTTCATTCTGCTCATCTGTCGTCTTGTTCGTCAAATGCCATAACCTTGGAGTCATAATGCTATCCTGCAATGCGCCCTTTGATGAAATCACCCCAACACCTTGCTGAAACAATCCCATAACGTAAATGTCTTATTGTGAAGTTCATGGTGTACCTATGGTGCTGGATTCTCTTTGACAACACTCTTGACTTTCTTTTCGTATGCAACTTTATCCTTCTTGAACAAATTGTATGCTTCTGCTTGGGCTGGAGAATCTGGATTGGGTTCGTTGAGTAGATCTTGAATACCGAGTAGTATTGATTTGACAGTGATTGCTGGTTTCCATCCTTCTTCCTCGTTCAGAATTGACAAGCAGACAGTCCCTGATGGATAGACGTTTGGATGAAATAGAGGTGGAACGAATTTGCCTTGATAAGTTAGATTGCTGATATCAATGTCGCATTTTGGACTCACACTTAGGTGGTTTCGTTGGATACTCGTCAGGAAAAGTCAGAGTAAGTTTGAACAATCCTCCAAACCATATCGTATCCTTTTTGCCAGGTATGCCTGCTTCCCATGTTTTGAGATCACTGACTCCATTGGCGCCTCGTACTGGTTTAGCATAGAATCCAAAAGGGTGATCTTTTCGCCATTGTTTTCTACTCGACCATTAGCAGAGTTGTATGTGATGGGCGAAATCACTGACCGCTCCTCCTGTAATCTATTGACGCAGAGAGACATGGCTGTAGTTGTTGAGAAAGATTTGATTGCCCGGATCAGTCAAGAGTAGTGGAAAGATTGATCAATAGGACAGGCTGCTAATTGCGAGGCTGACAATAGAAAGTATGCAACATGCGGAAACAAACACGCGATTGAAGCGAGTGGGTTGGCTAGAACAATGAGATCGCCGCTAACGTGAACAACGGAAGTAAGGCTGTGTCACTGACTTCCAAGGCTGCCAAGATTGAACGTCGATCTTGGCCTCTTGTTTCACAAGCGTTGGCGTTCTTCTCGGCTGCAGTATGATATCACTCCCAGGAACATCATCATCGTTTCTCTGGTCGTAATCGCATCAAAGGCCATCCTCTGAACTTCAGCCACCTCTTAAATTTGTCTGACAATGATCTTGGTACTTGGCATACTTGACTTTCTTACCTATCAAGCATGCCGATTAAAGGTTATGGAAGCTAGACTTTGATATGGAAGAAGTATGACATGCGTGGACATGATACCAACCCGTCTGCTCCCATGTTCTTAAACTGATACAATTGACATGCTCTTCTAGATTTTACCCTCTTTCACTAACTTCTAACTTTTCCCCCTTCCATTTCATAATGACGGACATTCAATATCTAACAGAAAAGGAAATTGATGAATTTGTATCCGCTCTTGATAAAGATAATGACGGATGTATATCTTATACTGAACTCGAGGCAAAGTTAGATGCTGTGTATCAGGAATTGGAACCTGATGCGAAAGAGCATCATTTACATCATGATTCTCGACGAGATGATCAACGACATGAATTTTTACGAGGAATAATGAATACGGAGAAATCTGCCATACCAACTGAAGACTTCAAAAAGACTGTCGCATCATGGAAGATTCCATCACTAGAGAAAGACAAGAAAGCTGCTCAAGATGAGGATGACTATTTGAAGAAGATCTCGTGGGGTCGACGATTGAGATCGTATTGGGAAGTTGATGGACCAAATTGGCTTTTTCTGGTTGTTGTGGTAGGACTTCAAATTGGTTTGGGTGTATGGCAGTGTGTCAAATATGCCACAGGTGCTCAATATCAAGCTGCACTTGGTTGGGGTGTTGGCTTTGCAAAGGCCTGTGCTGGTGCTCTCTATCCGACATTATTCTTCCTTGTGTTGAGTATGTCAAGATGGTTTGCTACTGGTATGCGAAAGTTCTACTATGTCTCACGATTCATCAATTGGGATTTGAGTCAAAGTTTTCACATCAAAATGTCTATCGCTGGACTTCTATTGGCAACTGGTCATGCAATCGGTCATTTGACTGGATCTTTTGTCTTCGGAAGTATGTCTAGCAGACAACCAGCAGTCGCCGCCCTTCTCGGACCGGAAGCTGTACCACGGCCATATGTTGCATATATCAGATCACTACCAGGATGGAGTGGATTGACAGCCTTGGGTCTATTCTACTCAATCGCGTTGCTGAGTATGCCGTATGTGAGAAAATGGTCTTACGAGATCTTTCAACTTGGTCATTTGTTGATGTTCCCAATGCTTGGACTTTTGATGGCACATGGAACTCTAGGGCTCTTGCAATATCCAGTCATGGGATTTGTTCTTGCTTTTCCAACGCTACTTGTCTTTCTCGAGAGATTGACAAGAATTTTAGCTGGCTTTCACAAAATACCAGCCAAGCTTGAAATTCTCGATTCGGAAACTGTTGTTATCACTTGCACTATTCCTGGTCGCCGTGTATGGAGATACAAAGCCGGTCAATACGTCTTCTTACAAGTCCCACAACTTTCTTTCTTCCAATGGCATCCATTCACAATCTCAACTTGTATTGGTCGTGAGATGACACTACACATCAAAACTGATGGAGATTGGACTGGAAAATTGAGAGATCTTACTAATTTGAAGTATGTTGGAATCGATGGACCATTTGGTGCACCAGCTCAACGTTTTTACGATTTCGACCAAACGATAATTGTCGGTGCTGGCATTGGTGTTACACCGTTCTCCGGAATTTTGAATGATCTTCAGACTCGAGAAGATCACCGTTGGAGTAATCGCCGATATTCTACATCAACCAACGCATCCGATACTACAGCTCTAGCAACAGAATCCAATGAGCCGGCTCCAATGACGACAGGCAAGAAAGAACATCCTACAGATGGAGGACCACTCACCAATGAGAAGACTAACTCAAGTCTACCTTCAGGAAAGGAGATCGATCTTACACTCTATCGTCGTGTTGATTTCCACTGGATTGTTCGTGACAAAAATCATCTTCTCTGGTTCTCCTCTCTACTAAACAAGCTCTCATCTCCACCTCACGACCCCCATCTCGATATCAGAATTCACAACCATCTCACCAAGAAACGCAAGGACATAACCTTACATGTATTCCGCTGGCTTTTGGAAACACATCGCACACCAAGTCAACCAGTATCTCCATTGACAGGATTGATTGTACCAACACAATTCGGTAGACCCGATTTCCCTTCGATAATGAACAAACATTACGAAGAGATGACAGAACTCTTTGGAAAAGATACGAAGAGACGAAGACGAGTAGGAGTTTTCTTCTGTGGTGCTCCTGTTATTGGACGTGCTTTGGCAGATTTATGTCGTGAACTGACTGTACGGGGACGACAAGAAGGAACCGGAATTGAATACCACTTTATGATTGAAGTTTTTGGTTGATTACGAATTTAGCGAATGGTCAGGATGATAGGATTATAGATGGATGTACTATTATAGGCTTTATAATTTTTCAATTTTTTTCTACCAATTCTAAATAATCTTTCTTGACTGAGAACATGGTCTGCCGTCAATCGTGTGATTGATCCTCGTAACTGATGCTAATGAGTTGCGCGATTTGTAAGATATCTGGGAGCGTTGACGTAAGATCGTGTTTCTCTTCAAGAGACACAGCAAGGCACCATCAGGTCCTTTTGTACTGCACAACCCAGCAGAAACAAAAGAACAAAAGCTATGTAATAGTGTGTTGGGTATAACCCACACGATAGAGCAGGGGATGTTTTATCTGTGGTGATAATGATAGGCAGCATTCTTCGACACAAATGTTTTAGACGTAACAAGGACTCGACTTCTGGAGCAAATCTACCTCTCTCGAATCCTCCAAATCTCGAGGATCTGCCTTGGATAGTTGCACTACCATATTTTGCATCAAAGCAGAACGCAAATGGAATTCCGACCGCCGAAAAGACGGCTTCTGCAATATATGCGTCAAGTACTCAAGGAGATCAGACCTTTCTACCTTCACTCCACAGAACGAAGGTAATGAAAGGTGCTGAATTAGATTAAAAGATCTAGCTTTCTTGGACCAACGTCAGCTAGAGTACTGAAGCAAAATTCACCGTACATACCCAGCACGGGAGAACAAGCAGAGATATTCAGGTTCGAGGTGAGACACTGAGTAGACCAGATATTCAACTGATCTCGAGTTGCCTAATTCTCGTCCTAAAGCTTGCAGCTCCAAAGTCTCACTCGTGGTAAATCTACCGCTTCTTTGGAGAGTTGTCATATAAACACGTGTGGGGATGAATCCTCTTCAGACAGCCGAGAGAGGTCGAATATTGTAATTTCGTATTCCAGCTCACATCAAATGAAGCTGCCTAACATCATCGAGTTCGTATTGAGCAGTGATGCTGTTGATGATAGACCTGTCCCATGTATCTTTCCTTTTTCGCGTTTGTTATGTTTCGATCATGGGACAGATCTATCACAAACAGCATCACTGCTCAATACGAACTTGAAGCAAGAAGAAAAGGGGGCGGAAAGTGAGAACCCGAATATGGTTTAGCTGTTGCACGTGTTCGAATATCTACGGAAAAGGTCGGAGTCGGCAAAACTAAGCCGGAAAAAGAACGCTAACACTTCGGTAGCTGTTGCGATACCAAATGCTCAGAAATAACAAACCCTTGACTGCACCATCTAATACCTCTTCTTGACCATCATAACATCCTTTTCAACTTCTTCAATCCAAATCCATCATCATGTCTGGCATTCCAGTTCCCTTCTCCGACATCTCGAAACCTGCAAATGATGTCAGCGCTCCTCCATAATGCCATTGCGCAAAGCTCCGGATGTTCCTCGCTAACACCACCTATAGCTCTTGAACAAAGATTTCTACCATGCCACCGCTGCTGCCCTAGAGGTTAAGAGCAAGGCTCCAAACGGTGTCAACTTCAATGTTAAGGGACGATCCGCACATGATGGCCCAATCTCCGGATCGGTGAGCTTGTCCAACATAGGAAAACATTTCAGAATAAGCCATACTAAAACTCATACCCAGCTCGAGGGAAAATACACCGACAAGGCTTCAGGTTAGTAAACGCTCTTACGCTTCAATTGCATATCACTGACTTTCATAGGTCTCGCTTTGACCCAAACCTGGACTACTGCCAACAGTCTCGATACCAAGATCGAACTTGAGGATAACCTTACCAAGGGACTCAAAGCCGAAATCCTCACAAACTACCTCCCAGCGAAGAAAACTTATGGTGGAAAACTCAACCTTCACTACAAGCAACCAAACATTCACACTCGTCTCTTCACCGATCTCTTCAAGGGACCAACAGCCAGTTTCGATGTTACCCTTGGTCATGAAGGTTTCTTGGTTGGAGCAGAAGCTGGATATGATGTTGGTAAGGCTGCTATCACCAGATACGCCCTTGCTGCAGGATACAGTCAGCCATCATATGCTGCTGCCATTACTGCTACCAACAACTTGAGCATCTTCTCTGCCAGTTATTACCACAAGGTCAACACTGAAGTAGAGGCTGGTGCTAAGGCCACATGGGATTCCAACGCTGGCAGCAATGTTGGTTTGGAGGTTGCTACTAAGTACAAGCTTGACCCAAGTTCATTCGCAAAGGTATGTCTGCACTGAATACTCGTGATTGCTTCTAACACATTTTTTAGGCCAAGATCAATGACCGTGGTATTGCTGCTCTTGCATACAATGTCAAGCTTGGTACTGGTGTTACAATGGGTCTTGGTGCTTCACTCGACACCCAGAACCTCAACCAGGCCGCCCACAAGGTTGGTGCTCAATTCACCTTCGAGGGTTAAATTTTCTCCATTCAAAATTTGTAGTTTAAGGATGGTTTGAAATTGGCGTAATGCCTATATCACATTCTTGATGTACAGTCACATAGAGCATTTTCTTAGGAAAGTCATATCAATGATTCTTTCATCAAATTGATCATTATCCTATATTCGCATCTGAATGCTGTCTAGCAATGATCTATGTAAAATTCTGTGATCCTAATTTCATATGCTATTAACACAAATATTCAATCATCTATCCTTTAGCCCATTCATTCTTCTCAGCTCCTCTCTTACTTCCATCTCCTCTCAACATACCACCTTTAGCGACAGGATTTCTAGCAACAACCATACCACCAATCGAAACACCCAAAACAACAATTGTACAAACGATCATAAATCTACCCCAAAATCCCGTATCAGTCAAAGCATCAACTTCCGCTTGCATTGCCTGAATTTCAGCTGCTCTTCTTTGCATCCGTCTTATATCTTCCGCAGATTGTGTCCGATGTATAGGTCTAGGATTGAAATCCGCATTGGATCGATCTTGATATGCTCCCGCGTTGAAAGTACCTCCCTGATAATTCGCCTTTTCATTCGCGGCCTGTTGTTCGGCTGTCGTCCTACTTGTTCCACCGTATCCTCCTTGCGCGTAGAAACTGGGTGGTGGTCCTCGGAATGTTCCTCTTCTTTTGCTTAGACCGCTGGCTGGTCTTGACCCTGCGAATGATCCTGATCCATTGTTTGATTCTGAACCTCTGCGGTCGTGGTGACGGAAGTAGTCGCGGTCGAATTTTCGTCTTTTTTCCTCGTCGGCGAGTATGGAGTATGATTCGCTTAATTGACTGAATCTTTCTCCGGCTTTGGGGTCGTCTGGATGTCTGTCTGGATGTGTCTCCTTTGATAGAGCGTAGAATTGTTTTTTCAGTTCTGCTTTTGTGGCTGTTTGAGGGAGGTTGAGTACTTCATAGTGATTTATGGCGTTGTCGAGTAAGTGGATTGTTGTAGAGAATGGTCGCGTGAGATGTTGAGAATTAGGAAATCGATATCGAGGGCGACATCTTAATTGTGCCGGAAGGTGGAGGTACAGGCGGAATGAAGGGCGTCCGATCATGCCTCATGCTTGGTAAAGAGTCTATAGAAAGGAAATGAAATAGAACGGAAGGTCGATGATTGTATGCGCAGCTTCATTGACATGACGTACAGTATTTGATTCTCCCTATGTTGAGGTGGATGAGTCGGAGTGTGGTCAAATTCCGCAATACATGAGTCGTGCAAGTTTTCTCGAGTATCGTTCCAAACCCCACCACCGTTTCTAGTTTATTGCTTATACAGCAGGTGTGCTTGACTGTAGTCAATATGGCGGCGCAAGTCAGTGATGAGCTATCGAAGCTCAAGTTGAATGGCAAGTCTGATGGTGTTGCACCGAAAAGTAACGGCACGAATGGTCACGTATCGGATCAAGATTCGGAAGATGAGGACGACAAAGAGGATGTAGCGGGAGCAGGTTCTACCACTACTGGAGCAGCTAAGAAGAAGAAAAAGAAGAAGCCAAAGAAGAAGAAGACTGGTACACCAAAAGCACAAACAGAGCCTCCTACCGTGCCTATATCGCAGTTATTTCCAAACAAGATTTATCCAGTTGGAGAGGAAGTCGAATACAAAAATGACAACGCCTACAGAACTACAAACGAAGAGAAGCGCCATCTCGATCGTATGAACAATGATTTCTTGACGGAATACAGAGAGGGAGCAGAAATTCACAGACAAGTAAGAAAGTATGCGCAGAAATATATTCAACCTGGAAAGAATTTGCATGAAATTGCAGATGCTATTGAGAACAGCACAAGAAACTTGACGGGTCATCAAGGTTTAGAAGAGGGAGATCACAAGATTGCTGGTATCGGATTTCCAACCGGACTGAGCATCAATCACTGTGCCGCACACTACAATCCAAACACGACATCAGCTAAGTGGGAGGTGAAGAAGGAAGATGTGTTGAAAGTTGATATCGGTGTTCACATCAATGGAAGAATTGTCGATTCAGCTTTTACTTTGACCTGGGATGATCGATATGACAATCTACTTGCTGCTGTCAAGGATGCAACAAATACCGGTATTCGAGAGGCTGGTATCGATGTTCGAGTTGGTGATATCGGTGCAGCAATTCAAGAAGCAATGGAAAGTTATGAAGTCGAACTTGATGGCAAAACATATCCTGTCAAATCGATCAAGAATTTAAACGGACACGACATTGTTCAACATTCGATTCATGGAGGTAAGAGTGTACCTATTGTAAAGAGTACAGATCAAACAAAGATGGAAGAAGGAGAAGTATTTGCCATCGAAACCTTTGGAAGTACCGGAAAAGGATATGTCGTCGATGACCTGGAGACAAGTCATTACGCTCTCAGAAAAGATGCACCAAATGTTCCATTGAGAGTGGCATCTGCAAAGACTCTACTCAGCACTATCAAGAAGAACTTTGGTACATTGCCATGGTGTAGAAGATATTTGGATCGTTTGGGACAAGAAAAGTATTTGCTTGGATTGAACAGTTTGGTTTCAAGTGGTATTGTTGCGGATTATCCTCCTTTGTGTGATATCAAGGGTAGTTATACTGCACAGTTTGAGCATACGATCTTACTAAGACCTAATGTTAAGGAGGTCATTAGTCGTGGTGATGATTATTAGATTGATGACTTGACGTTCATGAATTATGCTGGTATCTGAATGGAATCGAGGGGGAAATATTATGATCATTTGCTACTCGATCAAATGTTTGCTTCGTTGTTGAATAGTCTGTTGTTTGCTCATGATTCTGTTATTGACATTTAGACGTGTCGTCATCTTCATCCTTCCTCGGATATGAGGATCGCGTCTCATCCTTCGCGTTTCTTCTATTTACATCTTTATCCTTGTAATCTACCATGTAAGCATGTCAGCATGTCAGCGTCAGCTCGGTGGCCGCTGATGTCGATGAAATTTTGCTTCGATGTGTCTTGACTAGGAGGGGGTTGTAGCTGCTGCCTACTTCTCTCTACCAAAAACCCTCTCTACCTATCACCACACCAGGGAAAGAAAAACCAACATGATCACAGTAATTCATCAAGCCGCCGTCGATGGTAATCCTTTACTTCTTGCTCTTCCACTTGAAATCAGACTCTTGATATGGGAGTTTGTCCTACAAGAAATATGTTGTCTTGTACCCGACAATTCAGACAAAGGAATGTATGAAACACGACCATACAAATTCTATCATATATGCTGGAATTTGGGTCTTTACACTACAAATCGATTGATACACAACGAGATCAAACGGTTCATGAAGATGGATTCAACATTCAACAGCTGGCAGAAGATGCATATGAATTGTTTCGGTCTTAGTGAGAAATTTCTACAATCTACTTGGTTTTATTATGTTATGGGAAAACATGATGATTGGATTGAGAGGATATGTCGTCATTCGAATGTTCAGGCACTCTCAAGTCGAGATGTTGCTTTGGCCTTTGCTGAATACGTACCCAAATACAGGTCGAGTTTTGGTGAGATGAGGGTGTTCTTACCTGATACCATCAGTGCGAGTCTGTGACAATGCAGATTTCAAGACTTGCATATTGAGATATAGGAAGCTGTGGAAATTCTGTCAAAAACCATGATATGTGGATCGGGGGGGGGTGTCTGTCTTTGGCACAAGTTTGGTACGACCAGGAAATTCTCACGGCTCAGGCAGCATACCATATTTTCATCCCGAACGAAGTAAAGTCCAAGTGCGAAAAAATATGAGTCAATACATGCATATAAAGTCGGTTCAATCTGCACTTATTTGTCTACTCGCAAACCTTTACCAAACTTGTATCTCAGTCTCATTATCATACGACTATCTACTACAATTCTACCAATCACAAGAGCAATCAAGAGAATTATCCGACATCATCCGATAAAGCACACGTTGCTCTTGAATCTCCATTAGCCTGCTGAGCAAACGTATTGAAGCACTCGACTTACACAGCATGTCCTCAATCGATCAAGAAACAGTAGCTGGTTCTGGTTCTCGATTGCTCAATCTCCCGGCAGAGATACGTATTCAAATACTGGAATACATATTACATGAATCGATTGTTTTCTGCCGAAAGTCAGACAGTGATCCTAGTAATCAACATTACGCCGAACACTACTTGGTATGGAACACTGGCATGATGACTGTGAACAGGCAGATGTACAGAGAAAGTTGCTCAATATGTTCGGATGAACATCGCAATATGGGGCTGATTAGTTATGGATCAGTCTTGTCCAAGTATATCCTGCCATGGAGTGCTGCGTCAATCTCGGGAATACAACTGACGAAGGAATTCGGAAGTTATTATGCATATCTATTCTCTAGAGAAATCAGCAAAAGATACGAGCACTTCGTCAGAACAAGTGGTACCGCTAGCCATGACCTGGCAGTATTGAGCCAGAGTCGAGGAATGTCGAACGAAATCGACGATACAACCAGATATGTCTTTGGGATTATCAAATCATCAGATAGAAAAGATGTGATCGAGATCCTTCACCAACCTGTCCTGGGACGCAGATACGTTCGCACATCAAACAGTATATTTCATCATACAGATTCACTTGAACTAGATTGTGAAGCTGGAGAAGAGGATGACTGCGAGTGCATATCGTGCCGTTCTTACTAGAGTATGGTTTGAGTTTGGGGTGAGAATTATTCTCATCTGTCAGGCGAATCAGGCAACAGTACCAATTCAATTTATTACCAATAGAACGTCCAAATACTAGGCAACAGGTTCCAACACAGACTTTGCAGAGAAACGCCTCGCACTTAGTTTATCTATTCGTCTTCAATACTTCCAAGTTCTACTCGATCATTCAATCGCTTTTACTATTTGATTTGCAATCATTGTCATCAATCCGACCTGACTTGATACAATCATTCACATCTATATTGCACTCTACGTGTCTTCTACTTCGATACCCAATTTACACATCACATAATTCGACAGTCCTGTTACACAACATGTCATCAGTTGCTCGCAAAAATAAGACTGGATCCTCATCTCAATTGTTGGCGCTTCCTACAGAGCTACGCCTGATGATACTGAATTATGTGTTACAAGAACGGTTTGTGTTCTATATGGCCTCTGGACACACAGATGAACTGTTCACCAAATACTACATATTCTGGAACACCGGCATCAAGATAGTAAATCGTCAACTTTACAGCGAATGTCTATCTCTGATCAAGAATGTTCGAAATTGCAAACCTGGTTCTCTAGAATGGATGGCTGTATCAAAATTGCGAGGAATGAATACCTACGAGTCCCTCATAAATCTTGGATGTCATCCACCTATCCCCTCTAGCTTGCTTTATACAACTCTTACCCATTATATTCCTCAGCTGCAGCTTGATTCACTAAAGAGGCCAGGTACTATCAGTCCTGATACTGGGATTCTCAGTCAAAGCCGCGCTCTGTCTAAAACCAAAAGAAGATATCTAGTTGGCGAGATTGAGATCCATGCAATTAATGATAGTCTTGGCCATGTCCGCTTGTACGGACTGAAGACTGGAAGATGTTCTCCCATGTGCAGGGGAGGTTCGGATAAGTGCCCAGAGATGCCTATGTTATCAATTTGTGACTGGAAACGATCACTGGTATTCAAGATGAATCCCTACGCCGATAATGAAGAATTCTGGCGGTAAAACAGATTACAAGCTCAACACTGACTTCGTTCTCTGGAAAGCATTGAATCCATAGATTGCATGCATTGATACTTTCTGATGTCCAGGACCTGCTCAGAGATTCTCCTTCGACGTCACTGAATATTCACGAGCATTGGCACGATACACGACGACAGCTTTGTTGAACAAAGGAGAGTGCGCCAAAAAAAACATCATGACTACTCAGAACAAGGTCATATATATATCTGATGGATTCAAGACATGACCACATAAACACAGGCAAATGTTGACTTCGTCCTACATCATGGACCAGCAGCACTAAGGAGACCCGCGAACTGCTACTCAAATAGAGACAGAAATGCTAGCCATTGACCTGTAATTTACACTACTGGACATTCTGACAAATTACGCAAATACCAACAATATATATATATCACATACTCAGCTTTCCTCTTATGGTCGATCATCCATACTTTGTGAGCTCCCAAGATTCTTTGGCACTGTCCTAGGACCCATCAATGTGTCTGAATCTGGTGTGAATGGCTTCTTTCGGTCGACAAAATTTCAACGAGCTCCTCCAGGCATGTCAAACTTGGTCCTTTACAAAGTCTCGGAAATACGAAAAGGTGAACAACTGATCTGGAGTTCGAGACCTTCCTCTGTTCTGCAGCATTAAGAGACACAATATCATTCAAACGATACTGGATAGTCATTCATTACACAGAATTCTTGAAAGATAATATTGAGTGTATGTGGACGCACTATATCTCATATCAACGTTGTACCCAAAGATTGACCTCAAATTCCTACGAAATCTCATTCCCAGTGTTTCTGTAACATGCGGGCGCGTTAGGCCTGTCATTCTTCGTTATGGGCTAGTGTGTCAGTAATGATGGTCGTTCCAGGGTCAAATTACAGCATCTTACTGTCGATCAACCCTAATCCTGACGATACGTTCATGCAAGACAACGACGACACCGATATTACTAGCGAAGATCCTGCGCTCCAGAGCACTTCTGCACGCAAGAAGAAGACCAGTTCACACGCCTGTGGTTGTGCCGATGACATTCCTATTGGTTTTATTTCACAGTTGAAGGAGCGCTTTCGAACCGATGCTATCGCGCAAGCCTGAAATTGGAACAAGCATGGTCTCGATGATAACGATGATCAAACCATTACCCGCATCTGTTATCGACACAAAATCTGAGTGTTTTCCGCCCTTAGCATGGAGAGTAAAGGCAAAAACCACGACAAGTCAGGTGAGATCCTTAACCAATATCACTATGCTGCATTGCGTCACAAGATTGGTGAATTCCAGACCGATAATGACACCTATATGTATTTTCGCAAATCTCATCGACCTAAGCGTGCTGATGACTCTCTCGGCGTCTACAAGTACCGTTTCGACCAAGCCGCAACCACTTTGGAGTTCAATGTCGATGCTCGAAAAGCTCTTCGCGACGGCCTTGGCATGGATTTTGCTACTGCTGAGTGAGTACACTAATACTCATGCACAGCAATCTGACCATCCCCGGTGAGAAGTAACATGGGGCCATTCGCAACAATCACAATCAACAAAGAGAGAGACCGCAAGGACCAGAATTTCATACGTGACGATCCAACCAGTGACACCGAAATAGTCATGGAAAGTGTTAAAGCAGATAGCAGACCTCTCTCGCGAACAAAGGTTGCGATTGACATCATCTTCAATCTCAACTTGGTTTTCCGACAATTCATAGATGACAGATCTATAACATATTGAGTCGAGTTACGATAACAAGGCGATCTCAATTAAGATGCGAGTTTTCAAATCACAGCCTCGAAGGCGACCTTGCTGGAGTCTCTATCCCCTTTCATCACAGCAAAAAGGATTAAGCTCTTATTGAGTGTGTATCAAGTCTAGTTTAATGAAATACAGTGAATATTACATACTCACAAGGATATGGCAAACGGATAGGTATGTACAAAGGACCCGGGATCGAGTTTCTTGAAAGGGACAAATACCAGCGGAGGTGGTTATGATCAACTGACTTTGTGGTGTATTTCAGTCAGCAATCATTAGATAGTCATCTAATTGCCAGAAGAATCCAAATGAAAAGGCCTGTCTTACTACCATTGCTGCTGTCATAACTTTAGAAGTCATAACCGATTAAATACCCCACGTTATCTCTCTTCGCTAACCCGCAGTTTGTGGGGGTCGTAGCCTTGTCCTCATTACAGTTCCATCCTGATATTTGGTCATCGTCATTTGAACGTGGGATGTCCGTTACATTTATATTTAATGTCCACAGTTTAATTGCGAGGATTCACTTATACTTGGTATACTTGAGGCTCGCATTCTACATTGCTGAGACATCGAAAGCCGACCAGCACAATGTCATCATCAGAACTCGAACGACTTACCTCGCAAGAGAAGGGCGCTCTTCAACCTTCAATTCCTCACAACTCTTCTTCCAAAATCAAGACTGTGGAGTACTTTCGCGTCAAACCTAGATGGCTCTTTGTCAAAATTACTGATGATCAAGGAAGAATTGGTTGGGGTGAAGCTACACTTGAGGGTCATTCGAGAGCTGTAGAAGGGGCATTGGATGAGATTATTGAACGCGTAGTTGGCTTGGAGGCTGAGTAAGTATTCACTGCATGAAGTGTGACAGATCTGGGAATTGATACCTAGAACAGCGACATAGAGCACATCTGGCAATTAATCTATCGATTGGGGTTCTATCGTGGTGGTCCTGTCTTCATGTCTGCTCTTAGTGGAATTGATATTGCACTTTGGGATCTGAAAGGTACGTTGATCTATCATCAAAATCTGATCGCGCTCAGTTGTACCGCTTACAGGACGAAAACTCGGAGTACCAATCTATCAACTTCTTGGTGGAAAAGTGAGAAATAAAGTCCAAGTATATGCTTGGATAGGAGGTGATAGACCTTCTGATATTGAAGCTGCTGCCAAAGCAAGAATTGCTCAAGGTTTGAAATGTATCAAGATGAATGCAACTGAAGATGTAAATTGGCTTGATTCACCTAGTATCATCGATTCAGCAGTGGAACGATTGAAGATTGTCAAAAGTCTGGGTCTTGACGCTGGACTTGACTTTCATGGCCGACTTCACAAACCGATGGCAAAACAACTTGCTAAAGCTGTGGAACCTTATAGACCATTGTTCATTGAGGAACCTTTACTTGTTGAACATCCCGAAGCATTGAAGCAATTGTCTTTACTGACGACTACTCCAATCGCACTTGGTGAGCGTTTATATTCTCGTTGGGATGCAAAGAGGTTCTTGGAAGATGCCTCAATTGACATCTTACAACCGGATATTGCACATGCAGGAGGTATATCAGAAACAAAACGTATAGCTACAATGGCTGAAGCATATGATGTAGCTATTGCACCACATTGTCCACTTGGACCTATAGCTTTAGCAGCATGTATGCAACTGGCTATATCGACACCAAATTTCGTCATACAGGAGATGAGTCTTGGTATACATTATAATGTGGAGGCAGGTGAAGAAGATTTGAATACCTACCTCGTTGATCAGACTGTTTTCAATATTGTGGAGGGATATGTACCTGCGTTGACTGGTCCTGGACTTGGAATTGAAATTGATGAAGATGTGGTGAGAAGAATAGCTGAGAATACACAGCCGTGGCAACCTAAGGAATTTTATGGTCCTGATGGATCTATACGAGAGTGGTAAGTTCGCTGATATAGTGATCTCTTTTAGAGATGTTTTGTCAATTCAGTGCATATTTTCAGACCTACCTTCAGTTGTTTGTTGACCAGCAGAATTGGGGACAAGAAGGTCATGTTCAACCGACAGGACATCTGTTCATCATTCGATGTTATCTTTCAAATGACGAGACCTTACGGTTATTGCTTCTCAACAATAATGCTCGTGGTATCAGCTTCAACTCTCTCCGCAGAGAGGATCTCGGTGCAGTTGAAGCCAAGGTTCTGGTCAAGCTGTAGGGACTATCGCAACCTACGCGGTCAAAGAAATGACCGGGGTATCCCATAAGCTTCAACTAAACTCGTCTTGAACAGCGGATCATCGCTCAAACAGGTTGACACGACCAAATACTACAAAGTCTATCACACATCGCCTAGATCAACAATAGTGATTCTACCTGGAATTTATTACAAACTACTGCAAATCCACAAGCATATCTGCTATAGCAGGGCGTATATCACCGGAAGATGTTCCCATCTCGCATAGAGCTATTCTATGCTAGTCAACGGCTGGGTATTGGTGGAAGGAGATCCGAAAAATGTGATAAGCACTACCTTACGCCATCCACTCATGTCTTACTTCATACAAGATAGAAATAGTCTCTAGAATTGACCAGAACATCTCAACGTATGTCGTGCTGTGGTCGATCATTCGGATGTATCATCCTATTTCTGCAAGTTCATTATGCGGAGACGCCACGGCATCATGACGACCCAGCTATGGACATGCGCCAATGAAGTCAAAAGTACAAAGAAACAAGGATCGAAAAGTCAAGGATCTTTGAAGAATCAGGTTTGAACAGAACAGGAAGGAAACTTGGAAGTCGTCTTCACTGATGAGATATTGGTATGTGGATTGGAACAAGCTAAATTCACTAATCGCTATCTACCATGCGTCTCGCCCGGGTATCATGCACCAAAGCCTACTATGTATTTGGAGGAATTATGCAATCGATCATTCATTATTATGCCCTAATATCCAATACCGATACCAATCCAAGGTACATACGACATCCGCTATATCAACAGAATATGTAAAAGAAAATACAAGTCAGAATTCACATCGCTGAGAAGAACACGAAATAAGTGTTATATTTGAAAGTAATTGATGTTTTGACATGTTCTTTTTTTACAAAGTGAAAGCTGCGATTAGGAGTGTGAATCCTAGTACGAGTGTTGAGATCATGCTGGATGAAGGTTGGATGGATGATGCGGCACCGGTGTATGTTGCGATACCTGAGGATGATCCACTGCTTGATCTTGCTGAACCGGAGGATGCGATTGGTGAAGCTGAAGCTGATGCTGATGCACCAGCCCAGTTGTTCCAGCTACCGCTTGATTGGGTTGCTGAGGCAGATCCAGATCCGGTTCCTGAGCCTGAGCCTGAGCCTGAGCCTGAACCTGAACCTGAACCTGATCCACTTCCGGATCCATTTCCGGAACCCATGTTCGAACCGTTACCTGATCCACTGCTTGAGTTTCCATTGGCAGAGTATCCAAATCCGCAGCTACCATCAGTATATGCCTTTGGTACGGATGGGAATTTGTCAACACCGTCCAAAAGAACAGCGGCCATACCACCTGAGAAATGGGTTTGCATGTGACAATGAACAACCCAAGCACCTGGGTTATCGGCTTGATATCTCAGTACCATCCATGAACTGTTACCCTCGGCTGGAATGGTAGTGAAACCATCACCATAAGGTGGGTTGACGAAGTTGAATGTACCAGCTGGCATGGCGGCGACGGCTTGGGCAACGGTTGAGTAGTTGAAGTCACCAGTACCTTGACCAAGCATGAAAGCTTTGTTGGCATGCTTGTGGATTGGATGTGGTTGAGCAAGTGGACCTTGAACCTTCACAATCAAATCAACCCATTGGTTGGTCTTGGTTCGGTAAATGAGGTCAGAGTCTGGAATGCTGCTTGGGTCCTGGAATAACAATGGTGTTTGATCATCACGATCCATTGAGTATGCTTGACCACCAGAGAGAGTCCATGTGTATGGGTGATCGAGCTTCTTGATGTTCATGGAGAAAGTCTGATCAGCATTGGGAGCTGGTGCAACAGCAGGATATGGAGCTGATTTGGCATCAACCCATGGCTTAAGTGCTGTCATGTTGATACCAGCCCAGTTCATGGATGGAACAGCACCGTTGGATGATCCGCTGGTCCCCTTGTATTCCAATGTAGCTTGTCCGCTGATCAATTGGTTGAGACCATTATTGGCAATGCGGATTGGGTATGTACCAGCAGCTTGGTCAAGCTTGACGAGAATGGAGTAACGATCACCATTGTCAACAGCTGCTTGGTTGACATATTGTGGTACAACATAGTGACCGTTGACGGCGTAAACCCAGAAGTTGTGGCTGTCGATGGTGAACTTGAGAGATGAGAAACCACCAGAGTTGATGAATGTCATAGCAGCCCATCCAGAAGCGGGATCGACAGTGACTTTGGTCATACCACCACTTGAGGGAGTACATACATCATATGCAGCCGGTGGAAGTGCACTCAATGTAAAGTTGTACGGACCTTGTGTGGCAACTAGGTTTGGTGGAAGACAAGCCTTGTCAGTCAATTGAGATGGTGCGTTGGCTGCAAGAATTGGTGCTAGAGGAGGTGGTGTGAACTTGTTGATATCTGCTCGTGATTGGCAGCTGACTGAACCTTTACCATTGACGATGATAGCATCAGTACAAGCATTGTCAATGTTGGCAGCTTGTTGTATGCCGTAGAATTCGGAAAAGGTATATTGAGTCCAATCGGAAATGAAGAGGACTTCGTTCTTCTTCTCAGCAGCCATCATCTTCTTGACCTCTCCGGCATCCTGTGAGATAAGACCAAATGGTTTATCAGCATTGTCTGCGGCTGAAATGATGATTGCTCCATAAAGACCATCCATCATTTGACCTTTGTGATGAGCATGGTAGAAGTATGTACCAGCTTCAGTTGCAGTCCATTGGTATAAGAAACTTCCACCAACTGGGATAGGCCATTGAGTCAATCCTGGCACACCGTCCGAGTATGGGGTACCCTGTTGTGAGATACCGTGGAAATGTACTGAAGTTGTGTATGGTAGGTGGTTGATGACAGTGAATTCGACAGATTGCCCAACTTTCAAGTTCAATGCTGGTCCAGGAATAGTTCCATTGGTGAAGATAGCTTTACGAGCTACTCCTCCTGTTGGGTTGAAATCTCCCCATGTGAGATCGATGGTGAATTGAACCACATCAGATCGTTCTTCTAACGATGATGTCGATGGTGCTGCAAAAGCAAAAAGAATGAATGAGAGAAATGATAAAAGACCGAACATCCTTGCAGTGGCCATAATGTCAAGATTGGAATAAAGATACCAATCAAGTAAAAGAGTGGACGGCCAACTTGCTCATGAAGTAGAAAATATGCTCAGAAACAATGGTCACAAAGAGGTTGGACCTTGGTACATATGAGAGTTTGAAACCATCCGTATAGTGTTATGCTGACATGCTACCAAACTTACCGTTAGTAACCTGTCACGGTAGGCGAAAGTATGTTCAATCTGATCCCTGTCTAGCCTCTTTTCACCCACAGACCATTCAGCGGACCTCAAGTGGATCTAAAACTCATGGGGCCGAGACCCATGCAGGTACCTTACCAGACTCAAAACTGTGGTTCATCGTCGGAATAAAACACGGAAAAGGAGGTGAATGATAGCTACGGTTGTCCAACCTCGACATTATTCTTACATCGGTTCCAATCTCAATATCCATACATGGAACCGTCATACGGAATTATATTGACCTCAGCCTTCTGACATGTTCTGACAGCTGTCACGGGTGGTTGTGTAGAATTTCCATGGGAGATTGACCGAGATGTGAACAGTGAGCCCCGATGTCACAAGAAATGATTTCCAAGGTAAGCACGAACTTGAGGATCTCTGAAAAGGAGGAATAAGTGGCAAGAGGATGTGAAAAGTTTTCTTCGCTTGTGAATAGCTAGCCATTGATGATGAAGAATGGTAGTTCGCCCAAGAAAAGCTGAAGCATAGTCGTCTCAGGTCTGTTTGTTTTTCGATGTGGTTGGTCCAAGTCAACTAGTCAGGTACCGCTAAACCCAAAGTCAAATTTAGGTTGCAGGGATGAGGCTGGGCGATCTTTCCATGGCTGGAAGGCCTATTGACGCCCGCCACATTAGAAGGGTTACGCCTCGACCTGGGGAGCATCAATTCAGCGTCAGCGTTTGGGCTTTAGGCTTGATTCATGTTCAAATCCTTACCAACGGCGGCAAGCCCAACTTCAGCTGAATCATCAATCCGAACCATAATTATCACTCACCGAAACGGTTCTCATCATCTTAGGTCAGCATTACCGACGCCCCTTATCTCATATTCATGTATTCCTCGTCTATTACTTTATGGTTCATGCCAATACACCGAGACAAATCCTTAGCTCTCGTTTCCATCCCAATAGCAGGTTACAGGTGTCGCGTGTTCTCTTGGCTACAACAACAAACATCCATCCTTTGAATTCTCTAATCTTTCACGCTTATGTTATGGTTTGCTTCAGACATTCCAATCTCGCTAACTTATCCTTCATCTTCTTTAGAGAATGCGTTCATAGGAACATCCAATTTAGCCGCCACCACAAAACGTCGATCTGAACTACATCCGATTGACTTTGGCAGTTTGAGGGGGAAATGGTAAACTTTCAAGCCACTCGAAAGTACGAGAACATCCACAAAACCAGCCATAGCATCAGAAATTTGTACGCCAAGTTCGTGTTCAGCTCCTCACTCAAAGTGGTTTTCATGCTGTCGCTTCTATTACAGAACACGACTCAAGAAAGATTGTCACTTACTATGCCCAGACAGGCAATCAAGTGTCAGCATTACACCTCTGTAAGGCTGGCCTCATCTACAGCCTCAGGTTTTGATTGTGACAGACTTCTAGCCCCGTCAGATACATTCGTGCGTCTACCCCATGCGGAAGCTAATCTTAATCCTTCTACACTGTTGATTTCATATGGCAGCCATCACATTGAATTAACATTCCAACGGTGAATACTTCCATACTTCTTTGTCCATACAGCGATCGCAGTTTTCATTCTCTAATTAAATCACTGACGGTGTACAAATATCGTTAGACTGATTGATTAGCGCTCCAAGCGATGCTGAGATTACCTAACTAAGGACTTCTAGCTTACCGCCTTAGATGTCAGACCAATTGTTTTGCTACTCTTATAGGTTCCGGATTGATCAATCTCAAACATTCCAAAGATCGAAATACCAAGCAGCCTAATGTATGCTTCAGGACAAGTCTACTTCCTATTGACCCTTTTCACCACAATGGGAAATGGAATCTTCTCCCAAAGAAAGAACGCTCTTTGTTCAGACCAATTAGGTCTTACCGATCCTAAGGATAGATCGAAATTCCACAAAACTTGTGCCAGTATTTGTCGCATTTCAAGATACGCCAGACTAAACTTATCAGTGGATCAATCTAATGACATTCCGAAATCACTTACTTTTTACCAACACAATTTCTTGGTCCATAAGAAAACGGTTGAAGACAAGACCTGTCATCTGAATCATATTTTGGATCACCCAGAAACCTTTCCGGTTTGAAGGCGTCCGGATCTTTGAAGTTCGCTGGAGAATGAAATGTGGCCCATGAAGAGACATAAACAGCAGTCTGTGACATTTGTTAATCAACCGAACATGTCATACACATGGAGACTTGCCTTTTCTGGTACATATCTTTCACATATTGTGGCTCCTCCCTTTGGTACCAGACGTGGAAGTCCACTTGGTACTGGTGGATATAAACGAAGAGCCTCCTCGATACATGCATTCAAATATGGCATCTTGGCCAATATGTCTTGATCCATTTCAACAGGAGATGAGAACTTGGCACGAATTTCGTTTTTGAGAATATCCATCTTGTCGGGGTTTATCAAAAGATACCAGGTAAGTCCAGTCAAACATGTTGCACTTGTTTCAGTACCGGCAGTCATGAATAACCTCATGTTACCATACAATTCTTCTCTAGTGAGTTGTTGTTCTTCTTTTGCTTCAAGCAGAGTTTCCATGATATCTGGTCTAGTGGGTGTTCTGGCAAGTCGTTGATCAACACGATTCTTACCGAAAGCTAGATGTTCTTTCATTGCATCTGCAGCTGATTTTGGTGCTGTGAGTTGTATGAACTTTCGAAGTATTGGAAAATGCTGAGCTTCCTGAAAAGATGGCATCAATCGAAATAAACCAAAAACAAAAGCTACCTGTGGATGATAGTCACCACCAGATAGACAACCCAAATCATCTCCAGTACTCAAATCTCCCATGATATCAAAAGTAGTGTAATTGAACATTCTACCAATATCACATTCATCACCTTTCTCGGCAGAATCATTCAGTTTTCCAATCAGACGATCAACATAATGATATATGGTGGCCTCATATCGTTTCAAAGAGTTC
Organism: Camptophora hylomeconis; assembly: GCA_032357745.1. NCBI lineage: Eukaryota > Fungi > Ascomycota > Eurotiomycetes > Chaetothyriales > Chaetothyriaceae > Camptophora > Camptophora hylomeconis. The sequence goes on from JAOTMB010000021.1 coordinate 314,458, forward strand.
TCCGAAAATGCATGCGACAAATTTCGTCTTGCACGAGCATGATCACTAGCATCGACTCTCAAAAGATCCTTAAATCCAGGCATTGGTTTCCCCCAGAAAGGTAAGTCTTTTTCAAATTGTCCTACTTTGACACCATTTGTTACACCGCTGTAACTACCATATATTTCTTTCCAAGCTTGTCCATTTGTATAGCTGAGTTCATTTGGCGTGATTCGAACAACATCTCCATACTTGAGATGTAATTTATGAATCCAAGGAACATCTTTACCTTGAAGTCTTCTTATGGTAAGTGGAAGTCTTGATATTGCTGTCAATTTTGGACCGGGATATTTAGAAAGTGGTCCATAATATACATAATAGATGGCTTGTATTGTTGGATAAACAATCTATCGGAGTCAGTATGGATTTTGGTTGATGATGGACTACGTACCCAACTCAAAATTACACCAAGAAGGAAGAAAGGAATGATCGTTGAAAGAGCAGACATCTCGATTGACACATTCGAGAAGACGAAAACAGGATTACAGGTGCTATTTCTACAAATTGATCATGGTAAGCGGCACTATTTGGCTTTCTACAAGCATCTACAAGCACAAATTCCATGCAATACCGTTGGACAAGATCATGACATAGCATAATCACTAACTTCTTACGAGCAGCCGCTCAAAAGATCAGCTTAAATCAAATATTCTATTCAAGATTAGGGTCTTGATCTGCAGGCAGTGCAAGCTTTCTTTCCCTCAAATGGATAATGAAAGATACAAGCACAATCCCTTCATTTCTTTCAATATATACAGCTATCCACAACAGAACTCAGACCTCCCACATAGAGTCGGGAACAACTTCACTGCATCCTCAACCATTGTGGTATTTCATCATTCGAACAAATCTATTCCAAGAAGGTATTTACGTCATCCACGTCAAAGGAGAACAAAGTACGTATGTGGTAAGCACTAACGTTAACTCTCACTACCACGACCCCACGACCATGATGAAAGCGTTACGACTCGTACCCAGACCGTTCACCAGGTGGGCTTTGACGAAATAATGGATCGCTATCCGTAAGTTGGTGCTGGAGTCACATACGCGGGGACAGAAAGGTCTCGCTACAGTAGAAATTGTAAGTCTAGGTTCAAGTGGTATATTTCTAGAAGTCGAAATGGAAGGCCTGATACTGACTAGTAAATCCAACTGACTTAGTTGATATGAGTACGTTCCCATAAGATGCGTTTTGGACAAAGTTACCGTGCTGCAAGGATTTGCTTTAGGGTATGAACGCATGGAAAAGCTCAACGAGGTAGGTCAGGTCTGTTTGCTGAGTTATAGTGATGATGTACTGGAAGGTTCTTTTGCTGGCTTCTACGACGTTCACATGTCTTTTGCTGCTACCATTGATTTCCGGTGATTTGAGATCTAGATGGACAGATCGATTACCATGTGAGTGTTCGATTATGTCTATCATACTGACCTCTGCTGTCGCATCATATTGACCAACTGTGGCACGAAACGGACGTGAGATATCTCCTACTCTCCACTACGATGTAAGTACTTCTTCTGTAGGTTTGTTGCCACGATCATAGTGTGAGAGAGTGAGCTATTCAAATATCATGCATCAATTCCTATCGGCTGTGTTTTATGGCCTTACGGTATATTACTTCCCAGAGCTTAGATGATATGGCTCTTCTTCTGGATCATGAGAAGTGTTTGTGTCATGTACTACCGCAAGAGTCGTTGTGAGTTACGTGGATTCACATGTACCAGTGTGGGAATGAATCACATTACGACCATTCATTGGAAGTGAAAATTGACAGCAAGGCGAGCGAGCGAAAGTATTTGTCTTGAAGATTGATGAGCGAGGAGGACTCTGATAAGGGTGATCGTCCAGCATGATATGATTGATTGGAATGTCGGCTCGCAATCAGTCGGTGACTTATCCTTGAGAATGACGATATCCTCTCACTTGTTTATGACGTGGTATTGGACGGTATGTCTTGAGTTGTTGTGGTATCGATTGGGTGTTGATGCTTGAGAGCAGGACATGAACGACTCGAGGCTGACTTTATCCGACGGTGATATAGTGCTCACGTCAGTCGACCACAAAACCCTCTTGCACTCCTCTGACAACGACATGATCGAAAAGCGCTATCGACGGTACCAATGATCCAATTAGCTGCCATGTTGCATTCGTTTCGAGATACCATGAAGTCAAGACATCAATCACTCTTCGATGTCCCCAGCATAATCTGTACGTCAGTAAGGTAAACATCCCATCTCATCATCAACACCAATCAGCAAAAGCGGAAAGAATCTTCTGTTTCAATTAAAAAAGATAATGACATTTCTGTTATGTTGTTAATCACAGCATTCATTTTCAAGAAAAAAAAGTCATTTGTTTCACTCGAAAAGTCCGCATGAGTCTTAGCAAAGTTAAGAAGAAACCTTTTTTATAGCTCGTCCCGGACCGTCCATCTCGAGTTTTTTATCTTTTTGATTTGTGGGTTTTGAGGAATTTCTAATTCATATCATCCGTTTCGTTCCATTCACTCTTTCTCGTTTCAAAACGTTTCTTTTCCCTAATTTCCTTCCATATTCAGTTGAAGAGAACCATTTCGTAATAGTGCTATGATGTTTTCAATTGAAGAACATACAACATTTTCTGCGAGTAGACCATTCGTTTGATAAAGGGACGGAAGAGGAAAAGTATCGATTGAAACAAGTTCGGATAGCGAAGTTGAAGTTGAAAAGAAGATATGTTTCGTCGATAAGGTGTGAAGACATTTAGTCGAAGAGACCGAATCCCATATCGTCGTCGGATTCTTCCTTCTCTATTTATACGCATTAGTACATGCGCATATATTGTCGCACGATGATAAAACGTACCCTCTGCCTTCTCCTCCTCAACTGGAGCCTCATCAGCAGCAGCGGCACCACCGGCGGCAGCACCTGCACCACCAGCAGCAGCGGCTGGAGCACCACCACCTGATCCAACATTGACCAACATATCCTTTACATCCTTTCCATCAAGAGCCTATAATATCGTATGAGTATATCGCATGCGCGAGAGTTTTTGAATAATAGCTGACCTTTGCGAAGAGAGTTGACCAGATGGCCTCGACTTCAGGAACACCAGCTGCCTTGATGATTGTGGTCAACTTATCAGCCTGTTGGGAAATATCGTTAGCTTTTTATTTCTGTTGTCGCAATTAGAGGGGTTTTTTTCGTACGGTGATGTCGATACCCTCATCGGCGAGGATGAGGGATGCGTAGGAAACAGCTAGCTCTGCGGTAGACATTTTTGAGGGTGTTAATGTGAAATGTCGTGAGAGTTGAAGTAGATGTTGGTGGTGTGTTGTCTGTATTATCGAATGCGGAATTGAGATCACCTTTGACTTGGGTGGTAAATTCGAGGATCTCTGTGCGATACATAAAATTGTCTTGGCGTTATATTGATTCCGGTCGAAATCTTGGCGGAAGGTTGTATTGCTGGTAATTCAGTTTGGATTGACATCAATTAGAATGATTTCGATTCTTGTGACTCAGCAACAAACTGCCATATATGCCTACGGAACGATATGCGATACGAGGAGCTCGTTACAGTCGTCTTGACTCTTAGAAGGTACGACACAGGCAGTATTCATCGAGATAAGGCGACAATGTCTACTCACGAGCGACGAGATGACTCGAGTCGGTTATTTGATGACTCTATCCTATCAATCCCTGGCGAGGAGAAGTAACACAATCTGACAATCGCGTCTAAGAATTCACTAAGTTACCTGCCAAATTATGGTCACGCTTCGTTTCAATTTGACTCAACTGAAATAATATTCCTCGCGATTCATCGATACGATGCTAGCTATGCCCGCAGAAACGTTATGCTATCTCAGCAGAAATATGCAGTCATATTGGTTCAAGCGGGTAGCATGGTAAACCACATCTTTACATACAGGCTGTCACCATGAATTGATTCAGCATCGTGAATGATAAGTTGAATTCGGCTATATTGTTCTAATCTGGTCTATCAATCTAGCAAAAGGAGCCAGCTCATCATAACTCACACACAGAAGGAAGCACACCATTTCCTTCATCATAACTTCGACTGCGAAAACAACAAGTCAGGTCCATTTCTATTCTATCTCCATTCTACCCATTTCATACGATCCCATCCTTCATCTTCCAACCTACCACCTCACAACCTTACCATCTCTCACAACAACACTCCCTTTAACAAAATCCTCATCCAAATTCCCCTCAGCAAAACAATTAACACCATCCGTACATAACCTAATTAAATTCTGCAAAGTCTTCTGCGAGAACCAAGCAACATGAGGACTAACAATCAAATTCGGAACTAATTCCTCCCCCTTCGTCGTATCAGGTAATAAAGGACTTGAGCCCGGACTTACAGGCTCACCTTCAACGACATCAGTAGCTGCACCGTAGATCCTACCTTCTCTTAACGCAGAGACTAATGCCGTTTCATTCACTATACCACCTCTAGCCATGTTGATAACCAGACATTCCCTTTTCATCTTCTTCAATTCCGGCTCATCGATCAGATTTATCGTCTCTTTGGCATAAGGACAACATAATACAATCGTAGTCGAAGTCGTAATGACATCTTCGAACGAAACTCTTCCCTCCTTCGTACTCACTGCTCCCTTCCGATCCGCAATATTAATCTTGCCGAATCCAACACCCTTAGCCAAATGTTCAAATCTCCTCCCTAGAGCTCCATAGCCAATTATACCCAAAGTTTCATTCGCGCAACTCAAGGGAGGTCCTTGTATCCATCTAGAAGTCAAAGTCCCCTTATCAGCCCATTCAGACGTCTCCGTTACACGTCTGTGAATCTCAGGCGTTCGTCTCCGACTGGAAAAATACAACGCGAGAAAATGTTCCCCCACGGACTCGACGTTGCTTTGGGGACAATTCACCACTGTGATTCCCCTTCTCGCTGCGTCTTCTCGATCTAGCCATCCTATTCCTGTTGCCATTATTGCTAGACATTGGAGATTTGGTGCTGAGTCCATGTCTGATGGTTTTACTGGGACGACGGTTGAGATCACTATTGTGGCGTCTTTGATTCTTTCTGCTACTTGGGTTGGTGTTGTTCGCTGGTATTCTGTGAATTTATGGGGGAATGTTAGTTTTGGGGCTGGACAGTGTACTGCTTCGAGGTAGACTACATGGTGTTTATCGTAGCCTGGTGGAAGTGGTGGTGGTGACATTTTTGATGTGTTGATTTAGGTTGGAATTGGTGTGAGTTGGTGAAGTCTGGAAGGGACCGGTTTGTCTTATGATCTGGTCTTGAAGAATAGATTTTGGTGGATGTATCAAATCTCACTGATTTGGAGTTCGGTCGAAATGTATATTGAGTTGAGTGATTGCCGAGGTGGTAATTCAATTGATCAATCTGTGATTTTATCAGAGCAATATCACCATACACAGTGAAGTTGAAAGTTGAACAAGTATATACAAATGTAGCTATCCTTTGTCAATGGAATGCTCATGTCGACGACCGGTGACCGGTATGCCGTATTTAACTAAACTACTCAATTTCCATAAACTTCCACAATTCTCCTCACGCCCTTCGAACGACACAAACAAATACAAATTTATGATGTTGAAACTGATTTGAATATAAAACTATACATGAACGTCTTACAATCTCAATTGCGTCCACAATCCCATCATATCCCAATTTCCATCTTGACTTCCTCAGAATAGATGATTTCGTAAAATTGCTATTCTATCCCAATCTCAAGGTCCCAAATATATGCTTTACCCAATGTCTTGCTAATGAAGAAAGTGAACATCCAACCAATGCAACATGCTAATTTCCAAAGATCAAAATGATCAAACAGCGCTCAACTTCCTCAATAAGCTCAAATCGTTCGGATCATCACCCAATTCACCTCTTTGCTTCCTGATATTCCGATTCACCTGATCTTCCAACGTTTGTCTTTGAAAATCCCCTAATGTATCGTCATCGTAATATTTATGTAATGTTCCTCCTTCGGTCCATATTCGTCGAAGTGTAAGAACAGTAGCCATAGGTGAATATATTTGATAAGCTTCTTTTTCCATTGCTTTCAATTTGTCCACCGTGACATATTTTACATCCCATTTACATCCTGTTTGTGCTTCGTGTTCGGCTAGAATTTCATTGGGACTCGCTGTAAATGAATGTACTATCAATGTAGTATTTCTTGATGCATTATGATTGATCAATGCTGCAACAACAAATTTACCTACACTAGAATCAAAAGTCAGCACTAGTTGATACTCTGATCCTTCGAAACTTACTCTGCCATGGCTGTGAAACTGACGGGTACTTCACCATCACCTAATAAATATGCTCTCCTTCGTTTCACATCAAAACTACCCACTTCAGGTCTTTCTTTCATAGGACCGAAATATAAATCACTATACGGTCCCGTCACCATATAAGTATATTCCAGTTTTTTCATCTTTTCCATATGCGCTCGAACTCTCAATTTCGGTTGATGTGGTGGTTCGTGTACTGAATCAGGGAAATATTCAATGTCCGTACCATATTCCGATGCGAAAAACCTTCTAACACCACATTCTTCCGACCATGTTATCAGAGGTATTTGCTTTTCAATCGCTGTACGTCCAACACATGATATAACCGTATCGATTTCCTTAAGTGCATATTTAAAATTCTTCTCATCTTCTAATCCACCGGTAAAGACTTCTACTCCTTCACTTTCATATGCGCATATCTCTTGGATCTTTTCTACTACCGTCTTATCCGATGTGTATACGCATATCCTTCCGAAATGTATATTGGCATCTATTATGGCTCGAGTTATATGTCTACCTATAACTCCAGTTGCTCCTACTATCAGAATATTTCGTGGTGGTGGTATTCGAAGAGAATATGAGGATAGAGAGGATATTAATGGTGGTGGCGGTTGGTAAGAACCCATACCGGGCAACGAATGTGAAAGTGAGGAAACAATGTTGCTGATTGTATAGAATTGGAGACGTCACCGATCGTCATTGATTTTTGGTAAATCGAAAGGTTGGGTCGGAAGATCCAAAGAAGGATGAACCAAGATGTATAGTTCGTTGTTAATATGATTCCTCGGTCTTTTCTCAACAAGGTTATCCGTATGATGCAACTTCGTTATGTGATAGTCATATGATGATGTTTGGTTTCAGATGTCAACAGTGATCTGCGCAGTAATTCGAGATTGATACGAATGGACGGGTGGAAGGTTTGAAACTTGAGGGACGTAACGATGTCGAAGAAGGATGAATAGAATGCAACGAAACAACGAGTTCTATCCTAACAATCCAACAACCCATTCCGTCCTTTCTTGGACCATTTTAGAGTTTCATGTCCTCATTGTAATCAATTGTCCCTCTGTCACGGCTTTACGAGTATTCTGGGTCGGGGCGTAGATCAATAAGACAATCTAAATCTCCAAGCCACACCATCAAACTAAAACCCCACCGACATTTTGAGTACTATTCGTTCAATTTGATCAATTCTCTTAGCTGCCGGACATGTTAGCGGAGTTGGTGATTTTCCACTTCCAATCGTAAAGGTTGAGGGTCCTTGCATGAACGGGGGATACCTAACCATGACGATATATTTGGATTCGCTACGGACCTTGACTTTGGATCTAAAATTGACGGACGTTCATTTCCAAATCCTTCTGTAAGTGTCCGTCTTACATAGCCGAGTTCTTTGACAGGCAGAACTGGAGAACAATGATGAACTTTGACAGTAAGAATGTTATTCATTGCATATGCATAGCATGTCAGAAACGGTACGGTCCTTGAACCAATCGGTATCGTCAGATGAATTGCTAGTCTACGGGAAATAAAATAATGGAACCAATTTGAATGTTCTATGAGTTTTATGTCCAAATCGAACTTGGTGGCTTGATCGTTTGACAAAAGTTGACGAACTTTGATTTCTGTTTGAGATTTCGCTAGAAAGGAGGAAGGGAAAAAAGGGATGATCTTCGCATGGGTTGAACTAATACAGACATTCTTGCGAAACCCTCATCATGCGACATATGGTTTGTAGTTTGTAAGATGACAGAAATTGAATTTCCAGGGCCACGTAAGCTCATTCAAGTTTGTTGGGTATCATTTGAGACGCCTTATTTCTTACCGATTTATCGAGTCCGTAATTCAGCCATACACAAGCAAGGTCTGGTAGGAAACAATTGGGTCACAATGACATTGACAGAATTAGTCTAGCGAATCTTGTAGGACTCTGACAAGATGTTCGAGTAGGAATTCATCCTACGCCCTTTCGGTTACAACAGCATGAAATCGAGGTCACACGTGGATTCTCTTGTACGCTATTAAAAGCTGATACAGTAGATATGATCATCTCGAGAGCGACTTGTTTTCCACACAATACTTCATGAGAAGAATTCAACATTTCCATTCAAGTACTTTTGTATCTCAATTAGTTAACCAATCGAGAAATTCCGGTGTAAAGTATGAAACAACAATACCCGCTCCAGCTCTTAATATTCCTTCAGTACTTTCAAAAGCCATAGTTTTGAGATCAAACACACCAGCTTTAGCACCAGCATGAATCATAGCAAATTCTCCACTCACTTGATAAGCTGCCACTGGCATATCCTTTGCTATCTCCTTCGCATCACTAATAATGTCGAGATAAGAACTAGCAGGTTTGACCATTATAATATCAGCACCTTCACCAATATCTCGGACAATTGCTCTTCTTGCTAAACCACGACCACCAGGTGGAAGTTGATAACATTTTCGATCTCCAAAACTTGGACATGATCCTGCTGCATCACGGAATGGTCCATATAGACATCCTGAGAATTTCGCAGCATATGACATTAGCGTGACTTGATGTGATAAACCGTCTTCGATCAATTTTAATTTGATGGCTCTGATTCGACCATCATTCATGTCGCTAGGTGCTACACAATGTGCTCCAGCATGTGCGTACGCCATAGCTACATCACTGATTCTTTCCACACTCATAGCATTGTTGAGACTTCCGTCATCACGTAGAATTCCACAATGACCGTGAGAAGTATATTCGCATAGACAGACATCAGCAGTGATGTAGAGAGTAGGAAATTTCCTCCTTAATAATCGAATAGCTTGTATGACTGGACCTTGTGGATCATCTGCTGCTGTACCTAGAGCATCTTTCGCTGATGGAGCAAGAGGAACTCCAAATAGAATGACAGATTTGAGACCTTTCTCGACGAGTGGTGTAAGGTATGGAACGACCTTATTCAAACCCAAACGACTTTGATTTGGTAGGGATGGAATTGGAGTTATTTCGTCGGGATTGTCGGTTATGAATAGAGGGTAAATGAGCATGGACTGATTCATATTAGCATGGTTATATATGTATTCGTCGCTATTACCTTTGTGAGTTGTCTTTCAGCTTGCCATGCTCTAGAAAGTGGATGACTATAACCGGCATGTAATTGTGATGAAATGTCACCTGCTATACTGACACTTGTTGCTTGTGTTGAAGTATATGATCGAACTAATGATGGTCTTGAAATCGTTGATCTTGTATCTGCGCTACCACGAGTACCATTGGTAATACCATTGTCGCGGTAAGCGATGTCTTGTACTAGACTTGAGAAGGACATGTTTGAAGTAATGATTTCGAAGGTCGCTTTGTCGCGACTAATATCGGTGATTTGAGCCGAGAGAATTCGATCGTAGGAGCGCGAGGTATGAGTGAACGAGAGAATGGTAAGCTCAAGTGTGAAGCAGTCTCATAATACTTGTACCGCGGAACACGATGTGACAGTGGCGGCATGAAATTCCATAATTGCAGATCTAAAGCATAAATGAAATTGATATGATTGGTCAAAAGTAAGCAACACCAATTCAAGGCCGAGGTCGGATCTCGCTGATATGTCATTTGCTGTTCTGTTCTGTTCAATGGTAGATATTGACATCAATTCATATTTGGTCTACTATTCAACAACATGTATGCTAATAACATTCCTGGTATCATCCCAATCTATTCTACCATAACTCCAAGAATCGCGAATGGTCCTCACAATTGTATGTCGTTGTTTAGTAATCGAACCTCCTCTCCAGGCTTGAATGCTGGTAAACCAATATATGGACAACCATCACAACGGAATGCATCTGTGATGAAGTCAGTGTTGTTTCTTGTCTGAATGAGAATATCTTACCTCCAAGGCTACAATTACCACAACTACCAACTTTGCCTTGTACAGTGAAGTCAACCTCGGCAAGATCATCTGCTTGTAGTTTCAATGTATTCAATGCTTTATCGGCTTCTGCTCTTTTCTGTTTATCTTCCAATTCCAATCTTTCTGCAAGACCGCATGTACAATCCTTACAAGCTCTTCTTCTTTTTGCTTTTGGTTTGCATTCCGTGGCTATACGATTGTCAGTAGAAATCAATCACCATCATAGTGTACTCACGAATTGTAATTGGTCTCTTTAAGTCTTCATCATTCATCAATTCATCCTCATCAATCAATTCATCGTCTGAATCTCCTGTACCATCATCAAATCCTACACCAGCAGGTACTGATGTGCTTATTTCTTGTGCGTCTCTCTTTCCGTTCAATGGTAATGATACTGATCCTGAACTTGGTCCATTGACTCCTCCAGCAGCTTTTGCTACACCATTCTTTCTTGCTCCTAACCTCAATGGAACCGCAGCTTGTGTATCGAAGTTGATTTTCTTGAAACCATTGCCATTTTCACATGTCAATCCTGCGAGAATGGCTTCATTCTTCTCTGGTCCATCCATCACACCTATCTTATCATCTTGACTTCGTAGATATCCTCCAGTTTTCAATGATTTGACAATCAGCGCAAACACATCTCGTCCTAATAACTTTTGACTTTCTGTCCGCGAACCATCCGCATCGGATAATACTACAATTGAATCGTAGGTGGATTCTGGTAAAGAAACAAGACCGAGGGAAAGTCTGTCAAGCATTTGTAAATCTGTTGTATCTCGATGATGCATTCCAAGAATAGAAGAAAGTTTCTCTTGATGTGAAGAAAGGGATGGAGGTGAAAGAAGTAATGTACGTTCAGTAGGTATTGAAGTTGTTGGTTTTGTTGGTAAAGCGAAATCGTCCGACATATCGATAGTGACTGAGGGCGCCATGATGAGGAAATCGAGAAGTACGAGAGTTGGGAGGACGCTATTCGGTATTGTTGGAATTATACAATTGACTTGAGTGTATGTTGTTCGTTTGCTTAGAAATGTATTCGATGGAAAATCTTGTGCAATTCCGTAGCCCCTCAGTGGATAAAGAGATTGTCGACGTCAGTTTCTAATCTGATGAGCGTTTCAATTCAGGGTCTTCCTCGACTAAATACATTGCCGCGGATTCGTTTACCTATGTGGGACAATACTTGTTACGATTATTGTTAATCCAGCTTCGAATATCAATAACGTCTTTTGCCGGATGTAGTGATTGCATGCAATAATTTCTGATCATTGCATTGTTCTTCAGACAGTGTGGTGGGATGAATCCTGGCTGCAAAGTAATACAATCAATCCTATAATGTATACGGATATGGTATTGACTATAATGGTAAGATCTGTTAAGGACAGATGACAATGTAGTTGTACGCACGATTGATGCTACTTGTGATAACGAAAGATCATGTCTATGCTTGAGCACGAGCTCCCTTATCGCGGCCTCATAGCTTCGTATCTCCCAGACGTTACAACGCGGATGCTATGACCATGGCAGGGGTGTGGCAAAAAGAACCGATGCATCCTACTTAGTATCGGCAGAGAAGCACCAGTTTCTCGCATGAGGCCTTCTTACCGATATTTAAATGTCTACAGCATAGCTTTCATTGTTTGCAGACATCAATACCAAAGATCAAACCATACAACATAGAATCAAGTCGTACGATCAATAACCACCGGATTGTCAAACGGTATCCCCGGCAGTTTTAACTGATGACATTCCCGAAGCTTCTAATGTGGAGATTTCCATGAAACCGATAGAACCACTTTTGTTGCTCAGCAGACTTGATGATGGGAACGTTAGAGTTGGAGAAGTCTACGTAAGCTGTTTGTGTCTTGTCTTCCCACTCTGTATGTACCAATGAGTACGATTAGGGACCTGATCGACTAAGAAGTATGGTATGCAGTATGTAATGTAGTAACTTGTACCTCGATAAGCTGTAACTGTTCCTGAGTTTGGTATGAGAATGGAAAAGAGGAGAAGGGGGGATATGAAAGCCGACGAGCAAAGTAGATGTGGATCAGCCCCGCAACTCCAAAGGCTTCCCCGGAATTTGACTAAGAGAGAGATCCGCTTCCAACGTGATCGTGTGATCATAACTCCTGAGGGAATTGGTCAATTACAATCACAACATGGCTGAGCATTGATCAAAGGACACCGAACACACTTTGCTTATCTTGGTAAGGACATGAATGAAGGTTCCTGGTTGTTGTATGTGAACAAGATTGGTTACTGTATGGATTCTACTCTTCCATCCTCTTTATCGTGTATAGATCAAGATACAAGATAAGACATACTCTTCATGTGATTGTAGATCCAATTCTTAAATAACATCTCCATTTTGACTCAGAATAGAGCCAGAACAATCCATATAAAAGCCCGTCGTCATCCGCATATTAGGGACCCTGCATCTTCCTCTTTGGGGTCTAACGACATTCTACCTTCTAATCACATCAACTATACATCCAACCACCTTTCACTTTCTCATCTTCTCATCTCCATCTACAATTCATTACTGCAGTCAACTCTTTGATCCTTCATTATCTCTTTCCATCTACTTTCATCAGTAAGTGTCATATTCATTCCAACATCACTCCTCGATACCCCCGGTTACCCCTCACGGGCGCAGAACACGATGACCATGCCTGGTCTCATTCCATCTCAACATGTACTAATCATACCTTTATAGTGACTCGTACTGTCAAGCTTAATGACCGTAACCATGCCGGTCTAGCCGATGGTACTGCAGTTCGAGAAGATCATCTACCACGTTATTTTGCTAAGTCTGGTCATGTTGATGCTGATCCAAAATCCATCAAGAAAGCAGGAAGTGGTAAAGGAAATTGGTATGTCTCAATCACCATCTCAAGAATCATACTAATTCATAATAAGGGGTCGTCAAGGTGATGAGGTTCAAGATTATGGTTATAATATCAATAATCAACGTCGTCGATCCAATAGCAGTACAAACGCTTTGAGTGATTTCAAAACCAAATTTGAAGCAATCGAAACCGATCCTGTTTTTGAGGAAGAACTTCATGGAGCTACTGAAGAAGATCTTGAAAAAGTTTCTACTTTATCCAAGGAAGATACCAATGATACCAGTTCTTATGGTGGTAGTGTCACCGAGGATGATGGTTTCAAAAAGATGTAATATAACCATACTCTTTTGAGATGAACAGTATTGTGTATCATTACACAGATTTTCTGTATCATACTCTTTATGTGGCGCTTTTGGAGTCCGAGATCATCTGTATTACAACGAGGGTGTAAGGACTGAAAGGAAGGGATTTGCTCAACAATTGTCTATCAGTGACAATGAGCTTATGAATGATGTTGATAGATCCAGGTGATCTAAAGCAACAATTTCATCAACATGTATTAGCTAAAGCGGTATCAATGGCACAGCTGCCTGAATATAACTTTCTGCCGCATTCTTTCTCAACTATGATCAGTATATTTCGATCAGTAGTGACGAAGTATCGATGTCGCTGCCTGCGCATGTTATTTTCGTGTCGCATTGTAGTTTGTATTTCGTAGTTTGAATCTTTCGTACCACATCAAAATCGTCGACTGAAATGATGTGTCCCATTGTGAACTTATGTCAATGTTTCATTTCAAACCTTCTCGAAACATGTCGTTCAGACAAGATTACTCCATATTCACTTCATTGGGTATTCATACAGTACATTGCAGTTGAATCCATTTCGTAGCGCAGTTTAGGTACCTGTATTTAGCTTGGCAGAAACGCCATTCGGTGATTGTCGACCCATCTTCATTAACACCGGTAAATTCATAACAATTGTTACGACGCGACTTCAAAGTCAACAATGTACAAGTTTTTACATTGAACATCTTCATCAACTTCAGCGAAATGTTTACCGCTGATACTACCTCTCATGCGCATTCTACGCGATCAAAAAGAACTCGTCAGGCAACAGGAAATGATGATTCAGTTAAGCTACCATTAACCAAAAAAAGACGTTCCGCATTACGACGAGATACCTTCGAACCTTTAACCGACGCGAGTATAAATGAAAGAGCAAGTCGTGAGAAATCAATTGAGAAAACAAATGGACATGTCGAACCGAAACATGTACGATCAACTTCACAAGTTAAGGAGTTGACATTACGAGGATTGAAGAAGGCAGACAAGAGGAATGAGAAAGGTGGAGGACAACTCATTCTATCGAGTAATGATTTCTATACAGTCGCACAACTTCCATCATTACCAGATCAAATTCGAAGTCATCCTGATATGCCAATTTCATGTGTCATTTCACCTGACTATGAATATGTTCTCGCTCTTACTCATACGGATGCATTAATCTGGCCATACAATTCAAGCGCATCAGTTCCATCACCACGAGATCTTATTTCCTTCAAATTACCATTTCCTCCCGCTACGATCGAAGATCCATTACCTCTAGCTTCCTTTACGGCAAAATCAGCAAATGGTGAACCTGGAATTGTCGCAGTTTCACCAAAATGGGGAAAGATTGTTTATTGGGAGAGCATTACTAGTGCATCTTCATTTATTCCTGGTCAAACAAGTAGTGGTGTACAAGCTTCTGTACCTGGAATGATTAGTGGAGAAACAATCAAAGAATTGGTCAAAGCAGAACCTGCAGGTTTCGCAATTACTTTTAGTCATGGAAGAGTTGCTCATTTGACTGTCAGAGATCAAATGGGTAGACCAGGTATTGGTGTACAATTCTTACGCAAATCTACTGCAGGAACTGTAAAAGGAGGTATTTTTGGAAGTATCAGAAATGTATTTGCTGGTGATAGACGAAAAGGTATACCTATCGTTCGAGCAGGGAAATCATCCAAAGCACAAAGAGATGTTATTGTTGGTACAGAAGATGGTGAATTTGAATTCTGGAATACAAATCTTAGTGTGGGCAATTCATTGATGAAGACTGCAAGTGTCAAGGAAAGTCTTCTATCTACATTTCAAGCTTTGAATCCAGATCTTCAAGCAGGACAATTGAAGATACTTGATTTTGAACTTGCGAAAACACCATCAAGCAATCATGAAATAGTCAAACGAGGTGATGTTGATGCAACATCTATTGTTCTTCTGGTATCGGTGGAAGAGTCATCTGATTACTTCTTGGTCGAAGCAATTACTTTGGAGGATACAATCAACGTTAAAGAAATTCATCGAGTACGATATTCAGCCGAGAACGAATTTACGTCATGGCGACCACGACTCAATATCTCCAAATCTCAACCATTAGCATTTATCCTATTTGAGAAAGCAATTGTTTTGATGTCATTGGCTAGAATCCGAGAGACACCATCATCACAATTGCTGATGGAAAAGGCCGGTCTACCAGAACGTTTTCAAGATTGTATACGATTTCAAGACGATTCAATTTACAAACTTCTAGCCTACTCACTTGAAGAGTCTGAAGGTCATACAGCATGTATATTCGCTGTACAAGGGTTTGGTATTGTTCGCATTACTTCCAAATCACAAACTGAGGAAGAAGTTGATGTTGAAGAGATGGAAACTTCTGTTGGCCCAAAGAGTAAAATTGAACAAGCAATATTCTTCGGTACTATTCGACAAAATCCATTCGAGCTTAAGAAGCCCATCAATGACAATTACAGCTCCGAAGAAATTGAAGCAGCTGTACTCGAAATCAGCAAAGAGATTGTTTCTTCTACATCGAAATATATTCCAAAATCAGCTCCATCTATTGATAGTCATATGAAACTCAGAGCAAAAGCATTGGAAGATTTGGCAGAACATGCTATGAAATATTATTCCGATAAAATTTCACGAAAGATCCGATTTCAATTACTCTTGAATGCCGAAAAATTAGCTGCAGCTCAAGCACTATGGAAAGTACAAGAAAACATTCAACGATCATATCCACGAAAAGATGACAGAGAAATGACATATCTCAATTTCACTCTTCGAGCATTACATCAAACAAGACAGAAATATCCAGATTTCGAAAAAGGTGAACAAGATCATGTCAGATATTGGCTCATCAATAGTGTACAACGTATTGAACATCTTTTGGTTGAACTTGCCAGTTGTTTAGATGAACTTAAAGATATGGATTGTAGGGATCCAAGAATCATTTGTGATTATTTGACAGAAACTGTCGACTTATGGATCGCTGCTTATCAAACAACATATCGATTTAGAGAAGATCATGCTCCTCTATATGGTTTGGGTGATGAAATCTTCAGTGATGGTATATTGCAAGTTGGTTATCCAGAAGGTTTATCAACTCCATGGACTTCTGAGAAAGAATCACGAAAAGGAGCACAATACATCCTCTTTTGGATTTGCAACTTTCTAGGTGACTGGTGGGATTATACTCCAGAAGTCAAGAAAGGCAAGAAAGTCAAAGAGATGCCTACTGATATTGAAGGAAAACCATATGATGCACCATCCAAAGATGCTATGCTTGATCTTGCTGCAAGATTACCTACAGAAACTGAATTGTTTTCTCGTGTTGTCAATGAATCGAGTATTCAAGAACAATTTGATGTCAAACTCACTATCAAAGATCCTGAACAACAACGTCAGAAAGTCAAAGAACTTCATCATCGAATACGACCTCAAATTGTTACAGCAATTACAATGATTTCAGATTTCAATGCTCCCGGAGCTATTGAATTGGGCGAGAAGCTTAAAGATCCTGGTTTGCTTTGTGCTCTGAATCAAAAGTATTTGAAAGATCTCGGAAAAGAAGCTCACTTACACCCTGAAAATCGATTAGTGATTGAACAAAAGATTGAGGATGTTCAAGATCATGTTGAAACATATTTCGATTCAATTGGTCATCCATGGGCTTACGCACATTTTGGTGATTTGATGGAGGAAGGTAACCTTGGTTCATTACTAGCTGAAGCACAAGCCAATAAAGGTCGAAAACAAAAATTCTTAACATGGTTTTTGAAAGAGGCTAACGGTCATGGTCAAAAGGTTGGCAAATTGAGTTGGATCAATGATGTTATTGGTGAAAAACGATTTGATCATGCTCAAAAGACACTTGAGAAAATTGCAAATACAGAAGAGACCAATATATGGTCAAAAAAGACAGAATTCAGTCTTGCCAAACTTGCTGGACTTGCAGCAAATGAAGCCAACAATCAAAAGAAGGTCGACGTATCAAAGTATGATGATCCTCTGAAGATAATATCTATTGAGGAAGCATTAGTCTTACATGTATCAGCTAGCATTAGTGATGCTATTGATGAAAAGGCTGCTAATGATCTTGCTATCAATACTTTTGGTCGTATTCTTGTCGACAAATCACCAGCTTTGAAAGCTTTGTTGATCAATTCACTTCAGTCTGTGGTTGCACATCAATCACTGGATGTTGTATCGTTGGTAAATCTTTTGACAACTATGGATCCTGTTGAATATGCGGTGCCAGAAGAAGACCCTCCAAAAGTATTGGGCGCGGAATTCTCAAGTGCACTTCAAGCTATTGACCTTTCAAAGAATTCTGGTTTGTCACCTAAAGATCTCGATGCATTACGAATGTTGGTCTGGCGTCGAGCCATGATCAGAGATGATTGGTCGAAGTTGAATGAAACTTCTGGAAAATCCGATATTCAAGTTGTGTATGAAATCAAGCTTTCTGCCGCTTACAGAGCATTGGTTCAATCATTTGAATATCTGAATGATACTCCAGATCCAACTCCCAATCAAACAATCACGATACCAAAGTTATTTTCACCACAACAAATTCTTGACGAAAAGACATTCCTTTCCGAATCACTTGGAAGGATTCTCTACAACAGCAAAATTCCAGATCACAAGAAAATTCTTTCTACTCTTCATAAGGAGTTGAGTGTTGAACAGGATAAACTCAAGAAATTTGTTGATAAAGCTCAATTTACGAAACATTGGGAGGGAATGGTTAAAGAAGCAGAGAAAGTGTATAAAGAAGGTTTGGAGAGAAGTATTGAAGATGAAGTAAATGGTGATGTTGAAAATGGATTTATCGAGCCGGGAAGTATTCATGAAGCTTAGGTGGCTATTATGAAGGCGGAGAGAAAGAAAAAGGGGAAAGGAAGAAGAAAAGGAAAGGGTACTCGCTAGGTCTTGTTCTGCAGAGGGCGTATTGCGGGTTGGAGACAATCATTCGGTGTTGAGCATGGACAGGAATTGCAAGGAATGAAATAGACATTGTCGAGGATGGAAATGAACACTGCGAAACGGCCTTGAGTAGAACTTTTATGTAAATACGTACGTATAATACCTAACTCAATGGAAGTTAAGATTTCATTCAGCCACCAGGCAAGCAATCACACTGCAACCACGTTTCTCAATCTGATTCTCTACCTAGTTCCTCTCCTCTTCTCAATCCCACTACCACTAGTACAACAACATCACCACAATTTAAACCCACCCGGAACCCTCTTCTGAAAAATCCCCTCAGCATCATATTTCAAACTAATACCTCTCAAAAACTCCAGATTCGAAGATCCATAACTCTCTAACGGCGACTGAGATGGATCAGCGTAATTGAGATATTGAAATTCATGAAGCATTCCTTTCGATGAGGCGTATTGGTTTATGTTTGAGCCGGCTTTAAGAGCTGATGAGTGCACTGCGTCGTTTGAGGTTGAATTTGGCCAGAGGGCTGAGAGGAGGAGGACTTTTGATTTTGTGTTAGCATTGATTGATTGGATAGAGGTAGAGATGGGAAAGGAATGAATAGTTTGTGGTCTGTTGTGAACTTACTAAATGCATTTCCTTGAGAAGGATCTAATCCTAACACATTCCCTCCCTTTGATTTACTTATTGACGATATCAAAGTTGGTAGTGGTTCGAACGATATACTCCAGACCACACCACCAGGAACATTGAAGTCGTATAGAGTTTCGTTCAGGATCGTGAAGATACCTGACATGAGTTCTGAGGAGGCGATGTATGTTCCTGTCCAGAAGAGCCAGTTCAATGGTGGAGTTGGGGACTCGGAGGCGAATGTACTTAGATTTAGGAGTTTGCTTGAATTACTTATATTTGGGACTGAGAGGAGAGGTTGGAATGCTTGCGGAACAAAAGGAGATGTTGAAGTTGATGGGATTGGTTTGGTGTAGACTGCTGATTGGGACATTATCCATTGTTTTGATGTTGAGTTGTAGAGGAGACCTGATACTAGAGAGATGTAGGGATCGAATGGTGTTGATGTTGTTATGTCGGTGAATGCTTTGAATATCTTGTCTCTTTGCGAGATCTGGTTTATGGCTGTGTTGATGCTCATTTTACCTTGAGGGATTGTTTTGAGGTCGAATCTTGTTACTATACCGAAATTTGTTGCTCCTCCTTTTAGTGCGAGGTAGAGATCGGGATTGGATGATTTGTTGACATTGGTGAGTTGTCCTGATGGAAGTACGACCTGGAGAATTAGTGAGGTTAAAAGTGGAAGTGGATTGCTTACCTGGTAATTGACTACATTATCGCATGCGAATCCTACTCTGGTTGTGAAATGTGATATACCACCACCAAGAGTTAAACCACCTATACCTACTGCTCCATTTCTACCTCCAGCAACGACTAATTCTTCTGGATCTAGATATCGATATACATCAATCCAAGAAGTACCTCCACCAACGCTCACGACAGATTGATCAGAATTCAATACTGTAGAGTTGAGACCGGTAAGATCGATTGTAATGCCTCCTTCGATATTGGCAAATCCAGCCGCCGGAGCATGTGTTTGACCTTTGACAGCAAATTGACATGCTTGATTTGAAGGATTTGCTAGAATTGTCACTGCTTGAGCAACATGTTCAGCTGTTACTGGTCTGAAGACACAAGCTGGACTTAGATCTGATTCTTGTAGAGACCAGTAAGATGCTTGTGATGTGTTATAGATGGTAGTGCCTGGATAGGATACTAAAGAGCCCAAAGATGTTGCCAGTTGTGTACACTATTCGATCAGATCAAGTTACTTGAATATCTGTGAACTTACACAAGATGCTGTAGACCATGGTGACCATGTTGATTCAATAGCTGAAGTATACATTTTGAATTGTTGGAATGTTACAATGAACCTACCTGTTCAATTGAACTCAACTTAAAAACGAGGAACTCTCGGAATGACCTGAGTTGTATTCCTTGCATTGTGGAGTCTGGTATGGTAGGACAAACCATTACCCGTTCTATGGTCATAGGATGGATATCAAAGACACTAAACGAAGCGAGGTTACTTTGTTGAAGCTTTCCCCAAGCTTTTGTAAGCTAATTCGGATAACGGCTGTCGATCAACAGTCACAACAATGAGTTCAATTACATATGATTCACTATGCAAATATTGCAATATCGATATGATAATTCAGTTGCCTTAATTTACAAGGCTAATGTCTGCTTATCGACAAACAAACGTACAACCTTGACGCCAGATTATACACAAATATTGACCCAGTCAAAGTCTTCAAAACTTTTCCATCAGTTCAATAGATCAATAGATCATACCTTATAACTCCATAGATGTTCTTCATCACCATATTGAATCGCTTCAATCCAACTCTTCATTTGTAAAGCAACATCACCAGCTTCAGAATCATCTTTCAATCCACAATCAATCATACGATCATGCCATGAAATCTTTCTGATAGGACTGACAATTGCTGCTGTACCTGCACCAAATACTTCAATCAATCTTCCATCTTCTGCAGCATCTGCCAATTCTTGCATAGTCATTTTTCTTTCAGAAATCTTCCATCCATCTTTTGTAAGTCTTTCTCTTGCTAATCCCAATACAGAATCTCGAGTAACACCCTCCAAGATTGTACCATCCAATGGAGCTGTAACCAATTCCTTTACTCCTTCTTTGTTCTTCAAAGCGATGAATAAATTCATTGTTCCAACTTCAGTAAGATATTCTTCTTCACCAAATAACCACAAATTTTGATGTAAACCTTTCTTTGCTGCTTTCAATTGTGGTACAATACATGGTGCATAATTTGCTCCCAATTTCATATTACCAACACCACC
Organism: Camptophora hylomeconis; assembly: GCA_032357745.1. Lineage (NCBI taxonomy): Eukaryota > Fungi > Ascomycota > Eurotiomycetes > Chaetothyriales > Chaetothyriaceae > Camptophora > Camptophora hylomeconis. The sequence continues at coordinate 335,689 of JAOTMB010000021.1, forward strand.
TGGCCATGCACGTACAGCATAACTTGTTGCTTCAAGATTGATAGCTTTGAATCCTGTTGGATAATATGGTCCTACTGGACATGCAATTACATATAGTAATGCAGAACCTGGTGGACCAACTCCTAATGTTCTTTGTGTACCAATCATTGTAGGTCGTAAATAAAGTGAATATCCCTTTTCACTTGGTATGAATCTTGAATCCATTTCACATAGTTTTCCAATCAATTTGATCATTTGTTCTCCTTCAAATGTTGGTAAAGCAATACGAGCTGAAGATTGATTTAATCTTGCCATATTTCTGTCTGGTCTGAATAATCTTAATGATCCATCTTTTGGATCTTTGTATGCTTTCATTCCTTCAAAACATTCAAACCCATAATGAAAAACGCAGGTCGCAGGATCGAGAGATAGATTTTGGTAGGGTGTTATTCGAGGTGCCATCCAACCATCAGCTGCTGTCCATTCTATTGAAAGCATATGATCTGAAGGTGTTAGTTGAAGCTCTCACAATATCATATTTACAAACCTGTAAATGTTCTTCCAAATACCAAATCTTCATTTGGAACAAGTTGTTTTGGTGTGATAGTTTTTGTGATTTCTAATTTTGAAGGATCTATTCCTGGTAATTTTGGATCTTCATCCATAACGATTCTTTCGTGTCTTCGCCATGTTGAAGAAAATGATCTAGCAAATCGTAATGAAGATTCTGTGGAGGATATCTTAAGTGAACGCGCGCAGTTGTTGCGCATGAGATTTAGAAGAGACATAATGCTCTATAATATGCGTATGAACGAATGTGATGAAGATGCGATATCAAACAATAGTTAAATAGCTACTGTGAGTACATATATGTGTCATAAAGGATTGTATGATAGTTTGGTTCTTGTCAACATTAAAACATGTTCGGAGAATTTAGCGATATCGGAAATCTAATCAACCGAAACAACCGCGTACAACCATCGACTTGATACACTTTAACACGCTATCATCAACAATTGTTCATGTATTGTCACGCGTCATGATCAAAACAGTCTAGATAATCTTGACTATTCTCTATCATCTCTTGTTGATACCGGAAAACGGCACATAACTGTATCCATTCATATCGTACTTTTGGTGGCTTACACAAAACAACATCTGACTCATTACTCTAACAACTCGTCATGTTCTCTTCAGCGTTCAAATCATTCACATCCAATATCACATCGAATTATGAGATATCAAAACAACCTACTGCAAGTTGTGGAGCTTGGACCATCTTTGATGCAAAAAAGAAGAGTACAAATGTTCAAGCATCAGTATTTGTATTCGAAAGGAAATCACTTGAAGTCAGTTCAAATGGACTTGGGTCTCGTACAAGTGCCACTTCATTAAGAAAAATTCAAGATGAAGTGGTTGAACGACTCAAGAAAGAAGCCAGTAGTTTAGCACGACTTCGACATCCATCAATATTACAATTGTTTGAACCTGTTGAAGATACTAGAAGTGGTGGATTGATGTTTGTTACTGAACCAGTTATTGCTTCTCTATCTGGTGCACTAGGTCAAAAAGATAAAAATGATGGAAGAGGTCGATACACATCAGATGCAACTGTTTCTCAAGATGTTGAATTGGATGAACTTGAAATTCAGAAAGGATTATTACAAGTTGCTAAAGGATTGGAATTTCTACATGATTCCGCAAAATTGGTACATGGCAATTTGACTCCTGATGGTATTTATATCAATTCAAAATCAGATTGGAAAATTTCTGGTTTAGCATTTGCTGGTCCTGCGGATGGAGCTGAAGGTCATCAATCAATACCACAAATCTCATTATCAGAAGTTTTACATCTTGATTCAAGGATACCTCAGACAGTACAATTAAATCTCGACTATACTTCACCTGATTTTGTCTTGGATCATAATATCAACTTTTCAGCAGATATCTTCTCACTTGGATTGGTATTGTTGGCATGCTACAGAGTACCTCATATATCACCAATTGAGACTCATGGTAATCAATCGACATACAAGAAGTTATTCAGCAGTTCTTCTACAGTACCATCACCAAGTAATAACTATCTGTGTTCGACAAAACTTCCAAATGAACTCGAACAAGTCTTACCTCGTATACTTGCAAGAAGACCTACAAGTCGTATGAATGCAAGTGAATTTCAACAATCACAATATTTCGACAATATATTGGTCAATACAATGAGATTTTTGGATGGTTTACCAGCTAAGAGTACAGCTGAAAAGACATCATTTATGCGTGGTCTTGGTCGAGTTATGCCACAATTTCCTACTTCAGTACTTGGTAAAAAGATTCTTACTGCTCTTTTGGAAGAATTGAAGGATAAAGAATTGTTGAGTTTGATATTACAAAATGTATTTCAAATTCTTACAATTATACCAAAACCTGAAGACGCACTCTCTACAAAAGTTTTGCCACGATTACGAGACATCTTTCTCAGCAAATCAAAAACAGAAGAGAAAGACACATCGAAAGAAGCAGGTTTGAAAGTGTTCCTTGAGAACATCAAACTTGTGAGTGAGAACTGTACTGCTACACAATTTAAAGATGATGCTTTACCAATAGTACATGTTGCTATGGAATCGTCAACACATTCATTGGTGGATTCAGCATTACATACTCTTGGGATTATTCTTCCCGTCCTTGATTTCTCAACTGTCAAACATGATCTTTTCCCTGTCATTTCCAATGTTTTCAGCAAGACGAGCAGTTTAGGTATCAAAGTAAGAGGATTGGAAGCTCTTGCTGTGTTGTGTGGAGCGACAGATACTCCATCAACTGGTGATGACCTTTCTGGTGTAGTAGGTCAAACAAAACAGAAATCAAGTGTATCAAGTTTGGATAAATTTACAATGCAAGAAAAGGTTGTACCATTACTCAAAGGTATCAAAACGAAAGAACCAGCGGTAATGATGGCAGCTTTGAGAGTATTCAAACAAATTACAATTGCTGGAGATGTTGATTTTCTTGCTATGGAAGTCATGCCAATATTATGGACATTTGCACTTGGTCCATTACTTGATCTGTCACAATTCAAGGCATATATGCAAACGATTCGATCACTGTCTGATAAGATTGAAAGAGAACAAATACGAAAACTTAGGGAATTGTCGTCTTCAACACAACCGATACCAGGAAAAACAGTCGTTTCGCCAATTTCAAATGGAGCAAATGGATCAGCAGTTGAAGAAGATTTTGAAAAACTTGTTGTTGGAAGTAGAACCAGCGATAAAAAAGATGTATTTGCTGGTGCACTTTCAGATGGAGAGAAATTGACACCAAATCCTCCATCATTTTCATGGTCATCTGGACCAAATACTACAACAAGACCAATTCAGACAATGACACCATTACAACCAACATCTAGATCTATTACTCCAGATGTGCCAATATCTTCCTTTCCAACACTACAACCAGCACCAGCTACTAATTGGAATCGACCACAATTGACTACAAATAATTCTGCATCAAGATTGCAACCAACTAATTATATGTCTACTCCTGCTATAGCACCGGCTAGTAATGTTTGGCAAACATCGACGCCATCGAATACGAACTTCACACCAATTTTAGCACCACCTCCACAAAATCGACCTACACAATGGCAACCAAATTATAATGTTAGTGCATCAACATTACAACCAGCTTTACAACCATCTTCAATGAATGTACTTCAGCCAAGAAATACTCAAATAGCACCTCCACAGAATCAACAAAAGACAGGTCTTGACAAATATGAGTCATTACTGTGATGTACGATGATTGTGTACATACTATGATAGTATAACATCCGAATGTTGACCATGCATAAACTCATCTCGGAGGAATCATGATCAACAGGTTCAGATTTACCGGATCGCCGGTTATCATTCGCGTGGATAGACCCTGACTTTTAGTTAAGGTTTTGGGCTGAGCCTCATGCCAAGTCCGCTCATTGACGATATCAGTCTTGTTATGGTCTTGACTTACGTCTGCCAATAAATTCCGCTACGAAATTGTTTCAAATAGTCAGCAATGATGGATTGCCATGGAATGGGAACATTGGCCAACGTCATGTTGTTTGTTGGAAAGTGGATGATACAACTTGTCGACTAAAGCATCGAGTATAAGTATGTGCTGGGGGACGATTAATGTGTGATCCATAACAACATCAAATACCCAGAACACGAAAGCGAATATAAACAAAAACAAGATAACAAACACGACCACCATTACAAAATGGTTTCAACTACTACAACAACTACTGTCGAAAGTAAATACCAACGAAATGAACATTACACAGAAATATCGAATCCTCTCAAACAAGCACCTCCAGTCATTGTATTCTTCTCTTTTCTAGATTCGACATCATATACATGGGCCAATAAAGATCAAATGGCTATGACTATTCGTCGACATGTTCCAGCTGGTACAACAATTGATAGATATCATGCACCAATTGCTTATTCTACAACTGAATTCGCACAAGAATTGACTATAGCATGGTCATTGGCAAAATACTTGCAAATCGATGATCGAATTATTGGTCCTCTATTTGAAGCAATTCATGATAAAAAGACAGCTATCGACATGCAAGGTGTAAAGTTGATATTTGATCAACATGGTATTCCACCTCTACGATTTGATAGGGAATATGCAAAGATTACAGTACAAAAGGAAGCAAAATGGATGCAAGAGGTACAAAGAGAATTGAATCTTGAGAAGGTACCAGCAATTCTTGTTGATGGAAAATATCTACTTAAACTTGATGCATTTGGATCTGATATGGATGCTGATAGAGTAGCTGATGTTGTGAAGGAGTTATTGAATCTCAAGTGAAGGAGAGTTTATGAATTTTTCTGAATATGTATAGATAGCAAGCGAGGTGTCAATGGTATTGTATAGAGTATAGAATTAATTACCTTACTCCCTGATTTTATGCAGTCACTCTTCTTGTCGATTTGACATTTATGCTGGAGTTGTCAGCATGAATTGTTGCCGAAAATAAATCATTTGATTGACGAGACTCTCCCCACAATTATCGTCATTTACCCCACGGTCGCGTATGTCGTGAATGCCTGCTGTTGTACTCGTAAACAATTTATCATCATCCTTCCATGCCAATCATTTCGAGTTCCTTGCTGTCGAACGCTTTTCGAAGAATCTCTCTACTATATCAGCATTTAGCTCCGACAAGATCTCTAACAACAAAAATCATGGACGAAGCAACGAGATCACATTATCTAGCAGATAAACCACCGACCATCGTTCGACTTGAAATCAAACCACATTTCGAAGCACTTTCACAAAAAGAGAAACAATATGCTCATCATTTATCACGAGTTGCTCATCACGGAACACGTATCACATTAGCACAAGTTTCACCAGAATCCGAACCAATTTACGATCTGATTCTATCATTGTATACGGCATGCGATGGAGATTTCGATTCCTTAGCCAAAGAGACTGGAGTGGGTAAAGATGACATTCAATTATGGTTGGATTACTCTGCTCAATTTCTCGGTAACAACGGTAACTACAAAGGTTTCGGAGATGTCAAATTCATTCCTAGAATATCACCAGAGAAATTGCAGAAGTTAGCCAGTGTCAACAGTGAGACAAAGAAGTGGTATGAAACTGCACAGAAGAGTGGTGGAGGAATATATGATACTAAAGATGCTGGATTGATGCATTTGGGATATCCTGAAAGTGGACACATGACAACATATTATCCAGATTCACCAAATATTACCAAGGATGAGATTCAATCTATTGGAGATGTTTTGGAACAAAAGAAGTTGTTGGTTGAGAACACAAGATTGAAGAAGTTGTCATCTGGAGATTTCGAGTTACTTATTGCTTCTGGTGTCAAGAATCCTTCAGAAAGAGATCTTGGTGATATTTCGGAAATTCCATTGACGGGAAAATTAGAAGGAAAGAAACTTACTCTTATCTTTGGTGATCATCAAAATCATATGGCAGCAGCTGCATTGGAAACGAAAAAAGCACAAAAAGTTGCAGCAAATGATACACAAATCAGAATGCTTGATGAATATGCAAAATCATTTGCTCAAGGAAGTATGAATGCATGTGTTGATTCACAGAGATGGTGGATTAAAGATAAAAAACCAATGGTTGAATCTAATCTTGGTTTTGTTGAAACATATCGTGATCCTCATGGTGTTAGAGGTGAATGGGAAGGTCTTGTTGCTATGGTCAATTTAGAAAGAACAAAAGCATTTGGTAAATTGGTTGATAGTGCAGAATCTATGATACCAAAATTACCATGGGGTACAGATTTTGAAAAGGATAAATTCTTGAGTCCTGATTTTACAAGTCTTGAAGTTCTTACATTTGCAGGATCAGGAATACCAGCAGGTAAGTAAAGAAATGATTGAAAGATTTTGCTAATGTTGTTAGGTATCAATATACCCAATTTCGATGTTGTTCGACAAAATGAAGGTTTCAAGAATGTCAGTCTAGGTAATGTGTTGAGTGCAAAAGCTCCAAAAGAACCAATTCCATTCATCAGACCAGAAGACGACGAATTGTATCGAACATATCGAGATCCTGCTTTTGAAGTTCAAGTCGGTATTCATGAACTTCTAGGTCATGGTACTGGTAAATTGTTACAAGAAACTTCACCAGGAGAATATAACTTTGACGTCAAAAATCCACCAATCAGTCCAATCGATAATAAACCTGTCAGTACATGGTATAAACCTGGACAAACATGGGGATCAGTATTTGGTTCAATTGCATCCAGTTATGAAGAATGTCGTGCAGAATGTGTTGCAATGGCATTATCTTGTGATTTCGAAATTCTCAAGATCTTCGGATTTGGTGATGGTTCTATCAATATGGACAATGAAGCAGGTGATGTTTTATATGCAGCATATTTGTCAATGGCACGTGCTGGTGTTGCAGCAGTAGAATATTGGGATCCAAAAAGTTCAAAATGGGGTCAAGCACATATGCAAGCAAGATTTTCAATATTGAGAACATTTTTGGATGCTGGTGATGATTTTGTTGTTTTGAAACATTCTGAAGATGATCTATCAGATTTATCAATTCATCTTGATCGATCTAAAATTTTGACAACTGGTCGAAAAGCTGTTGAGAAGTATTTACAGAAATTACATGTCTACAAATCTACAGCTGATTTTGAGAATGGTAAAAAGATGTATGAAAACATTACAGCAGTTGATCAGGAATATTGGGGAAAGAAGATAAGAGATGCTGTATTGAAGAAGAAAACTCCTAGAAAGGTTTTTGTTCAAGCAAATACAATACTTGATGAAGAAAGTGGTGATGTGAGATTGGTTGAATATGAACCAACAGCGAAGGGAATGATTCAGAGTTTTGTGGAGAGAAAGGTTTGAATTGATGACTATATGTGATTCACGACTTGTTACGATGAAATTCGTCAAATTACAGTAGCGGATGGGCGTCAGTCACGGGAGAACGACGGAATTGAACGATAAATGACGAAGCAGATACTGTTGACGTGCCTGTTTATTTCTCAGGAGAAGCACTATACAGAATCGACGCATTCGACTTGTCAGCGAGCACTTTCGTCAGCTTATGATGGGCATCCGAAGGGAAGTCAAACAATAGAGGTGTATTGGTTGGGTACAGCGTACAATGTAAGTGGAAAAGCATACATCTCACGATCAGACTACTAGACAATCAAAACATCTGCACCTAACCTTGCACCATCCTTGAACGTCTTATCGATTCTCAGCATTGTGTCTGTACGAAGGTTTGAGCTTTTCAATTCGGCTTCAGAGATTTATTTGTTCAGTGACGAGCTTGGGAGGATGTGTCAGTTCTTATTCGCCACATGTCAGTTCCGCCGTTGTGTCTGCCATGGTAAGAAGATGACAAGCTTACACTCAATTTTACTGAACTCACACCAAGCTCATAACCGGCAGACATGTTTTGACTACCTGAATCTGAATGATAACTTGCAACTGAAACGACGTCAATATATGCAATGGAAAAGATACCGATCGTTGAGCAGAACTCGTACTTTATCAAGGTATCTATGAAGATATCCATATGTGTCTTGATCTGATCTTGATCTGATCTTGAGCTATGATCATCTCTCTCCATTTACTGTGCGTTGTCTTGCACACCCACATCTTCATCTTCTTCCTGAAAGATGATCCTGTTTACACTATTCCCTCTATATCCGACCATATGTTGTATATCATCAGAGATTACCTTTGGCTCATGTCGAACCCACTGACGCGTCAAATTAAAATAGGTAAAATTACCATAAAGTTCTGGCAGCAAATCAATCTCATATGATAGATCATACTTGTCATTATCAATCCGAAATCGAGGGATGATACCTGAACGACGATGCCCCGTACTGTTCAAATGCTTTTTCAATTCATCCAATTCATCAAACCCGGCTGCACAAGTCCAACATCTTTCATCCGCGAGTCTCCAAGCATGAGAGGGGATGATATTGTACTGAAATTTCCTGAAACTCGTCAAGTGTTCGGGTATAGCTTCGAGATGAGCTTGGAGCAATTCCTGAGATGCGAAGATGGATGAACATGTACGACATTCCGGAATTAAACGATAGGCAACCTTAGGCTCGCCATATATTTCGATTGGAATCTCGCTGTCTTTGCGAGCTTGCTCGAGTCTTTGCTCTATGATTTGCGACTGTTTCTTATGCCACGCAGATTTCACGCCTAATATCATGTGACTCCGTTCATTGTAATCCAATAGATCGAGGCGTTTCCTCACAAGATATGCATCAGGAAGGCCTCTATCCGGAACACGAGAGACTCTGAGCTTGAGATGTTCGACCATCCAGTCAAGCCAGTCTGTAAGGTTGTCCTTACTTGCAACAAGGAGATAATTATACCAGACTTGATGTGGACCTAAGATGAGGCTGATGTCTCTTGCAGCAATTGCGTCTAGGAGAGGTTGCACTGGTTCCAATCTAAGTTCTGGCTGCTCGTCATAATCGATATTGGCTTCATATCGCAACTGCAGACGAATTTGTTCCATATGCGTCATTTTTGGAATGACACGGGCAAAGGTCTCCGCCGTCGTTTTCAGCTTATTCAAAATCGAATAATCTAATTGGCGGTGTGAATACGAAAAATCCGGTGAAGCCAACCACTTATCACCAAACTCGAATGTAAAGCAAATCCTTCGCAAACGTACAAACTCGAGTTCTGAGAAGCGAGAGGGCAAAAGACCTGGCTTGGGTTTCCAGTCTTCGTCTGATGTGAAGAGAGCTGGTTTTCCAAACGTCTTTGGGTCACGAAACGACCAAGGATATGCACTGTTGATACTGAAATCAAATTCTTGACAGTGGAGGATTTCTATGGATTCATGATATATTTGAGAGCACAGTTGAAGAAGGACTGTACATCCCAAGTGCATATTTGATCCTTCAGAATGATCACCTCCGAGTTCGACTTTTGGTTGAAGTATTTCTTCATAAATTCGGTCTCTGATTTCTCTGGGTAGCATGAGAAATCCTATCTTGGTGGTGTCATCTTGGGATCTCGACACTGTATCGGCTGATACTTGTGTATGTTCGACAGGTCGGCTATGATGAATCTCTTCCTCTCCACGACCTTGTTGATTTGTCCTGGATGGCAGAGAGAACTCGGTCTGGTGAGTATCGACCGTGGACATGTTGGAAGTTGTTGGGTCTGGTTGAACTTGATTTGGTATGAGGGGATGTAACCTGAATGGATGGAGCGGGATAAGAGGAAATTCTATCATGGTTGCAAAGGAAGTTCAAGTCTTATATGTCTGTCTGCATGAGGACCTCGATGATTTTCAGGCAAACATTGAGTTTCACAAAGTGTGTGCGACATATCTTAACCATGGCTTTGGGTTCGGATATGTATGATTGACTGACTTTTAAACAGGCAGAATCGATGGAAGTGGCATCATATTGCCTTTGCGAAGTGATGAAACGGAATCACTCGCCAACTTCAAGAGAGGAAGATTCTTGTGCGCATCACGAGCCGGATCAGAATGTGTGACTTTTCCCTCTACGACCAGAACAAGTCAAGTCCAGCAGTCGACAATAATCGTGAAGCAGAACATCAAACTACACTATATTGGCTTGGAGGCGAGGAGGCCAAATCACGATCGACATTACACGATATAGGTCAACACGATATAGGTCAAGAACAGAAAACGGGAAGCAAGCACAAAACAATAAAACGATAAATTCCTATGCGCATACTGTCAGGCTCTCTCAACACTAGTACGCTGCCATTGTTCGACTGCAGTGATACCTATTCGTACCATCTATCTCTCACAAGCAGACTCACTTGCACGTATTCACAATGAACAAAAGCACTCTTCACAATTCGAAGCTGCTTGTACAAAACTCCATCAACTCAACATCAATAGAGATCAGCTTGAAGTAATCCCGAGAGACAAGAACACGAGCATTGGATCTGAGGCAGAAGTGAGATCTCCAGATCGCCGCAGAGTTTCTGCTGACTTCGTATCTTGCTTCGAACAAGCCTCAATCTCTGTCGCTCGAATCTGACGTATACTCAAAGCCTCCTCACTCATTCATATCTCGTTCCTCATCAGGCAGAATATCGTCTGATTTATACCCAATCGCATGTCGAATATGGCGATATCGAATCCCGATTTCGCTTCCGATCACGAGCTCCTCATTGAAGCTTCCGTACGGGTACTTTTGAAAAGAACGCATAAGTCCCTGCCTGTGCATTCTGTCATGTCGATCATTATCTGCTGCGAATCGAGGAATGATCCCATGTCGACGATGTCCTTTGAGACGAAGATGCTTATGTAGCTTCCCATGGTCTGTGAAAGAAGCAGCGCACGTCCGACACTTTTCATTACCTCCTTTCTTTGCTGAGGCAACGACTGAGTTGTATCGTCTCTTCACGAAATGCTTTTTATGTCGAGGCAATAGGGTCAAATGCTTCTTCAAGTCATCCTATGATTTGAAGGTTGCAAGACAACTCCTGCACTCTGGAATTAATTGATAAGCCTTGGTGCTGTCATGAAATATACTAATTTCATCCTTGTTGCGAGTTTGGATTGAATAATTGTGATTGAACAATCGAGGACGATTGATCCATTGATCTCCGCCTGGCGCTTCAAGACGTTGTTTAAGAAGGTTGCCGGTCGGTAGACCACGACCTTCTGTATACAAAGCGTTGATTGAAAGATTCTCAACTGTATCTTTGAGCCAGCTTGTAAGGCTATCTTCGCTCTCGACCAGATGATCATCATACCATACTTGATGTGGACCCATTACAATCTTAATCTTGTTCATTGCGATCAAGTTGAGCAGATTCCTCAACGAGGCCGCCATCAAAGCTGTCTTCGACACACTTCCGTCTTGATTGAAATCTCCTTGGTATCTCAATCTCAACCTAACCTGTTGCAGGTTCGTCATCTTTGGGATGACTTTTACAAATCTTTCAAGATTGCGTTGGATAGCTTTGATCACGATGTCGTCTAATCGTGAATATTCTACTCCACCCCAGTCATACATTTCGCCAAATTCAACCGTCAGACATATCTTTCTCATTCGAGCGAATTCTAATTCGGAGAAGCGAGATGGAATTGACGCAGCTGTGGCCTCTGTCTCTGACATAAATATTGTTGGTAGTCCAAAGTCTTTCGCGTGACGAAATTTCCATTGGTATTGATCGTTGATTGAGAAATTGATTTCTTCGGAATGAAGGATCTCAATAGCCTCGGAATAGACTCGAGATGACAATTGGAGCAGCTTGGTACATCCGCGCGCGTTGAAATGGGTATGGTCTTTGTAACAATCCAACCCGCAGTCTGGTCTCAATACTTCGAGATATATCCGATCTCTGACTTCTCTTGGAAGGCCGAAGAAACCTTTTTCATGATCGGCTGTTGTGACTGACATGATTGACTGCGACAATTGTGATTGCGGATTGCCTGCGTTTTCTGTCAGTCTGAGAATACGACAAGTCATGACATTCTTCTGTCTACAACGTACCGAAAAGCTTTGGCTTTGAAATTCGAAGGATCGTTCCCGCCATGTCTTTGAAGTTGTGAAGGAGTTGGCGTTATCGTTGTGATAAGAAAGCAACGAAGTCGGGAATTTCTTTGAAGTTGAATTCCAGAAACACACGCGCGTATTACGCGTCTTTGATATTGAACACTAGACACAAAAGAATTCACATCGATGTGTTCTAGGTATTTCACATCGGGCAACAGCAAACGACAAAATCGGTAACACGCCATCTCCGACCCAAAGACGTATCACGAACAGCAATATATATAATGAAATTTCACAGGCATGAGAAGGAACGTGCCTTCGGGCGAGCATGATTCGAATGTCAAGCAAGGTTTCCTCATGCGAGTCATTTCCAGCTCCGAGAATCTAGCAGGAATCAATGCCGCCGTCGTGGACTTTTCAGAGATGAAAAGCGAAGGTAGACCAAAATGGTATAAACCTGGTCCCTAATCTCTCTTGGAAGCTTGAAGAAACCTTTGCTGTCATCAACTGAGGTACTGGGTTGATTTGTGGACTGGATCCAATACGACTCGATCGACGAACCAGTGCCTGCGTGTTGCGTTAGATTCTGATGAATCAAGATTACATACTCGAGGACTTACCGAACAGCTTTGGCTTCAGGATTCTTTCAATCAATCCTGTCATGTTTCCGACTGTATGAACGTGGAAGCGTTGTTATCATGATCAGAAGGCGACGAGGTTAGAATCTCTAAGATTGAGTTCCAGAAACACACGCGCATGCTATGTCTTCAACACTGGGCAACAGAGACATTCACATCGACGTGTTTGGATATTCCACCGGGTAACAAGTAATAACAACAATCGGGATACCACCAGCGTCAGCAATGGCCGTATGGCTGACCGCATCATGAACAGCAATATATATAAGAAACTCTCACGGACATGAGAAGAGATGTTGCTTTGGGCGAGCATGTTGCTCAATATTATATTCTAGCATTGATGGGATTCACCTTCATCTATTAAATGTCAGTAATGCAAACGAACAAACAAGATATGACTCACTCTTTATCATTTTGGTGATTGTCAAAATCAAACTGATTGTCATAACACCAAATCCAAACACAATACAACCAACAGCAGGTATTGTTTTCCAACTCCTCGTACTCAATTTGATATAACATAATGGTGGTAAAATATATGCCAAAACGCATGCACTTGTTGCTCCAATCAATTCAAAAACTGCTCCAAGATCACAAGTCAAAAGACTAATCAACATTGCACTAATAACAAGTGCACTGCTGAATAAAATATGTCGAGTCTTTTGATATGGTTCATCAGGATACCAATAATTGTTCATAACTTCTCTGCAAACAAAACATTCTAATGGTAAAGTTGAAAGCATATTCAAACCAAAACAAAGTCTTGCAATTTGAACCATAAGATGACCTTGAGAAGGAAAGTTATTAAGGACATTTCCTTTCGTACGATCACCAAATGTCAAAAATCCAGCTAATGCCATAACTAGACATGCAATCAATGAAATGAATGTACTGTAATGTGTAACTCTTGAGAATCGATCTATTGTTGGTGTTTTGAGAGATCCATATATGAGAAGAGAATTGTGATGACATACAAATGCTACAAAATCAGCTTAAAATGGTAAGTCAGGACTTTACTTACCGAAAGATATAACTCCAATAGCTTGAAAGAAACCATCATTGATGAAAAGTAAACCTTTTAAATCACCTCGAAGTTCTGAATCAACAGTAAAACTGTTTGTAACAACAGTGAAGATGATTATAAGCATACTGATCAATGCCATAGTTGATGCTTTTGCCAATTTTGCAATATCTCGATATAAACTTAATGGCCAACTTACTGCCATAACAAAAACAACAATAACAAATCTCCTGTCTGTGAATAACCATAAAAATGGTATTTCTCTCAATCCTGGGAACAATGCTTCTATAACATGTGGTATACTATCTCCCACAATAATACAGAAAGCAATCATTCCACCAAAAGCAAATGCCCATTGAGCAATTGAAATTGTTATGAGACCAGTTTTTCCAAAACAATGTTCCATTGTAGCTTGAAATGAATCAGCACCAGACAATTTACTGTTTATAACAATAAGTTGTATAGTCCAATCAACAGCAATTGTCAATCCAATTAACAACAATATACCAGTTGTAAGACCAGCTTGTCGAAATGCATATGGTTGACCAATTATACCAGCACCAATAATAGAATTTGCCATATTCATAAATGCAGACCTCATACCACTTCTTGGTCTAGCATCATGTAAATGATCTTCTGGTTGAAATGCATCACTTCTAAAAGGTGATGAAGAAGGTGGTGTAATATTTGTAAGTAATGGTGCATCTTGTCCAGCATCTTCCTCTTCTATATCCAATACTTGTACATTTTCATCAAATCTTATTCTATTATTCGTTCGAGGTGTACCATCTGGTCTTGGATGCGATAGGGAGGATTGTCTTTTTGTTGGTGGTCTATGTGGTGATGACTCTCGCGTTAAGTTTTCGTTTGATGATAGAAAGTCATTTGACTCTTCATAGGAGTCAATGCTACCATTTTGAAGGTGATCGTCATTGAGCATATCTCTTCATTGTGTTTTGTTATTATTGTTATTTGCGAAGTGACTTACCAATGTATCTGGCCAAGTCTCAAGATCGGAGCCTCGTCAACCTCAGCCTTGTTTTCTATGACGGCGATGAATGTCGACAACAGATTCTTCAACCCGGTGTACATATCAACTTCATCTCGGACACTCATTTCAATCTCATTTATTTTCTTTTCGATTGTAATCCATCTTGTGATCAAAAGGAATTACCGACGTCATTGAAGTTCTCGGAGCTAAATTTTGTTAAAGTATTTCGACATCAATTCGGACGAACGCAGTTTATGATGGTTGAATAATTTAAGAATGCGTACAACTACGAAAGCCCTATTTGGGCGAAGTCTTTGGACTCCTCGATATCAATCTAAGATAATACAACAAACTCGCAATTTCGCAGAATTCAAAAATGTCAAACTCGTCAAAGATCGAAGAACTACCAATCGAATATTCGTTACTATCGCATCGATTACTGTTGCAGGAGGAGCATATTTATTAAGAGATGATATTCGACATGCATATTTCGCTGCGGTAAGATCAGGAAGAGTAGCAAAAACATTATTTGTCAACATCAATGAGTAGGTTACATGAAGCAGTTTGAATCAAGCTGACATTCTTAGCTATCGAGGTATAATGAAAAAAGAATATACTACATCAGAAGATGAAATAATAGCATGGAAAGATTGTCATCAAAGATGTGCAGAAAGAACAAGAAAAGTGATGGAGAAAAATGGTTCAATTTTTATCAAATTAGGACAACATTTGACAAGTATGGGATATTTATTACCATCAGAATGGGTTGTTACATTCATACCATTACAAGATAAATGTCCTGTTTCATCATATGAATCAATTGAGGAAATGTATCTTCAAGATACTGGAAAACATCTACTGGACGATTTCGCGGAGTTTTCAAGATTACCAATTGGAGCTGCTTCATTAGCACAAGTACATACAGCGACATTGAAAGGTACATTACAAAAAGTTGCAGTCAAAGTACAACATCCTACATTAGATGAATGGGCACCTTTAGATTTGGCATTAACAAGATTTACTTTCAGAACAGTCAAAAGAGCCTTTCCTGAATATGATTTGGAATGGTTGAGTAAGGAAATGGATGAATCAATACCACAAGAATTGGATTTTCAACAAGAAGGTAAAAATGCGATAATGGCTAAGAAATACTTTTCGAAAACGAAATTCCCACTCATTATACCCGAGGTATATTCAGCAACAAGAAGAACATTAGTTATGGAACGTGTTTCTGGATCAAGAATTGATAATCTGGAATATCTCGATACACATCATATCAATCGGGATGAAGTTTCAGCAACATTGGCGAGAATTTTCAACACTATGATATTCGCTTCTGGTGCACCATTACATTGTGATCCTCATGGTGGAAATATTGCAATACGATATTCAAATCGAAGATATCCTTACAATTTCGAAATTATTCTTTACGATCATGGATTGTATAGAATGCCTGAAGATAAATTGAGAAGAGATTATGCCAAATTATGGTTGGCTGTAATTGATGGTGATGAAGGAAAAATGAGAAAATATGCATATGAACTTGCTGGTATTACAGATGAACAATTTCCATTGTTCGCATCGGCAATAACTGGAAGAGATTATAATGTTTTAACTCAAGGAAAGATTGCTGCAAAAGGAAGAGACGAACATGAAAAAGAAGTAATATCAGAAGCACTTGGAGATGGATTACTTGAACAATTAGTTCAATTATTGGGAAAAGTACCAAGAATTATGTTGTTGGTATTGAAAACTAATGATCTTACTCGAAGTCTTGATGAAAGTTTACATACAACATCAGGTCCAGTACGAACATTTATGATTTTAGCAAAATATGCTAGTCGAACAGTATGGGAAGAACAAAAAGAGTTGATAAGGAAGAGTGGAAGTTATTTGAGACCAGATAATTTCTTCAAACTTGTATCAGCATTTATTGATTTTGCAAGGGTTGAAGTTAAGTTATGGAGTTATGAAAGATATTTGTCTGCAAGAAGACATTTACATTTGGGATGATAATTGTTAGCGAGGAGTTGGATAGGATTGTATTGATTAAAATGAATATGTACAGCAATAGTCGGTGATTGTGCTTGGCAAGTTGTGGTGTTGATTGCAACTTCCCATCATATTGTGACAGTCGTTGCAGTAATATCCCAACCTTTAATCATGATCAACCTGGGACTCACTCGTATCTCTCGTTTATTAAAACTTCTGCCAACAACACAAACATGGACAGCAATACATATTGCGGGTACAAATGGTAAAGGAAGTGTAGCAGCATATATATCATCAATTCTTCGACATCATGCGAAAACGATATCTGGTACAGAACTTAGGATCGGTAAATTCACATCACCACATTTAATCGATAGATGGGATTGTATTACTATCAACGATAAAGCAATAGATCAATCACTTTTCATTTCAGTTGAAGAAGAAATTCAAAAATTAGCACAACAAGTAGAGACGGAACTATCAACAGATTCAAAAGCAACGGAATTCGAGCTTCTCACAGCGACTGCATTTGAAATCTTTTCACAACAAAAATGTCAAATAGCAGTAATAGAATGTGGACTTGGTGGACGACTAGATGCTACAAACGCAGTGAACGATACGAAAGTAGCAGTATGTGTCATTACGAAGATAGGACTTGATCATCAAGGATTATTGGGAAATACAATCGAAGAGATTGCTCGAGAGAAAGCAGGTATAGCAAAGAAAGATGTTCCGTTCGTATTTGATGGAAGTAATGTCGATTCCGTCAAAGAAACATTACGAATAGAAGCGCGCAAAAGGGGATCAAACAATATTGTCGAGAGTACAGTTCAGAACATCGATACGAACTTGACGAAACATCAACAGCAAAACCTAGCACTGGCAATACAAGCATATCAAATCGCCATCAAAACAATTCCAGATTTAGAATCAAATCCATTCAACACCAATGTAGCATCACAAACACTTCTCGATGCCAAAAGATATTATCCAGGTCGATTACAGTCACTTTCCATCACATCATTGATCCCAACACGAAATTTAGATATTCTTCTAGATGGAGCTCACAACCCTCAATCAGCAACCGTTCTTCGCGAATATGTTGATACAAATCTCCCTGGACCTACAACTTGGGTATTGGCTATGTCAAAAGGAAAGGATCTCTCACAAATACTATCCATATTACTCCGACCGCATGATGATGTCGTTGTATGTCCATTTGGTCCTGTTGATGGAATGCCTTGGGTCAGTTGTGTGGATACTTCTGATCTAGCTGTTGCCGCGAAAGAATATGTCGACAAAGTACAAATTGCTCGAGATATAACGTCAGCTTTAGACATGGCCGGAACAAATACTTCTATCGTCGTCGCTGGAAGTTTATATCTTGTTTCTGATCTACTACGAGCATTACGTGATGGACCAGAATCAGTACAAAAAAGACTTGAATCAATTCAAAGATAATTTCATTCAAAAACTCGGGTATCGATCTACCATGTATCGTTATTCAACGCCCAAAAACACGCTTCCTATCAAATCAAGCCCATTGAGCGTTATGTCCATATGAACCTCCATCACTTAAAGCATCATCAAAAGGTCCAACTCCAATATCACTCAAATCACCATCATCACCTTGTTGTTGTAATGAAGACCAATCAATATTCTGTAAAGCAGGATATTGTGCCAATAAAGCAGCAGGTAAAGCAAAACCAGGATTGATATCTGATACCATCATAGTTTGAGGTACAGGTTGTAACATATGAACCTGTTGAGCTTGTTCCATCATCATTTTATTTCTTCTTTCAGCAGCTTCTTCATCAAGTAAAGGTTTGATACAAACTCTACCAGCTTCAGATCTGAAATGTCGACCTAATGCATCTGCTCGAGCAAATCTTCTACCACATCCCCATGTTTGTCCTGGACTATGTGTTAATTCACCTTTACAAACAAATTTCTTTTCACCAGAATGTAATCCTTCATGTCTTTTTCGATCATGTTGTCGAGCAAATGCTTTACCACATACTGTACATACAAATGGTCTTTCATCTGTATGTGTACGAAGATGTGATCGAAGATTATATGCTCTGGTAAATCTTTTCGGACATAAAGTACATTGAAATGTTGCAGGATGTTTTTGTACTCGAGTACTATTACCTGTTGAACCATTTGGACGATTTGGATCAGCAAGATCAAGAATATATTCTCGATTATTACTGTTGATTGCTGATGTTGATGCTCTTCTATCTTTTGATATTCTACCATCAGATATACCTGGTGATGGTGATCTAGATGGTCCAGGTGAAGGTGATCTTCTTACAGATAAATTATCTGTACTTGATTGACCAGCTGAAACATCTCTAGATGTCATTGGTCTAGTAAATGTAACATCAGATTGAGCTCTTGTTCGACCTCCTACAATCGTTAGTTTCTTATCATCAAAATCTCTTCAAACTTACTTGAATTTGGTGGTGGACTCAAAGCATCCGGTTCTTGTCCTGATGGTCCAAAACTTGCTTGTCTAGAAACAGGTGCTGGTTCAATATTGATTGTTGGTGGTGCAAATTGATCAGCTTGACCAATATCAGATACTATCGAACGATTTCGATTATGCATTGGTATTTGATATGGATCTGGTTGTTGATATGATGGATCCAACATGATATTTTGACCAATTCCCAATCCTTCTTGTTGTGGCATTAATCTTGGTGATACGTATGTCGAACCAGGTTGACTAGCTTGATCTGTTATTGTAAATCCATCAAATCCTTGATCCAATCCGATATCATTTTGTGCAGAGAAAAGAGGTGAATGGTTTCCTTCAATATCAACATTTGGCATATAGGGAGAATTCTGTACTGATGATACATCCGATACGTCCGATGGTGATCTTTGATGTTGTCTAAATGACATTCCTTGCCAATCTTGATATGCACTACTTGGATCTAATGAAGTATTGCGCGAATGTTGTGGTGTATAAAATTGTGCATTACTCGGTTGTGGTGATTGTGGAGCTGATGAATGTATTTCGGGTGAGAGGAGACGGGGTGATGCATGATCTGGTGATGAGATTTTACTTAAATCCGCCGGATTGACATTGAATTGTGGTATATTAAGATCTTGTACGTCCCCAGTATATTGGAATTGATTGTAACTTTGACTCATGTTCGGGTCTAGGTATGTATTGTCCATTTGCGACATGTAATTGTTCATATACTGTTCAGGCTGTGATGTATATTGTTCCGGTTGCGAATTGAAGGAATCATTTTGCGTGAATGATATTTCGTGTGGTTGAGAGGTATTGAATCGATTGGTAGTAAACGTGTTTGCATTGATATTGGGATCGAGTCCTGTTACAGCATCTTGATAATGTGGTGATGGTATTGGACTGATATGTTGTTGTTGTACACCATGCGACATTTGTCTACCACGATCATGTTCCATCTTTTTATCTGGTAGCCTCTTCGAGGCACCTCAACCACCCAAATTGCGATAGAGAATTTAAAAGTCGGCTGATGGCCCAAAGAAGCTTGCGCAAATCGATCGGATATGAGGAAATTGAGGGGGTGGATTTAGTAGCGTGGTGGGATGGTATGACAATCGTTACAGATATGTCGGAGAAAGCGCGACGTCGTATTAAAGAGCTGCGCGCGGGTTGTATTTGAAGAAAATGAATCGCGTATGAATAATGGATTCGAAATTCAAATGATTTGAAAGATACAAAGTTGGTTTTAGTGAAATGCGAAAGATGGTTAGGTTTTTGGTGGATGAGGTTTAGTTCGGTATAACACTTCTAGGCGATTGATTTTCAGGCGTCAATACCTTCCTTGACGAATGATATACTAGTTCTATTTTTGGAAAGGGTAATGAAACATCCCATATCCTATTTTGCACTGCCACTTCACTTCCTCTACTTCATCATTCTTCAATCTAGATCGATATTGGCCCCCCTCGAAATCTGCCTTGTGTGGCTGAGTTAAGGTACCCGTCAATTCTAAAGTTGTTCAATGTCTTTATCTTTTGATCTTTTTGTAAAGCAACAAATATCTATGATACACTTCGCATAACCCTTTTGTCTCTTGCTATGCCTTTTTTTGCTTTATCGATCCCTTCGGTGACAATATATCACCTTCATTACCACAACCAAATTACTCTCGTTTTTTTATTTTTGACGAGACTGAAAACTCCTGAACTACCATGAGTTTACCATCATAACGCCATTCGCTTGAAATAAAAATATGACATATGAAATGATGGTCGCAAAACAAAAACGATCGTAAAGTCATATAATTTCCTCCATTAACATCAACCACAACATAATGCTTTCATAATCTTTTGCATAGTTGTAGGTTGTTGTTCTTGTGGTCTTTGTGTACCTTGTAATGCTGTTGTTGCAGTATTTGTATTTTGTCGAGATTGATTTTGTCCATTGAATTGTTGTTGTGAACTTGCTGTTGGTGTTGCAACATCCATTTGTCCTGCTAATCCACTTGTTCTTTTTGGTACTTGTCCTTGACCATATGCACTATCTCGAGTTCTTCCTTTTCCCAATACTGCTGCATTTGGTTGAGCTGGTGATCCTGGTGTAGGTGGTTGTGGTTGATTTAATCTTTCAGTTGATAATCCACGATTATCACGAGATGGTCTACCACCAACATTATGTAAAGCACGTTGTGATGGATCTGCTGGTGGATCTGGATTATAACCACGACTTGGTTGTGCTTTGACTGCTTCCCATCCTCTACCACCATTTAATTGCATCCAATCATATTGACCATCTTCAACTTCACCAGTTTTAGCTAAAGCTTGAGTGAAAAGATCACGTAAGAAATCATAATCTGGTGTATCTTCGAAACCAAGATTTCTAACGTAACTTAGATAACGTTCGAATTCTTCTATAAATAATATTAGTGATGTTTGTAGGACGTTGAACAAACTTACCTGGAAATCCATCACATAAATCTTTGATGGCTGTTGTTTGTTTCTTTTCACCAATCTTTTCATATTTTTGTTTGTTGGTAGCAGCTTTTAATCCTTGCCATGGTAGTCCTCCTCTCAAAAAGTACATGAAAACATGACCTAAAGCTTCCAAATCATCACGTCTGGATTGTTCTCTACCCAAATGAGTATTGATAGACATATATCTTGCTGTTCCTGATAATGATTTACGTTCTCGATATGGTATATGTTGTTTTGTTTTTGGATCTCTGTATTGTTTTGCCATACCAAAATCAACAACATGAATGACATTTGCATTTTTGGAATTTGGTCTACCGATGAGGAAATTGTCTGGTTTGATATCTCTATAAATGAGGTTCTTTTCGTGAATTGTTTGTACTCGAGAAAGCTATGGATTGTTAGTCAACGACTCGAATTGATATTCAAAACATACCATTTGTTTTGCGACCATAACAACAGTTTTGATTGAGAATTTTCGATTACAATGATCAAAAAGATCTTCCAAACTAGGACCGAGTAAATCAATTACTAGAATGTTATGTAGACCTTCTTGACCAAAATAATAAACATTTGGTATACCAGCTTTTGACAAGTCAATTCTTGATCATTTTGAATTTGTTTTCAACTTACGACATCCAACAAGGATCTTGTATGTTCTGTATTCATCTCTTAATTGTGGTGCATCACTTTTTCTTGGTTCCTAGGGGAAATCAGATTTGTTTTGAATCGTTCGAGTCCTTTCGCTTACGAATTTGATTGCGATTTGTTGATTGTTGAGCAAGTTTGTACCTTCGAAAATAACACCAAATGATCCTTCTCCTATCTTTTTACCAACTCGATAATGAACACCAACGACATTGGAAGATGAGGTAGACATTTTGTTTGTCGCAATCTATCGTAAAGGATCGTGAGGTATTTCGTAGAGGTGAAAAGCTATATGAATTAGTGATTGAATGAAAACGCGACAAAGTTAACAAACCTCGTGATGGGGAGATGATTTCAATTGGAAATTACTCCTTTTGCCAAGTGGAAACCTCCGAGGAGAACTTGATATAGGTTTACCTTAATGACAGGCAAACCCGATTTGTACGAGTAGATCATACAAAAGCGTGATTGAGATGAATTGGTTTGTTTTGTGAAGATGCGGTCTGAAGTAGGGGAAGAATGAAGAGAAGGGGAAAGTAGATGAAATTGAGAGGTACCAGACAGCAAGTAGATGAGTGGCTTGAATGGGTAAAGAGTTACAAGCTGCGGATACTTTTGTTATGGGGGGGCCCAGGCTAAGGATCCATCTTTTTTTCTTACTACAATTTTCAATTGGAGATTGATAGCTTCCTGGGGGGCTGATATAGCGGAGTACAGGTCCTGACAATATGATACATTTACCGATGAATACATCCATCTACAATAGATACATGTCTACAAATGACTTCTTGCGTTCATCGTTGTACCAGTTCAGGTACCGAGAACGGTTTGACATCTAATCATCAACAACCGAGACATCTGTCGAGAATCTATTTGACAGGTTACACCAACTATAACCGAGAAATAAGGTTATTGAACTGATTAGCTTGTGTGAGATTGTGCTTAAAATTCATTAGTTTATCCGGTTCTACACCGCCTATAAGAATTTAGTCGCGTGTTGGATTGAAAGTATCTATTCATGCAGTACAACATTACTAGAGCTTGGTAAGCTTGTTATGAGGACAAATGATCTTATGAGCCATATTATTGAAAGCTGAAAGAGAGGTCTATTAACTTGACATTCACCGCCAGAATTGGTGGATCTGGTAGTACATCTTATCTCATTATGAACATTATTCTGAGGTTGTTCTCCTAACGCCTTGCTAATTCATCATGGACGAGTCATTCATTCTTTTAAATACCTGTTGGCATACCAACAATACCTCTTCTCTTCATGTTATTCATTTCAGTTCTTGGAAGTCCTGATTCAGGTGAACTAACTACACTTCTCAATGGTGATGGACTGATTGGTTGAAAGTTTGATTCCGTATCGTCTTCTCTCTTGAATAAACCAAAATGCATACTTCGACTCTTTCTGACAATCTTTTGCTTTTCTTCCTTTGCAGCTACTGTCTTTTTGGCAAACAATCCCAGACCACTTCTACTCTTCTTCAATACAAGTCTTTGCATATAACTTCTTGAACCTGACATACGAGTTGGTGTTTCTTGAATCTCCTTGTGAGTCGTAACAGTTGGTGATGGACTGAAACGATTGTATTGACTAAGATCACCTGATGATGGAGAATAAATTGGTGCATCTTCAATCAAATCTTCATCCTCTTCAATGATACCATATCTATTGGTGATTTGTGGATTTGGTAGAACAACACCTGGAGGAGCAACAGCGAATTGCATTGGGTTCGTATGCATGCGCAATGGATTGACACCTCGAGGATAATTTGCGACAGGTTCAGTTGGAATGTATGCATTTTTGATGGCATCGAATTTGGTAGGTTCTGGATCTGAAGTAGAAATAGGTGGATGATATGATCGATCATGTTTTGTTTCTGCAAGTGCTTCTTTGAGAGTTAACAAGTCCTCAGGTCTGTTGGTTTCGTTCATATTTTTGATCTGCTTCATATCTTCATTTTCCGCGACTTCAACAATCTTCTCCTCTTTATCGCGCTTTCGAAAATTGAAGATAGATTTTGATTTTGGAAGACCACCCATGTTAGATTGTGTTGAATAAAAATCCAACTTATCAACTGCACTGGCAAATGATCTTGTCAATGAACCAAATCCGAAATCTGATGAAGGTTCAATACCAATAAAATTTGGACTTGAATGAATTGTAGAATCTTGATTGCGTGTGAATGTCTCGGCTTGTGCTATACTTTTTCTTTTGATACGACCATTATCTGTAAGTTTGTTAATCTTTTCGTTACATAGATTCTTCGTTTCTGCTCGGCGACGTTCAATTCCTTTTTCAATTGGTAATTCATCTTTCTCATAATCGTCATCTGTGAATTCTGTACTTGATGTCTTTCTTCTCATTGTACGAACAATTTCAATCAATTTGTTGGATTTTTCTGACGGTGTTTCTACTTTCTTCCAAGTAGGTCCATTTGGAAGAATATTGTCATATTGTACACCTTCAGCTTCAGCAACTTTCGCATTTGATGTACTGGTAAGAATTGGTCCAGATATGATAGGTTTTTCAGGAAGTTGAACAGAACGATTACGACTTGTATGTCCTTTCAAAACATTCGAGATTGAGAACCATGATAATGGACGTTGTCTGGGTTTGGTTTGATATGATGGAGTTTCAAGAATTGTTGAAGGAAATCTTGGTAACGCAGTTGTTGGTGATTTGATCAATCCTTCGACTTTCATAGGAGTTACTGAAGATAAAATAGGTTCAGGTGATGGTGCTGATTGTCTTTGTGGATTACATGATTGACTTGAAACAGATCTTTCAACAGGTTCTTTAAAATTGTTAGTCGAATTCATTTTGATGAATATTGACTGACCTCGACGAGAACCGGTACGACTGAGAGAACGAATATGATCCAAAATAGAGAGTGAACCTCTACTACGATGACGATTTTGAGAAGTCATCGTAAATGATTTGATTCACATTGATGAAAAGTGAATGAAAAAGTTGAGGTTGTGTTCGAGTTATGAGATCAATGGAAGGTGCTCGATCACTACCAGCAACAATATTACCTGCAGTCGACAACAGATTTCATGCTTCACAATAACGTGATCATTCAACACTTGATCATTGACAATCTCTCCTTCACACCTACCGTTTGATAACATCACCGACAACATTTTGATATTCTACATTCACCCTTTGATATCAACCATGTGATAATGATAGTCTCCTGACATGTATGCAGGTACGCCTGTCAAACGTTTCCATCACGAATTATGTTTCATATATTGAAAACGGTTATGCATGTTCATTCTCGGATAAGGAGGAGCTTGATATAAATTTGGAGGTCCAATAAATTTATCTTCCGCAATAAACAAGTGGAGCGATGGAGAACCGAGGTACACTATCGATATGAATATGAATGGTGTAAGTCAACATCAATATCCTACAAACAACAAAATGCCATATTCATTGAAAGGTCGAAACGTTTTGGTGACAGGAGGATCAAGGTGAGTGATATGTGGAATTTGAATTGTTCTGACAATTACAAGAGGACTCGGAGTTTTGGTATGTGAGAAGTTTGCAGCAGAAGGATGTAATATTGCTATCAATTATGCATCAAATGAACAATCTGCAAAAGATGCTGCTACAAAGATTGAGAAACATGGTGTGAAAGTGGTAATACTTCAAGGAGTATGTGTTGTCTACTACTGAAGATTGCTGCATAACATACTGACATTCAGTAGGACGTCGGAATTGCAGAAGATAATACTAGACTTGTCAAACAAACAGTTGAACAATTAGGTGGTCTTGATATTATCATTGCAAATGCAGGTTGGACTCGTTTTGCAAAATTTGGTGATATCAATGATCTATCTCATGATGAATGGAATAAGGTAGGATTTGTCATTGATTGCAACCATTACTGACCTCTTCAGATGTGGCATGTAAATGTAATGCAACATTTGACACTTATGCAAGCAGCTCAACCAATTTTCAAATCAAATTCTGATGGTGGTGTATATCTCGTAACATCATCTGTTGCAGTAAGATTGTTCTTCTTTTCTGAATTATACTGATCTTCTAGGGACGAACACAAAGTGGTAGCAGTATGGGATATTCTGTTACAAAAGCTGCTGGTCTTCATTTGATGAAATGTCTTGCTACATCAAATGGACCAAAAGTTCGAGTTAATGCTGTACTTCCTGGTTTGTTATTAACAGAATGGGTAAGTTGAGATGAAACGTATGGATCAGAGTTACGACCCTTGAATACAAGCTGTAGTTCTTTCTATACCAACTCTTCTGATGATACTGCAATTGAACTAACTTCTTCAGGGACTGAAATATTCGAAAGAAATGCAAGAAGCGATAAAACAAAAGGCTTTACTTAAACAAGAGGTATGTTTGTCGAAAGATATTGTACATTACTGATTATTAGACACTCCTTGATGATTGTGCCGATGTCTTTGTAACCCTCGCAAAGAACACTTCTATGACAGGACAGGAAATTATCATCGGTAAGAATGATTCACTGTCTCAAACTCTGCTGACTTAATAGATTCTGGACTTATAATGGGTCCTGGTCAATAAGTGTCTAATGGTTGATGAAATCCATAAACAGTATAACCATCAATTTTGAACATTTCTTTCAACAATCCAGCTTTAAATGCAGCAGTTGTTGCAGGTTTTTCTGTACTTCCAGCAACTTGTATTTTTGGTATTGTCAAAATTTTATTTCCAACCATCAGCATAATAGGTAAATCTTTAGTCCTTGGATCTTTACCATCTTTCAGAACTGCAAAAGGTATTCCAACATCAATCTTCGACAAGATTTGTTCCCGAAGTTTCGGTGGAATATCAGCCTTCATAAGGTTTTTGTCAATCCTTTCAACCCTCATATCACCAAACAAAATCCTTATTGGTTTGTATTCAGATTCTGATATCAATTGTGATGCATTTGTCCATAATTTTGGTATTGCTCGATGTTTTCTCAAGATCATTTGTATGTCATCATTCTCCCAATCCAATTTCTTCATTTCAGTTGTTATTTTGGGAGCTAATGAACTTTCTTTGTTCATGACAACTGATTTTGGACTCAAATATAATCCTTCTCGAATTGTATTGACAAGAAGTTCTCCTCCAATTATTGAAAGTTGTTTTCGAAGTTCATCTGCAGTAATGTCTTCAGGAATCTCAATCTTTTCTGTTTGAGCCAATACCATTCCCGCATCAAATTTGGTTGGATGTAATGTTTGAACAGAAACACCAGTATGAATATC
The DNA here is from genome assembly GCA_032357745.1 of Camptophora hylomeconis. Lineage (NCBI taxonomy): Eukaryota > Fungi > Ascomycota > Eurotiomycetes > Chaetothyriales > Chaetothyriaceae > Camptophora > Camptophora hylomeconis. The sequence goes on from JAOTMB010000021.1 coordinate 363,191, forward strand.
ATCATTTAAAATCGACCAATTTATAGGTGCTGCTCCACGAAGTTTTGGAAGTAATGATGGATGAACATTAAGACCTCCATATTTTGCTGAATCGATAATTCTTTTTGGTATCAATAAACCAAATGATACTGCAACAATCAAATTGATATTGGGAATATCATGATCATATGTAGGAGTTTTCCATCCTGTAAAAGTATCAAATTGATGAAATGGTAGATTTAGATCTATTGCTGTTGATTTGATGAGAGGTGATCTTAATTTATGTCCACGACCAGATGGTTTATCACTTCTAGCAGCAACATCGATAGAGAGTATATTGTTATTTCGTGTTTGAGAATATTCATGTAATGCTTTTAATGAAGCAATACTAAAATCATCAGATCCACAAAATAATACTCGAAGTGATTTTGATTTTGTATTTGTCGTTAGAAATCTAGATGTCAATCTATTCGATAGTTTCAACATTGGAGTGATTGATGAGTTGATTAGTTGGTGGTAAGGGGGTAAACAATGTTGACTGTTACTCCGATATCGTAAGGCTGAGCCTCGGTCTGCGGGGAATGAGATTCAATATCGTGAACAATACCGATGTTCAACAATACTTACTCACGGAATAGTTCGACTTGCGCAAAACAATACATCAGCGTTCAGTAATAATGTCGGAATCAGAAAAAACGAAAGTAATGGCTGAACCAATTACGATGCCACCTCCGGCAAATGTTGAAGATGATTCAGATCCGGATTTTGATGATTTAGATGGTAAGTGGTGTTGCGATGTATGAACGAGTCTAACGAATATAGATGTACTTGACCAATTCTCAGCGAATACAACGAAACCTCAACCTACAACAGAACCAGAACCGACAGTGACACCAAAAGTATCTGGACCAGAACCACCTATACCTACCGGACCGAAACCAAATGAATCAGAAGATGAATTTCTAGCAAGATTGACAAATGAAATGTCTACAATGTTATCATCATTAGCATCAGATCCATCAACACAAACGCAAACACCAGAAGATATGGCCAAAATGACAAAAGAATTGGAAGAATTTACATCAAAAATGGAAAAAGAAGGAATTCAACCAGAAGATCTGTTAAAAGCCATATTAGGAGAAGAAGAAGGATCAAAACTAGCGGAAAAAGCCCACGAAGAACGAAAAGAGAAATCCATCGAATCTGAAAAACCAGGTAACACAACATTCGAAGATACAATTCGAAAAACAATGTCGAGACTCGAAACATCAAATACAGAAGCAACAAACGCCACAACAAAATCATCCACAAAATCAGAAGAAGACATGTTAGCAGAAATGTTAAAAGCAATGGAATCAGGAGAAGCAGGAGACGAAGGAGGACTATCACAAATGTTCCTAGAAATGATGCAACAACTCACACACAAAGAAATGTTATACGAACCCATGAAAGAATTACATGTCCAATATCCGTCATGGTTGGAATCGCACAAGAAGAAATTATCCTCGGGTGAATATGAACGATACAAGAGACAATCTGTTATTGTTGGGGATATAGTGAATAAATTCGAAGAGAAGGGTTTTAGTGATGATGATGCTCAATGTAGGGAGTATATATGGGAGAAAATGCAATTGATGCAAGGTGAAGGTGCACCTCCTGAAGAATTGGTTAAGAATCCTTTTCCTGGGACTGAATTAGGTGGTTTACCTGGTATAGGAGGAGGGGGAACTGGTGATGGACCTGAAGAAGGTTGTCCTACACAATGATAGATGATATACAGGAATCCTGTGGATGAATATGAAATGATACCCGAAGATATATGTTTTCATGTCATTCTCTATACAATTATTTTCAAGTTTCATACAATTCGTAATTTCGTTACTTTTTGACGTTTTGTTCAAGACATATCCATGTCAATATCAGGTGGTTTAACTGTACCTTTTTGATCGGATTCCTGATTCATAACCTCCATAAATAAAGCATCGTAATCCTCGTCTGAAAATTCATCTTCGTTTTGCTGTTCAGTAAGGTAACTGACCAATTCTTCTATTTCCTTATCTTCTGTTGGTGATGGTTCTTCCTGTTCTTCATACATCTCACTATCTTCTTCCGTTTCGTCAATTTCCTCCAATTGTTTCCTCTGCATTTCTGCTTCCCATTGTTTTCTCTCTTTGATATAATCCAATCTCAATAATTGATCACCTCCTCTTTCGAATCTTTCATCATCTCGCTTGTTTCGTAGTCGATCGAGAAACAATCGTTTTCGTGAATCGCGTTTTGATGCGGTGATGGATTGTAATTGAACAGATGGTGAATTTGATCTTGCGCGTGCTTGGAATTGTGATGCTCGTGAGGAAGTTGTGGTTGATATGGGTGGCGTTGGATTCAAAAAGAATGTATTCGGTTCGAATTTGGGAGCTTCTTTGTGTTCTGGATTCGCATTTTCTAGACCATCATTTGAAGATGGTTTCTGGGACATTACATTTGCATTCCTTGATGTTTGTAGTGGTGACAGTTGTACAAGTGATGTCCAGGATTTTGTTTGTGGTGTATGGAACGGATTCGGGGTGGAATTGAATTGATTTATTGGTCGAAGTGGTGATGAAAAGAATACTACACCTGACATCGTTCTTGCTATTGAGGGTGCAACTGTCAGTGTTGGTCTTGATGTTGGTATTGGTGTCTGTCGCAAACATCAATCCAACGCGGTCGCGTGAAGTTGTGACGCGTGAAATGATCGGAAATGTTGCTAAACTCCGACCTTCCGACTATTCCGATAACGTTCGTGGCAGTGCTAAATAGGGTCATATAAAGTTTCAAACTAATCCTCAAGTTTTGGAGGCTATGCTATACTAGTTTGTAGACTCAACGGTTCCTGAAGAGAAAAGGGACACGTCATGTTTCGTAAGCCGAAATGAAATATTGATTGGAATTATGTTATTCTGCTATACACATTGACTGAAAAGAATGATCTCCAACTCGTTATGATCGAGTAGAAATAATGAATCTCCTTAAAACACCTCCCAATTCTAAAATGCTTTGACTTTATCGCTTGAAGTCACAACTCATGATTTCGTTATTGTTTTGTCCTTCAAAAGTTGGATGCAGTATTGACAGGTCCTGGTTGATGATATTGATCAAGAGTAGATCGAAATGGTGTGTTATCAGTAGATGTACTGACTTTTTCTGGTTGGTTTGGATCATAAAGATCATCATCATGTAAAGCCTTCTTTTTGCCCCAAATTCTCCAAGCAGTAAATCCCAATGCACCAAGTAATAGAGCACCACCAACACCTCCTACAACACCTCCAATAATCTTTTTTGATGAAGAAGATAATCCACCAGAATTGTTACTTGCAGCTGCAGTACTCAATGCTGAACCTGTAACTCTAGTACTGGTAACCACTGGTACTGCTGTTGTTGTAGTTCGACTTGCTGTAATGGTACTACCACCTACAGTACTGGTGTAATAAACAACAACTTGTGATGAAGAGGTTGAAGTAAATGAAGAATATGAAACTTCATATGAAACTGAACTTGCACTTGTAACCGTTGATGGACTTCCTGTTACACTTCCTTTTGAATTTGTAGGAGTAACAGTTGATGTAAGAGAAGTCACACTGACTATAATTGATGAAGAACTTGGTATGACAGTAACTGTTTGACTTGTTACAACAACTGAAGATTGTACAGTAGATCCATCACGAGTTGTAGATGCAGCTACAGTAGTTGTGATAGGTTGTTCTGTTGTGATAAATGTTGATGTAACTCCTGAAGAAACTGATGCTGCAGCCGAAGAACTACCTCCACCAGTCGATAAGGAAACCGACTGTCTTTTGTTTAGATGAATCGCGTCGTCGAGGTTATCGGCCAATGAGGAAATAGGTAGGCACGCGAGTAAGACGATAGATAAAATTCGATTCATTTTGAAAATTGGAAAAATTTGTTGAACGAGTGTGTCGAATTGTTTAACGTGATAAACAAGAAGATCGCAAACGAAAGTAGTTGTGTATGATGATGAATGATGAGTGTAAGAAAATGAAAAGGAAGTTAAGTGAATTGAAAGATGTGGAAAAGGAACCGCGCAGTTTGGAAAGTTTGTTTTAGTGGGTTTAGTTTTGGTTTTAGTTTTTTTACGAGGCGGTATTTTCTACTTTTTTAGGTGTAGTGGAGTTCTCAACCCATAAAGCCGTACCCGTAAAACGAAAGTTCAAGCCGATTACGAGGATAATTCTTGTTAATCATAAAACTGTAGGTTGTGAGATGTTACATTTGTTGTATTATGGTTGATGAAGAGATGATTGGTTTGGAACCGATTTTTGTTTCGTATCCTATGACTACAAAGTATATTTATGACGATGACAGCTGTCAAATAGATGAGATGTTTATTTTGTTTCTATTTTGTTTTGACCATGTTCTTCAACTTCAATTCTACCATCATTCAATCGACGAGAAAGTATTTGATCATTCCGTTCAATAATGTTGTCTTCCTTTGCTTGACTGTTTGTAGGTGAAATTGGGGGAAATATGATATTCAATTGATTGATGAGTTTGTCGGATGTGTTGACAATTGATCTCCAATTTGTAACTTCGTGTAGAATAGGTTTAGCATCGAATGAAGCGTTTTCCACAACACCATGATTGACTGACATTGAAATACTTTGGTTGTCAATAGTACTGTTGAATTCGAATCGAGGTGTTTGACTATATTTCCAATCGTTGGTCGTAATCTCGTTGATGTTCATGATTTCTTGACAATCTTCATCACCAACTTCATATTCTTCACATTGACCATATAATAGCTTGAATTCTTGAACAATAGCCCTTGTGATGATTGTTCTCAATTCATCGTGAGAATCAGAAGAGAACAAATTACTGACTGGACTTCTTACACTTTCAACACCTTTTGCTTGAATTAAATCTCTTCCCGGTGATTTCAAAAATTGTGATATATTTCCAAGATTTGGTGAAGAATGTAATATTGTACCATGATGTAAAGCTCTTCCTCTTGTAAGTTTGAATGCACTACCACTGATTTTGTATTGTTTATCATTCTTGCTCATTGTAATATCATGTCTTTCATTGACCCATATATCTTCAAACAATCTATTTTCTTCTGGTGTTGTTTTCAATGCTCGAACTACCATTTCTGAATGTTTTCTTCGATTGAAATCTTTATCGTTTGGTGTAATGACTGAAAAGTTCAAATTTCCTTTGTCGTGAAATACTGTTCCTCCTCCACTTCTTCTTCGTACTAAATCGATTTCATTTTCATGTATACGCTTTAGATCACATTCCACCCAAGGATTTTGATTTCTTCCTATCACAACACATGGTCGATTTGTATAGAATAATAATATTCGTGAAGTAGGATCCGAATTTGTGAGTAGATGATGTTCGATAGCAAGATTATGATATGGATTGTTTGTGTTTGAATGGTATATTAGATTGTTGTCGCGTGATTTCTGTGCGACATTTTGTAGAGAGGAATAATGCCTATACGGCGATCGAATAGATTTACATGATGTAATCGAAAGGTGTATTCTCGTACGCGACGATTGTATCGCAAGGTGAAATAGTGGTCGCATTGATAGATGTGAAGGTGTTGAACATTTGATGATGGGTATAGCCAAGACTAGTGATCCGGTTATAGTTTCATCATTTCGTTGGAAGCCATTTATGGGCAACAAGATATCGAATATGATATTCCGTATACCACAACATGTATTGGATCAGACAAGTATCCTTTGCTACATGAAGCTTGTTACTAGATGATTGCTTCTCTCGGCACCTGAACTATCCACGCAGACCGATCTGTGGGCGAATTTTACCAGTCTATGCTTGAAATCAATTATCTTGCTAGAGTAGAGAAAGCTATGAAGGTATCACAACAAGACTGAATGAGGTACCAGTCGACCACTCATTTGGTACAGGAACGAAGTCGTGAGATCAATATGAGTGATAAAGGTAATTATTGTTCTCTCATATTAGTTGTCTTCTCTTCTCGAAACACTAACACTGCTTGTTCTGCTTGGGTGTCTTCCTACAGAATTGATCAGAGTGTCGCTTCAGTATCGCCCGGCCATATCAACGATTGGATATTCTTACCCACAGACTGTATGAGTTATATTGAATGAGACTGTTCAAACAGTGGTCCAAAGGATATTCTGTCAACGATTTATTCCAGTCTGCCCACTTACAAATTCAGGGTTCGAAGTGGTGTAATGTTGACATCTTCTGTACCTATCAGGTCGACATAGAGTATAGCGAATGGCAACAGCTAAAGATGATTGTCCACCCGACCTACAGTTCATGACTGTCAACCAATTTGAAGATGTGCAACCATCAAGCAACACCAATGAACTCCTAACTGGGTATGAAGTGTTCGCGGACAGCAAAAGTATGTAGTCGCTGATTGGCTCAGATTCGAGTTGAACATCGGTACGGTATGCCATGTTGATGAAAACTCCTGCTTCAATTCAGTGCTGCTTGAGAATGTAGCGCGACAATCTGTCAATTTGGCTGTTTGAGATTCATCATGTATGAGACTTGAGAATTGCACTGATTTATCAAACTCTCATCGCACAGAGACGATGTTCTCGAACAGAAGTCTTCTTCACTGAGCTTGATTGCTTCTAATTTGCCACCATCAAGAAATCGAGAAGTGCTCAAAGTCACAGGCAGACACATTCCAACCCATCCAACCGGTCAAATACAAAACAGGAAATTCGCAACATACTTCACCTCAACACGTCGATCTTTCTCAAACCAAGACTGAAATTTGTTGGGTGTAACATTTCCGGATACTGTCCGAATACCTATCGTATAGGTTGCAATGTAAGGCAAAGATTCCAACTCCGAAATATCGTCTCGTGGCCATATATTTCTCAATTCGGAATGTCAAGTTTATACATTCACACCCATATCGATACTGAGTAGGTGTGGATATATCACTTACTAGCTTATCTTGTCATGTGTCGAGAAATCTGGACCAGTCGATATTCACAAGGCTGTCATATGCTCCCAAGAACAGTCATCGATTTAACCAAAACGGAAATTGAACTCCTGCAAAGATATCTTTGAATTAATTCTTATCTGACCAGTCAAAAATTAAAGATTTTGTTGAATTTCATATGCTTGAATGTCAACGGAGTTAGAATCCCATATCTGAATTTTAAGCACATGACGGTAATCATCGGATGTGTAGGTGACATTTTTGGTCAAGAGATTTTGACAAGGGTGTATAAATCGAGGAAAAACCAATGATTAATTCTTGGTATAGCCTTGTCATTGGAGTTGGAAAAGGGTTCCCATCATATCTGCTGTCAAAAGTGGATTCAAATCCTTTTCACGTGTTGATTGAAAGAAACCAATATGTGATCAATGCATGACAAACGTTGATAAGATACACATTCATCGATATCTAAATTGGTGTAGATGTCGCAATAACAATGTACCTGACAACCAAAGTTAAATCATTACCTTTTACTGGACGGCATGGAAAATCCGTAAACCCTCCGCATTTGTTATAGTTTCCCTCGGTTGTGGCACTCATCTTGTAATTTTGTTGGTTCGATCCAATCTGATTTGCAGAGATTCAGTCGGCAATAGAAGGGAAGTTTAAATCAAAACCAGTATGGTATGATATGATAACTTGCATGAGTAAAGACCAGGATGAGGGATTTTGAATTTTCTTACTCCTCGGACAAAACTTTATGGGAGATTGCAACCTGTTGTAACATCAACCCCAGATTTTATCTCCAGACTATCTTTGCGGAGGATGAAGGATATGCCCGCAAACGCTAAAAGTTTCTGTCACACCTTAACTTTGAACCTTCAGAACGATGCATCACATTTTTAGATAAGCCGAGTAGGAAGTTGACACTATCTCGTTTCAGTCATAGTGTTCGATGTACAAACCAGGGGGGGTTTCAATCTAAGATTTTAGTTTGAAATGAACTTTTGGAGATGGTTGCCGAATGTTCATGAACAGTTCGTAGGATTCTTTGTAAAGTTTTTCGATCATCAAGATCTACAAACAAAAACAAAAAAACATGTGAAGACAATTGATGAGTGAAATCAACGGCAACATCGGTTCATGATCCCTGAATCGTCTATTCGTTATAACAAAGAAGGAAGGTTTGATGACTAGTGAGTAGAATAGTATTAACGCTATGTTGAAATGATGATGGTGTACAAGTAGCTGCATATGACACGCGACCGAGTCTTTTGAAATAGGGGTGGCAAAAAGAGTGTTGATGAAGTTGATGATGAAGACGATATTGTCATGATGGTGTTGCGGTATTACGACAATGACAATGACCGAGGATGAGAACGAGTATTTCACCTTATTACTTTGCGAGAATTAATTCATCTTACTCGACTTCTGGCTCTTTACAAACCTTCGACTCTTTCTTTGCGTTGGTTGCATGACACTAATGACAAGCGTGGTGTGGATTTGAATTCACCAATCATTTTCGAGGACTACAATTATTGTTGGGTCTCTGACTCGCAGCTCAGCCCAGCAAAGTCATCAAAGCGGGACAATCAGCACCACACAATCACCAAAAGAGATGCAAGTTCAGGCATGGGTAGATGTGAACTGACCACACCATCATCCAATACACTTCTCCAGTACTTACGAGTGAATGTTCCAAACCTTCAACTTTCCATTTAACATATCCCGCATTTGATCAATTCTTCCCCATACTTGTACATGTTTGATTACAGAACTTGTTGAGATTCATAATACGAATTTCACTTTCCTTCCACTATTATACAATTCATTCGATCGATCAAAATCGATTCCTCTTCATCCGAACGATTTTCTATCAAGTATTGTCGCTGGCCGAATACTTGGTTGGTCATCATACCCCACCATTCTTCTGCGATTTTTGTATGAAGAGAGGAACGAAAGGTTCAAATCTCATGGCCTTGCGATACCACAATTACTTTAGGTTGGTGATTTTATGCTGAGGTGGGGAATAAAAAATCAATACCGACAAAATGGACAACATAAGATATGAACATTGGGGTGCAGAGACGGATGATGAAGATAAAGATCTAGGAGGGGATATTATGACACCTTTAGCGAGTGGTGATAAAGATGAAGATTTGAATATACCAACTGCGACAGGAACTTTGTCAATAGATGGATATTTTCAATCATTACAACAAAGATCTGCGAAACGTTTGGGAAATCGTCCACCTGGGTCAACACAATCTTCATCTGGTTCATTACATGCTTTAGCAGAAGAAGGACCTACAAGTGATTATAATGGTACACGTCGAACATTATCAGTCAAATCACATGGCAGAAGAGGAAGAAGTTCATCACAATCAAAACAACCTCCCAGTCCAAAAATGCGACCAGCATTTTATCCCGAACAATCTTTTGCATCATTATCTGGACATCATCATACAACTCGACCACATCCAATATTGAGGACAAGAAGTTCACATCCTGCTCATAATTTACTTTACAATGATATCAAAAGTAACCCTTTGTCGCCAGGAAGAAAAACAGCCGATAATACACCAATGTCTAGTCCAGGTTTATTTACTCCTGCTTCTATACGTCAAGCACATGAAAACAGATCTGGAAGTCCACAATTACATCATCTTCAAGCACCAAAAGAAACTCATACAGCCGAAATTGAACATGATGTTTATTCTGGAAATAAGTTCATCAACAATTACGAAGTTGTTACAGAACTTGGTAGAGGTGAACATGGAAAAGTCAAACTTGGTAGAGATATCGAAAGAGATAATTTCGTGGCTATCAAGATTGTACCAAGATATTCCTTGAAAAGAAGATTGGGTAAATTAGGTGCACCCGAAGATCGTACAAAAAGAGAAGTGGCAATACTCAAAAAAGCAAGACATCCTCATGTTGTGAGTTTATTGGAAGTTATTGATGATCCAAACAAGAACAAAGTCTATCTGATTTTGGAATTTGTTGATAAAGGAGAAATCAAATGGAGAAAAAGTGGTGTAAGAGAAGTATGCATGATCAATACTCGAAGATATGATGAAGAGAAAAAGGGTATGCATATATCACTACAACCATCAGAAAAAGATTTATTTACTGTACGACAAGCTGGTTATCGACATGATCAAGCAGAAAGGTTGAGAGATAGAGGATTTCAACATGTTCCAAATTGGTCATTGGAATATGCTGGTGATACAGATGATGAAAGTGAAGCTGCAGATTTATCTCGATCAATTTCTCGACAAATGACAAACACAAGCACACCAAGTCGTGGTAATTCGCAGGACGAGTTTCCCAACGAATTAAGAGAAGTTCCATCATGGTCAGGTACATATGGTGCTGATGCATATCGACATCGAAAGTTCAGTATAGCTATGAGTGCTGTTTCTCATATGTCATCTGAAATCGAATTTGATAGAGACGATGATCAACATGCATATGTACCAGCATTGACCATTGAAGATACAAGAAGAGCTTTCAGAGATATTTTACTTGGTCTTGAATTTCTACATTTTATCGGTATCATACATCGAGATATCAAACCAGCAAATCTATTGTTGACAAGTAGCGGAAACGTCAAGATTTCAGATTTTGGTGTTTCTTACTTGGGTCGACCAACAACCGAAGAAGAAGCAGACAACAAAGTTAGTGAGAAAGATGCAACACCACTTGATAATGAAAAAGAATTGGCAAGATCTGTTGGTACTCCTGCATTTTGGGCACCAGAAGTTTGTTATGAAGATCCTATCATATTTGAAGATGGTAAGGATCCTAAAATCACTGGTGCTCTTGATTTGTGGGCTTTGGGTATCACATTATATTGTATGGTGTATGCAAGATTACCATTTTATGTCGGCGATGGTATTGGTTTACATACAGCAATTTGTACAGAACAAGTGTTTTGTCCAAGTACAAGATTAGTACCAGTTGATACGACACATGCCGAGTTTCTAACACATTCATCACAACCAATCTCCAATAACAAACGTTTGGATTATGATTTGAGATTTGAATCTGTACCAGAACATGTACGAGATTTGATTTCAAAACTCTTGACAAAAGATCCTGCTCATCGTATTACAATTGAAGAAGCAAAAAGACATCCATGGGTTGTCGAAGGTATACGAGATCAATCAGAATGGCTTCATGGTCCTGAAATTGAAAATGAAGGAATGAAAAATATTCTCGAAGTCAATGAAAAGGAATTATCTCATGCTGTTGTTAAAAGAAATATTATTGAACGAACATTAAATTCTGTCAGTAGATTGGCAGGTAATTTATTGGGTCGTAATAATAAAGATGTCAGAAAAAGATCATCAAGTACAGCAACATCAGCAGGAAGTTCAAGTGAATCATTACATTCACCAGCAACATCAAGTACCAGTACAATTGGGAAAGATAAGATCAAAGAAGCTAGAAGAACAAGTTTGAGAGGAGATGAATTGGTACAAGCTTTAAAAGCTTCAAGAGATACACCTGAACATCCACTTGCACAAAGTCAAACAGCAAGTCCTGATATTCAAGATCAAACTTCATATTTTTCTGGTGCAAAAGCATTATCAACAGGAAGTACTCCAACACTTGATGATAGAAGACCAAGGGGACCAGATCGATCAGCATCAGTGTTATCAACAGCAGAATCTGTCAAAACTATTAAAGCATCACAATTTCAACGTATGGATTTATCTACAGAAATTGAAACTGAACCATCAATAAAAGCAAAAGTTGATGGTTTATGGGCAGGAAATACTTTACATCGACTTGTAAGTCGTGATAGATCAACACATTCAAGACCACCATCAAGACAACCTTCAGAAAGTGATGGTCATTCTGGTCCAAGTTTGGCTGTTAGCAATACCTATGCAGCTGGTGCTATACAACTTCCAAATGTTTTAAAGGAAGTCTCTCCTGTACGATCTAATCATTCACCATTTCGTACACCTTCTTCAGCTGAATCTGAATATGCTCATGCTCAACAAATGAATCATCGAAGACATATTCAAGAAGCACAATCAAAAGCTGAAGCTATTATTGATAAACGTGGTTCAATACCAAACGAATGTCCACCTTCACCAGATGATGAAACTTTTGATAAATCATTACAATCATCATTACAAATTTCACCTACTGATACTGGTATACAAACTACTGTATCTGCAAGTACTATTGCTTCATCAATTGATCAATTTGATGGTAGTAGTATGTCTGATCGTATTAATTCAGGAGCTTCTTCACCACCAGAAGGTTTTATATCTGCAGAGTATAAAGATATTGCTCATATTGAACCTGAATTTATGCGTACTGCTGATACCATTACAATGCATGGTAGAATACAACCATCAGAAGCTACTGGTAAACCATTACAACAAGAACATGAATATTTTGAAGATGGTGATGATGAAGATGATTCTGATGAAGATGTTATAATCATGGGTGGACCAAAACGTACATTAACATGATTACTTTACTCAACTAGATACCCCATTTTCAGAAACAAAATAAGGCGTTTCAAATAACAATGATTGGGAAGGAATTGCATTCAAGAAATGAAATGGAAAAAAGTAAGGGAAATGAGAAATGATTATTATGATTTATTTCTTCACAAACTCGACTCTATATGTATATTTAAGGAAGGTTGTATTGAGCGGTATAACATCATGATAGCATCAATTAGAATTTTATTGAGATGGAAAGTATGATCATATTGTAGTGACAAGAAGTGTTAGATTGACGTGACAAGGAGTGTTATATTATGTTGATGGTGTTGTATTTCCACTTTTGTAAATTGCCAAGATTTGACTTTCAAACGCGATGCGCGATTCGGAGCTTTAACTTACATTCATCAACATTTTCGACAATGACAACTTGATTCCAACACCTCCTATCCTCGAATTTTCATCATGGAAAAAGTTATACGTCAAACGATATTACGTCGAAATCAAATTGCTATCAAAACAAGAAAAGAAGATTTACAACAATTGAAAAAACAATGGAGAGAATATAATCGACATCAATTGATGAACAAAAATACAATACAAACATTGATAAAAGATGAACAAAAATCAAGAAGAGAAGATTGGTTATGTGGACCATTAGCACCAAATCGTGATGCTGGTGATAAAAAGGGTAAATATGGTAGTGTACCAAATATGTTACAAATAGGTGGAAGAATACCAAGTCGATATGTTAAAGGACCAAAAGGAAAGGGATCAGATTTACATGGTTCAGAAGATAGAAGGCTATTTCCTGATGGTGAATGGAGAGGTAGAGGTATAAATGGAAATATTGTTGTTGGTGATAGAGTTGCAGTTGTGAATGGTAGACCAGGTGTTAAAGGATTGATTGGAGAAATTACAAAAATCAATACAGCAGAACAACAAGTCAATATTAGGGATATCAATAAGGTATGTCGTTGGGTGGTTTTGTGATCTGACTAACAATTTTTAGTTTGATGTTCAAGCTGCACCTGGTACACCTATAATGAACAACAGAATAGTTCCTACTGAACTTGCTATCGATATGAAAGATATTCGATTGGTATTGGATATGAAAGATGAAGAGAATGGATTACATCGTGATTATGTTGTTGGTGAAGTTATTGGAGGACCACCATATATTCAAAAAGAAATTGGTTCAAATTTACCTCGACATACAAGATATGTTGATGGAACCGATCATATTATACCATGGCCAACAGAAGAAATTGAACGACTTTACAGCAGAGAGAACGATACTCTACGAATACTTGTCAACGAAGATACATATATTCCTTCTCTTACCTATTCACCGATAGAAGAAGGTGTAATTGATGAATTGAGAGGGAAATATTCAAGAACAAGAAAGATACATGATGATGTTAATTGGGTAAGAAGGAAGGTATTGGAAGATGCTAGAGAAAGTTGGTTGGAAAGAAGAGTATCTACAATGATGACTCGTGAAAAGAAAACACCAGAATTACAATCTATCAAAGGTACGAAGAAGATGGAAGTACAGAAACAAGTGAGGGAACTTCAATCAAAGTCGATATTGTAAATTGGACGGAGTATTGTAAGATTATGATACAAGTGGACCTATGTATTCTATACCATCTTCTTGTAATAGTGGCCATTGTACAATAAATCTATTGACAAGTGGTCTTAATATCTTTCCACTCAAACTCAATGTTTTAACTCTTGCCCATGATTCAATAAATATTGTTCTTGATGGTTTGTAACCAAAGAATGATAATATGATACTTGCTATAACAACACATACACCAGTACCAGGACCATTTGTAAGTATCATGTCAGGTTGTGATTTCAATATTTGTAAGCAATCGAAAAGTGATAGAATTGTTGTCAATGGTGTTGTATAGAATGATTGATGTACTTTTCTAGCTCTTCTTACTGTAACAATTGAATATGTTGTATTTGTTCCTTCAAATTCTTTTGCTTTTGATGCTGAAAATGAATCTCCTGAACTGACAAGATATGTTCTTTGAGTGAACTTTTGTATTGGTAATGTTGATAATATGTTGAGCATTTCTGCTGTATGTCCTCCGCTACCAAGTACAACTAGTAGATGTGATGTTGATCTTTTGGTAGGTGGTCTCGATAGTACGTATATCAATCGATGAAGTGAAATGAGAATAAGAGTTGATGACAATATCATCAGACACGAAAGTGTCAATAGAATGGTAGTGTATGACATTGTTGATAGGATAGAATGTATTGTCGAATTGTCATTGTTGTTTTTTATTTTTATCTCCGACAACATTTTTATTTCCGATCTTTTGTAAACAATCATTCCTCGAAGACAAACCGATCATGTAACAAAGATGGTCATCTCTTTACGAAGAAGACCAGTATGTTATTACTGTGGTCAAAGAAATAATCCTGTCAATGCGCAAAAATATAAATGCAAACATTGTCTTGCTGACAACTTTCTTGATGAAGTATGTTGATGGGTGAAGATGAGATTCAAAACTGACTTCAAACAGAATGGTGATATTATTGATGTACCAACAGAAATTGTACAATCCTCCACACGATACGCAGTACCTGTCGAACCATTCGATTCTCCTCAATCAATATTTTGTTCAACATGTTTGAAAAATCAATACATGTATACAGATGCGATGTCACATTTCCTACCAGACGATGATCATCCAGAATATCCTCAATTTGAAGCTGCTTTACCAGAATTTAAGAAGCGAACGGAAAGACAATATCCTCAATGTTGTATTGATTGTGAACCAAAAGTAAAAGAACAATTACAACAAGCAACATATCATGCTAGAAGTGATAATTTGAGAAGAGTACTGGATCGATCAAGAAAGAAGTCTGGTGGAAATTTGGGATGGAGAAGTTTGATTGTCAATGGAGCAGGATTGATATATTGGTTGAGTTTGATCATACAATTGTTATGGCATGCTATTGGATCTCAAGCCAATCATACAATGATACCCAATCTTCGACCTACAGATTGTTTATCACGACCAACTGCAGGTTGTCCTGATATGGTTGAAAAATACATGGGAATATCATTGTTGATGGGTGTTATTTCTGGTTGGTGGAATCCAAAATGGCAACATAAATTGAAAGGAAGAAGTGGAAGATTGATTGGATTATCAGGATACTATCGAGCACAAATTGCGGTATTGATGGTAAGGTTTACTGCATGGG
The DNA here is from genome assembly GCA_032357745.1 of Camptophora hylomeconis. NCBI lineage: Eukaryota > Fungi > Ascomycota > Eurotiomycetes > Chaetothyriales > Chaetothyriaceae > Camptophora > Camptophora hylomeconis. The sequence goes on from JAOTMB010000021.1 coordinate 378,824, forward strand.
TTGTCATTCGAGATATACCTACATTCGAAGAATATCGACCTATGCTTCATAGTCTTTCATTGGTTTTTACCATTTTGATTGCTGGATATACAAATCTTGGTATTATCAAAATTGATATGAAACCACTCGTTGATTGGCAACAAAAGTTGAAACCATTGGTCACGAATGAGCAGTACAAACCGAATGTTTCAACAAAATCGAACAATGATTTGATACAAAATTTACAATCAACTCAATCAAGACTTGAAGCATGGAGACCACCTACACCACCAACAGATGATGTTATGGATTGGACACCATCAACAACACCATTTGTACCACAACCGAAGAAAATCATATACAAATCAACACAACCATCACCATTCGTCGGAACTATACCAGCATTACCAAAACAAGGTATATTTGCAGATCGATCAAAAAGTCAATTAGAACAACCAAAAGCTATTGGTATACCACAAGGATTTTTCGACAAACGTGATGGATTGAAAGAGAAGAAGAGTATTGATTCAACATTTGCTCAACCAAAATTCTTTCCTCATGATGATGATACTGGATTGGAAGCAATATTTGGAAAAGTTTTTTCTCTCGATGAGAATGTTGTTGAAGTTAGAAATCAAGTCAAGAAGAAGACGAATCCATCTCATGTTCGACAATTATGGTTGAGGATCATGACAGTGACTTTCATGGGTATGGTGACTGTTTACAGTACGACAAGTAATTATCTTAGTATGGAAATTGATCAACAGGCTTTGACTTGGACTGCAATTGTTCCTGCAATGAATGCTATACTTGGGTTTATTCAAGTTGATTCATCCAAGATTGGATTGAGTTTGATTGGTGGAATGGTACTTGTTGGGTTGCAATTCATATATCCTGGACAGCAATCGTTACTGTCACCATTGTGGAATAAATCCGTTATTGGAGTGATGGGTTTGTTGTTGCTTCAGGAGATATTTCACCTCTTTACTACATCAACTCAACAATCAAGTCAATCATCGACTCAATCAAATCGAGTAGTATCTCAATTTGGTCAGCAAGAACTTCAACAATTGCAACCTCAAGGAACAACTACTTCCCAAGATGTATGGGGTTTACCTGATATTCAACCTTTACCAACTACACCAAAAATCAATCGCTCTAGAAGAGATTCCATTGAATCAATTGATTCCAATACCTCTTCAACCTCAACTTCAACATCATCAACATGGAAAACACCAAGAGTTGATAATCGTATGACAAGGAATGTATCAAATATCAATACAAGAACAGGAATAGGTAGTCTTGGTTTGGAAGATTTTTCAATCGGTAATACTGTGGCTGGACCAAGAAAATCAAAACGTGGTCAATGGTAAATGAAATGAATGTTATTAGCATGGAGTTGGGGTGTCATCAAATATTGATGTAATTTTATTTTAGTATCTTTCATATATCGTAGAAATGGACAATATGTCAACTTTTCGACTTCTACAATTTGTATTTCGTTCTGCTCTTCATGATTTTGCAAATTCATCAAATAACTTTCAAATTGTCAGATCTGTACCTCAAAGTCAACCTCCATCACCAACCAAAACATTATATGTATTGGATTCATCATTCAATCCTCCATCAAAAGCACATTCACTTCTAGCAAAGAATGCAATAACAGATGACAATGGAGTTCGTCCTGCTAGATTACTTTTGTTATTGGCTACAGTCAATGCAGATAAAAAGTTCAAACCAGCAGCTCTTGAAGATAGACTTGCTATGATGACATTGATGGCATACGAATTACATGAAACTCTACCGAATGTACCTGTCATCGATATTGGAATTACAAAGAAACCATATTTTTCCGACAAAGCTGAATCAATAGATCAAAGTGGTATATATGGTGATGTCGAACAAGTTCATCTTACCGGATTTGATACACTTACTCGAATTTTCAATGCCAAATATTATCCCAAAGATCAAAAGTTGAGGGTATTGGATCCTTTTCTAAGTAAACATCGATTGAGAGCTACTTATCGACCTGGTGATGATTTTGGTTCTAGAGAAGATCAAGATCATTATGTTGAGGGAATTTCTGATGGTAGTCGTGAAGATGAAGGAATGAAAAAGGAATGGAGGGATAGAGTTGAAATGGTTGATGATGCTAAAGATGGTGAAGGTATTAGTAGTACAGAAGCTAGGAAGGCCAGTAAAGAGAAGGATTGGGATGGATTGAATGGTTATGTTGGTAAAGAGGTTAGTCAATATATTCGAGAGATGGAATTGTATCAAGAAGAGGAATGAATTTGTATCAGAGGAATAGGATGAGGAATGAAATATCATTTTTGTACAATAACGCCCGCTGAGTTTTCCATATTTCATACATTGATGTTTTGTTGTTTGTGGTCATCTTATTCTGCTTCAGATCATTTGTAGTCATCTTGTCTTACTCCAGATCATCTCCTTCACCACTATTTATCTTCCTTAGATCGACTTCCAAAAGCATATGCTAAACCACCTCCTACAACATTGACCAAACATAATCCCATAGTAGCACCACGTACTAATCCTCTTGCTCCAAACTTATTTGCAAATCCCATACGTCTCCTACCTGCTAGAACAAGATATGATCCACTCAAAGCAGCTGTTGTACCAGCACTATCAATCTTATAACCTTGTAAATTGAGATATGTTGAGAATAGTAGTAATGGAGGAAATATCATAGGAAATGCTTGAAATGGTCTTGCATGTTGTGCGAAAACAAGTGTTGCTAATAATGCTGGTGGTACAGGATTCTCTGTAAGTAGGGTAAGTAAATAAACTGAGATTAGAAAGTCAGATAATCCTTTTGAAGGATTTTCTATTTCATACCTCCCCATTTCTTTGCTCTTGCAAGAATTGATTCTTCAACTTTCTTTGGATCTTCCATTGTTGATAGTTATAAGCTTGTTGATACAATCGTCATTGGAGTTTGGAGTTGGATATCGCAGGTACAAAATAATTCCCCACTAGTTGACGTCGAAAAAGGTGTCCGATATCTTATTCAAGGCCACAGTTTTGACAACAAACTCATACACAAACACGATCGCAATTAAATGTCTGCCTCTACATCTGGTTCGAATGCGCAAGCGAATGGTTCTGCAAGAGCAAGAGAACATAATCAAGGAAATCAAGATCGTAAATGGACACCTCAACAGAAAGCAGAAGTTATTCGAATAAGAAAATGTGGTCCTACAGCATTTTATGAAATATTATCTGTTGAAAAAACTGCAAGCGATGGAGAAATTAAAAAAGCATACAGAAAGATTAGTTTGTTGACACATCCCGATAAAAATGGTTATGAAGGAGCAGATGAAGCATTTAAGAGTAAGGATATTGCGACAAGATGGAATTGAATTGACATAATCAGTGGTATCGAGAGCATTTCAAATATTATCGGACGCAGACAAGAAATCGAAATACGACCAATTTGGTGGTGATCCAGATAGTAGATTTGGTGGAGGAAGCGCATCTACAAGTTCACCTTTCAATGGATTTGCTAGATCAGCTGGAAGATCACCATTTGAAACAGAAATGTCACCTGAAGAATTATTTAATCAATTCTTTGGTGGAGGAGGATTTGGTGGTAAGTTTGGTATATTTTAAAAGATTTAATTGACAGTTTTCAGGCGGTTTCGGTGGTCCTCAATTCGTTTTTAATATGGGAGGTGGTCCTGGATTTACTGTACATCGTATGGGAGGACAAAATCCAAGAAGAAGACCAAGAGAATCAGGTACAGAACCAGCACCATCAGGTATTGCAGCATTAACACAATTGTTACCATTACTATTGTTGTTTTTGTTACCATTATTATCGTCATTATTTACAGGATCTGGATCATCTGGACCATCAATGAGATTTGATGCAGCAGTACCACCACAAACATTACATCGAGTTACACCGAAATTCAAGATCGACTATTTCATCAATCCGGCAGAAGTTGAAGGATGGAAAGCAAGACAATTTAATCAACTTGATCAAAAAGCTGAAAGTGATTACATTACATCATTAAGATATCAATGTGAATCAGAATTTCAAAGACAACAACGAGACATTAATGATGCTACTGGATTTTTCTTTACAGATGAAGATGCATTAAGAAGAGCAAGAAATATGCCAATGCCTGGATGTAAGAGATTAAATGAATTGAGGGTACAAAGATAGTGATTTTTATTATTGCAAGGTGTTGGTGGTTGTCATTGAACAGAATTAGAGGATGAACCAATGTATGATATCTTGAACATATTTGATATTCAATAGCAATGACATAATTTGATGCTGCACATGTTCGGAGACACGGACTTTACATATACCGATTTCCAATTGACGTACTTTGTTGTAGCCTCTTTGTCACTTCTCAACATTACAACTCATTCCACAACAACATGTCGGAACCAATTTCAGATGCGGATAAAGTACGTATGATGATTTTGTATGAATCTGACTGACATGATTAGATCCGTAATAAACGACTGGCAAAATTACAACAATCAAATCAAATACAATCCGATGTATCGCCACAAGAATCAGAAGTTCAAAGACCTATCGAACCTTCGAAAGTTTCACCATCACCTACTCCTAAATCGTCGTCACCTGCTCCTACTTCAAGAATACGAATATCAAATGTCACTCCACAAAAACGAGAAATGAACGGTGTCGAGAAACCAATTCAAAATGATTCACCAACTCAATGGGAAGATAAAGCTTTGAGAATTATCTTTCGAATTACTCTGGATCCTACTCAATCAAAAGATATCAATGGACAACCTCTATATCAATTACCTGGTTTAAGACAAGAACTTGAAGACGAAGGTAAAGAAATACGTTTGAAGATTGATGTATTGGAACAAGCTATTATGGAAGCTGGACAAAATCTTGGAACTAGAACACCTCATGATTGGTTATTTTCATGTTGGAAAAGAGTTTCAAGAGCTAGTAAGAAAGAAAAAATACCAGAACGTTTACAAATCATACAAGAAGCACAAAGATTATGTATGAGTTGGTGTTTATTTTCAGTCACAACTCCAGAAGTCTTCGCTGCTGAATATGATGGTACAAAAGCATTGGCAGATCATTTATTAGCTGATCCTGATGATGATCGTGGTGTTTGTCATGATTTTCTTATTGAAGCGCAGACAAAATTTGAAGATGATGAATCTGTTAAAGCAGTATTTGTCGGTGCTGTTGAAGAATTAAGTCGTCGATTGGCTTCAATGTCTATGGATAGTGATTATAGATCATATGTGAGTATGATGCGACATTTGACAAGATATAAATCAGTTGTGTTGGCAATTACACAATCTGAAATGTTTTGTAAGAATTCTGATCCAGCAAAATTGGAAGTTGAAACATTACTTGGACCATATTTTCAATTATCACCATTACAAGCACAAACAACACAACAATATTTTCCTGGTCCAAAAACTATGGATCCTGGACGTATAAGAAATGCTCAGTCATCTATGCAAATGTCATTACGAACACATCAAGCGGAATTATTTGCTATTGTCAATGCTATCATAAGATCATCACCAGAAGCAAGAGAAAAGGTATTGGATTGGTTTGCATTGGTTATCAATTCGAATCACAAGAGAAGAGCTTTGAGGGTCGACAAAACTACTGTTTCTTCTGATGGATTCATGATCAACGTCAATACATGTTTGAATCAATTATGTGAACCATTTATGGATGCAACTTTCAGCAAAATTGATCGGGTTGAAATTGAATATTTGAGAAGAAATCCAAGAGTTGATGTCAAAGATGAAACAAAATTCAATGCAGATTCTGAAGAGTCAGATAAATTTTATGGTCAACAAATTGATGGAAAGAATAATTTTATATCAGAATTATTCTTTTTGACAGTCGCTGCTCATCATTATGGTAGTGAAGCTGCAAGAAATATGTTGAAAGATATGGATCGAGAATTAAAACATATGGCGAAGCAGATTGAACAATTCGAAACCGAACGACATAAATATGTTAACAATCCTGCTCAACTTCAATTATTCGAAACAGCATTGAAGAAATATAAAGATCAACATGAAAAAGGACTGGCCTACAAATATGCTGTACAAGGTATATTAACAGATGAACTTGCACAAACAAGATCAATGCAATTCATGAGATTTGTTACAGTATGGATATTACGACAAGTATCTGGTCACAAAAAATATCCATCACAACCATTGAAGTTACCTTTACCTGAAATACAACCTGACGAATTCAAATATTTACCAGAATATTTCATCGACATTATTAGTGGTAATTTCGGTTTCATCATGTATAACATGCCACAAATCATCTCTTCAACACAATCAGATGAATTGATAATGTTATGTATAACATTTTTACGAAATTCGGAATATATTCGAAATCCTTACCTCAAAGCAAGTCTCGTCACAATATTATTTCGTGGTACATGGTCATGGCGTTCTGGTTCTCCTGGTATACTTGCAGATCAATTCAATAGTATGCCATTTGCTATGGAACATATGTTACATGCATTGATGAAATTTTTCATTGAAGCTGAATTTATGGGTGGTCATGGACAATTTTTCGACAAGTTCAATGTTCGATTCGAAATCTTTCAAATCATCAAATGTATATGGCCAAACGCAGTCTATCAAGACAAATTATTGAAAGAAGCAAAAGTCAACCTTGAATTCTTCATACGATTTGTCAATCTTTTACTCAATGATGTTACTTTTGTATTGGATGAATCTTTTACAGCATTTCATTCAATTTTCGATTTACAAAAGGAATTGACAACAAGTGGTACAACATTAAATGATCAAGAAAGACAAGAAAAAGAAGAACAACTTGAATCAGCAAAAGGCAAAGCAAAATCATATATGCAATTGACAAATGAAACAGTTCATATTATGAAATTGTTTACTGAAGCTTTAGCTGATGCATTTACAATGCCTGAAATTGTTCAAAGATTGGCTGATATGTTGGATTATAATTTGGATGCAATGGTACCACCAAAAAGTTCATCATTGAAGGTTGATAATCTTGCAGAATACAATTTCAACCCAAAACAATTATTGGGAGAAATTGTTGATGTATATCTCAACTTAGCAAGAAAGGAAAATTTTATTCTTGCTGTTGCTAGAGATGGTCGATCATACAAACCTGAGAATTTCGCATCAGCTGCAACAATTATGAAGAAATATGTTCTCAAAGCACCAGAAGAGATTTCTAAATGGAATAATTTGGTATCAAAATTTGCAAAAGCAAAATCAGAAGATGAACAAGCAGAAGCTGATCTTGGTGAAATTCCTGATGAATTTTTGGATCCTCTTATGTATACATTGATGGAAGATCCAGTTATACTACCTGTTAGTAAAACAATTATGGATCGAAGTACAATTCGAAGTCATTTGTTAAGTGATCCACATGATCCTTTCAACAGAGTACCATTGAAGATTGAAGATGTACTACCAGGTAAGTTTGATTATGTTTCTGTGAGATTATTACTGATTTGTGTTTAGCTATTGAAATGAGAGAAAAGATTCAAAAATTCAAGGAAGAAAAGATTGGTGGAAAGAGAAGAGATTTTGTTGAGACAGTTAGGACGGAAGATGTTATGGATGTTACAGAAGGTTGATAGGGAGTTATTGATGAACAAGGTTGACGACAAAGACAAGGATGAGATGTGGGGGAGAATGGGTGTAGACATATCGAACACCAATGTTTTCAACTTCAGCCAGTCGATTGTCGATCACATTACATCGAATTGTCATAGTGATTGCAGTGGTAGAGATCAGAAGCATCACTACGATCATCGATATAAGAGTTGACAACATGAATACTAGCTATTAGCAAAAACGAAAGACACTATCAATCTACTTCCTCAGCTACCACACTCCAGAATATCTGTCCACTGTCTCGACCCTCGTACTCGGCTGCAATCAGTACTTATTCAGTAGCCAACCTGGGCACCCTTGACCAATCACAACTCCATATCCATTCCATTGACAAGATCCGTCTCCGCTAATTCATTAATCCATGCTGCCAATCTTCTACCACCTCTTTTGATCTGTCTATCAATAACATCAATAGCTCCATCATAATATTCCCCTCCCAAATCATCAGGTAATCCATCAATATCATCTTTTAAAACATAATCACATACATAACCATTTGCTTCATTTGCCCATTTCAAAGAACATTCCATAGAATCATTCAAACATTCATCAATCTTTTCATCATCATGTAATCGTTGTGCCCATAATTGAGCTGCATCTTTATCATTCGTACCTCCTGCATGTTTCATAGGTATAAGTGTATCCCAAACAGAATGAAGATTTGTATGTTTTCCATCGAATAATACTGGTATTTCATTTCCTCCTCTATCCTCATTTTCTGTATGAAGTGGTTGATGTATATCTCCGAAGAAATGAATGACAAATCTTAGTGATTGACCTTTTTCAGCGTGTGATAGAGGAGATATAACTCTTGATGTATGGTTGACTATTGCACTTATGATACATCCATCTACACAATCTCGTGTGATGTTGATACCACATTGTCGGGGTGGATCATCTTGTGCATCGGTGTAATGCCATCCTGCTGTATAAGAGAATTGTGGTATATGAACTATTTTATCGGCGAATAGTGCTGCTTCTGATATGTCTTGACCATTGAGAAGGGAATTTGTCCATAGATGTGCTGTTGGTGTGAAATGAAGTTGTGCTAGATATGCTACTGTTCGATGTCCTAGACTACCCCAACAATATGCGAATGGTAGGAGGAAGAGAAAAAGCAACATTTTGATGATGATGAAGACATTGTGAGAGGTGGTGAAAGATGTTGTTTTGTTATGTTGCCTGTTGTGATGGTCGGTCAGGTGGACGCGTAAAGTGATAAAGAAGCGCGTCTGGGGTGATGTCGTCAACAACAAATCCATGTCGCGAAATAGGAGGATAGGTTCGAAATGTTTTGTTTTGCACTCGAATTCGATCAAACATTTCGTCTATGACAATTTCAATGCTCGAACTGCTTCTGCTGACGAATCGATGTAGTTGAACAATCTTTTCTGCCTGCGACTTTTCTGCGATCGTTTGTTTTTGCTTCAAGTTGTTCATCGCTCAATCTGTTTTCAAGCTTCCTACGTGCATTCAAAATCAGTACTGACACCGAATTCGATTCGTTCGCGATGGCAATTATTGACAAGTTCGAAGTAACAATTCTAGTCAACGGTGAAGAAGTAAGAGAGTACACCGATGACGATGATAACCAACATGAAGCCAATGCAGCCTCAAGTCAAAAGGAGGATAAAACAATCACTAGATTTATCGAAGCTAAAGCAGGTCAACCATTCTCCATCAGATTTCGTGTCGATCCAAGCTATCGTATGACTCGAAAGGCCGACTCGCTGGTATTTGCATATTACGCAGATGGTGAAAGATTGGACAGCAGGATCTTTTCGGAAATCTCCTTCAGGATGACAAATTATATGTATCGAGACATCAGCGTCATGAGGCATTATGATGGTTCAACATGGAGAGAGCGAGATCTTCTGTTCAAAGATCTGTCAATCAGTGAGTTATTCATATCAAATAAAATCAATGTCTAACCAGAATAGCATCCAATATCATCGATGGCCAAGGTCTCAAGGAACATAGTGCAAGAGGAACCATCAAGATTGAAATTTCCCCATTTCTACGAACAGGTTCATCAATAGCTTCCACAACCAAATTCAACGAGAATCTACAACTCGTAGAAAAGGCTATCAAAGGACGAGCTGTAACTCTTGGTGTTGGGTATGTTACATGTGTGGTACTCGAAATTCATCCTGATCATTTACAGATTTGGTGAGGAACGTCCATCAGCACATGTTGATACTTGTACTGGCAAACACTTCAGACCAAAGACAACCTTTATTTTCGAATATCGTAATCGAGGTCAGTTTATGCTGGTGGAAGAGAATCTGCTAACGTTCTCAGAATCGCTCAAGCAACTTATGATAATTCCGAGAACGCCAAGTCCTGAACCTGAAATACCACTTGTTGATCGTGATCCAGCAACGCTGACAGTTGAAGAGACGCGTCAATTGATTGAAGAATTGAAGGTGAGTCTTTCTCAAATATATGGTGGAAATGAGCTTGAGATTGCTGTGGCGAGTTGAATTTGGTGCAGGTAAGGACTGTGGTGGATATGATATATCTTGCGAACGCCTTCAACTTTGGCCTTTTAACTACGACTTCTGCTGGATTGCTGGAGCTAGGAATCTAGCTTGTAGTTCACGTTTCCTGACCATCTTTCGTGAACGTATCGTGAGAAAGTGTACTGACTTCAACAGGCCAGTCAACAAATCAAAACTGAACCTAGCATCAAGAAGGAGTTCAGTAACAAGCGAATGAGAACATTCACATTGACCGATGATGAGATCGAAATCATCTCGGTCAAGAAATCTCGACAGGATCAGCTAGAAGAGATTATTGTTATTGATTGAGGAATTGTCCACTGTTTTCTATCACCAGGCGTTCAAGCGAGATCGTGAAGGTGCCGGATACTATCAATATCCGGTCAGGGTTTTAGTATATTTTCGGTTTTGTTACTTAGGTAATATCTTTCATGTTGTTCGACATGAGAGAGCAATCTGAAACATCCAGACAAATCACATGAATCTCCTGTAGTGGCGAAGACAATACGAAATCAACGTTTAGCTACTCCAGCACGAGCATTGTTTCGGACTGCGTACGCTCGATCTTGCGCGTCGGAATACAATTCTGGAGTCCTCCTCAAACATGTCAGGCTCCAATTTTGAGAGGTCAAGCAAGAGACGCGGCTTCCACTGACTCGAGATCAATTTAGAATGTCCAGAACCGTAAGTCTTCCAATGTGTTCTTGCATCCTAACATCACTCTCCTGCGACCTGTAGGATTTTCCCGCCGCAATCTCCTTTGCCTCGCTTGTTACCTTCTCGACAGCTCTATCCGTACTCTCCAAAAACCGCTTTCAAAGCAGCTTGCGGCAGGAAACATGGCCATCATTGGCAAAATTGAAGTGAAGATCATGGTTGACGGAAAGGAATTGACCGAATACACCAGTGAAGATGACAATCCACATGAGAGTGCTGCATCGAAGCCGGCAGAAAACAAGAAATGTGTGACAAAATACATCGAAGCCCAGGATGGTCAATCATTTTCGATTGGAGTTCGTATTGGCAAAGGGCTCACGCCTTCACCAAAAGCCAATTTGCCAGCAATCAGTTTCTTCGCGGATGCGAAGCTCCTTGATGTAGCTCTCATTCGCGGAGTCGACAAAATCTTGTCAGAAGACATACACTACAAGCATGATCGCGTGAGGTATCTCAAAGACTCGTTCTGGATGGAGAAGGCTTTAGTCTTCAAGGACCTGAAAATCTGTAAGAGAAATATATATATGCAAACAAGATCTGACGGAATTAGCAACCGATACTGCAAGTGACCCTTCCATAAGTCCTCAATCATACAGTGCTCAAGGAATGCTTGAGATATGCATACATCGCTATCTTGAAATAGATAACAGCGGATCAGCCTTCGAGGAAGTGGACGAAAATCTAGAGGTGCCAGAGAAAGTCATCAAAGGGAGAGCAATCGATGTTGGAGTTGGGTATGTTGCTGACAATGAGACTGAACCTACCGTTACTGACCAAGAGCAGCTTCGGACCCGAGAAGTCCTCCACTCCTGTTAAAATCATCGGAGGTAAATATGGAAAAAGACTTGCTACCTTCATCTTCCAATATCGCACGAAAGGTTAGTCTTGCCTTCCGACTAGATCAAGCTAATCTATGTTAGAGTCGTTGAAACAGCTTATGATCATCCCGAGAACACCGAGTCCTGAGCCTGTGATCCCTCTCTCAGCTCGAGATCCAGCTACTTTGACTGTAGATGAAATGCGGCAGGTGATCGAAGAGTTACAGGTAGGTCACCACATTCGAGTCAACATTACTAATTTGGATAGGCGGAAAAAAGAGTCAAGCCAGAGGATGGTATCAAGAAGGAATACGATTTAAAGGTAGAAACAGGTACGAGCAGCAAGCGAGCGTTCTCACCAATCGATGAGGATGACGTCCAATTTCTCTCGATCAAGAAAGCTCGAACAAGTCAACCACCATCCGATGCTGAAGTCATCTCGATCGACTAGCGATTTGTCAAAGTCCACAAAATGTTCAGATGAAGGAACTGTATGATAATGATGTACGGAAAAATGAATACGAAGGGTCACAACTTTGTAAACCATGGCATTCATGAGCCAGATTTGATCGACACTACAACTTCTGCTTGACCAGCTGGATATCATCTAGCGGAGCGCCTGCAGGCAAACACGATAGCAATGATAATTGAGCCAATGCCGGTACACCAATCGATTCTTGTTTCCTCTGAGCTGCTCTCATCTGACCAAAAGATTGACAAAGCTCGGATTGTAACGTCTATGTCTGAAACAGAATCTTCTTGAACAGGCAGAATGATGAATGCTGGAATTGAAGTCATGTTGTGGCTCAGCTGCGTGAGCATGATTATTCAAAGGTGAGCAGAACGGACCTATGGTGCTCCGGATGAGACTGACTTCTTACAATCGTCCTAATCTAGATTTGACTTGCCTTCGATCCCCAGCCGTTCATTCTTCGTTTCTCGTGCTTTGTGGTACTATCTTGCCCCCTTAGCTCAAGGTATCGGTTCGCCAGCCTTTCAATCAACCTTTCCTGCTACTCTTCCTCCAACAATTCGGCCTGACTTCCAGACTCACGATCATGATTGCAATTGATTACTCTCACATACAAACTGCTCAACACAAGTTTCGACATCAGTATCCGGAACATCCAAACAAGAATCTGGTTCCGGTATGGCCTGACATTCGCCGAAGTCACGAATGTTCGAGCAATTAGGACGACACCTCGACCACTTGGTTAGGGTTAGTGCTCCCGAAGGGAGCAAGTGACCGCAGGTCGCAAGGTTAGGGTTAGGATTAGCAGGGATGGGCGGGCGGGGGAGGAGGTGGTTACAGGAGACAGAGAACAGGAATGAGAACGCTACGGATGGATGTCCAATAGCAAAAACCTATGCTGAGTCCAGCATTGTAGCATCATTGATCAGTATTTCCAGTGAAGATTGTGAGAGACAGACGGAGACATTGGGAGGTGTCTGCGGAAGACGCCAGTTCTTTCTTGCTCGTGCTCTTGCTTGATCTAATTGTCACAGAACACACCACCTTCTTCGTTCCGCGATTCGCTTACACCTCGTTCTACATCGTTTGCAATCTGATCAACAAAGCAAATCAATTGACCCTCTTCCTTATCTCTTGAACAGATCCCGCAGCATCTCATACCAGCTACTCGAGTACACAGTCATGGCTATCATCGACTACTTCAGTGCATCTCTCTCAGTCAATGGACACGAACTCAAGGAATATCCATACAATGACTACAAGCCCAAATCTGTTGCCACTCAGACTCAGAATGACTCCAAGAAAGTCAAACAATATGTCGAAGCTTTAGAAGGGGAAGAATTCGTCATCAACTATGCTGCTTCTGCAGGTTATCCTCTGCCGAATGGTGCCGACACAATCAAATTCTATTTCTGCATTGATGGTAATTGGATAGCCTCGAGGATTGGTCAAGCAGTTGTTTCAAGAAAATACGGAATTATGGAGGGTTGGATCTCAGGAATCACGCATCAGAAAGAGACAGCCTTCCTACATCAGAAATTCATGTTCAAGCCAACAGAAAATGGTATGTTCCATCAATGATATTCAATCTTCTCGACTAATCTACAACTCAGTAGCCGATGTATCAAATGGAAAAAAGGAGGTACACAAAAATCATGGCGGAAAAGGAACGATTGCGATTGAAGTATGGCCATACAAGAAGAAAGGTTACATGGAAGTAGGTTCGCGTCCTGTGAATGAGGACTTGAGTCTATCAGAAAAGGAGGTCAAAGGAAAAGCAGTTACGATTGGTGTTGGGTATGGATGCTGCTTGATGTCGAAAAGAATACCACTGATTCAATTAGATTTGCGCCAGAACAAATCGTTCCTCGCGAGGTATGGTGTACAGGACATGATATCGGCAATGGACCTATCGCTACTTTCATTTTCGAGTATCGCACAAAAGGTATGTTATTTCGATCTAAACAGCCAGCAAATGTTTTGTCGTAAATTGAGGTAATCTGCTTAGCGTGCAGATATTCAACCAATTTGCCCAGATCTACGGAATCAGAAGATATGACGCTGAACAACATCTTGTCATCAGCAATCTTTCCACTTCATTCCTAATTCTTTTCACAGAAGCATTGAAACAGTTGATGATAATCCCAAGAACTCCAAGCCCTGAGCCAGAATTATCACTTGCAGAACGCGACCCAAGTACTTTGACAGCACAAGAGATTAAACAATTGCAAGAAGAATTGAAGGTAAGTTCAATGAAACATGATTGCGTCTGCTAATAGAGGTAGACTTTCAAGAGTGGTAAAGTGAAACAGGAAGCTATTGTGAAGAAGGAGGTGGTTGAAAGAAAGGCTGGCATTAAGAGAGAGCATAACACTGACCACGAGGTTCAGATTGTATCAAAGAAGACTAAGCGAAGCAAAGGAAAGGAGGTCATTGTCCTCGATTGAAACAACTTAACGAACAGATCAGATCTTAGAAGATCTCGCATGTACTAGATATTTCCAATGGACAACCAGCATCCAGGTCCAAGAAGACTCTTGCTGATTGATCATGCGGTCTGGAATTGGCCAGTCGCTTCTGCCAAATCTTGTCATCCAAAAACACACCCCCTTTTCTCCATTACACCGCAATGGCGACTCATCTTACATATACAACTGATCATCTTGATAGTACCCACACTCTCATCAGACGTCATGGCTATCATCGACAAGTTCGAGTGTACTGTCTTGATAGACGACAAGATTCTCACAGAGTGTGAGAATGCACACGATCGAATTCGCCGAATTGAATCTCCAAAAGTAAAGATTGTGAAATACATTCAAGTACAACCTGACAGTCGATCCTCGATTTATCTTGATATTCGGAAATGCTACAAACTTGGTACGCTTGCCACACATCTCTCTTGCTATTGTTGCATTGGCGGCAAAGTAGTAATAGCAAATGCGCTTGACCGCAGCGACATTGAGGACAAGGATACAGTCATCAAATTCGAAAGTTTGATGGCCAAAGTTGGAGACAAACTACACATACATCACTTCACGTCTCGATCAGTGATGACTTGTGGGTATTTCAAATTGTGATGAGATGTTTTAATCATGAATACGGTTAAGAACTCCATTCAAGGCGCTGTCATTTCCAAACATCGGAGAACCGGTGTCCTCGAGATTCAATTATGGTTAACAATAGAGACTGATATTTGTAATGACGATACCCTTGACTCGCTTGCTTCCATCCCTCAGATATCAAATGAAGCGGTGGAAGCGTGCTCTACAACACAGTGTTGGGCAGGTCTGATGAAATGTGTGCGTGATGGGGTTGACGCGTAAATTACGATTTAGGAATTCAAGAACTCCCCAAGAAGATTCGGCACCATATGTTTAGCTATCCATGCTCCGAAGAATCAATGACTCACTTCTGTTCCGAGTATTGCACCAAAGGTATCTACGCATACAAGTACCATATGAAGATTGCTGAGGATGCCAGGATCTTCAGGGTTTACTACGTGCGGTTGCAGATTCATCAAGTCAGAAATTGTTACTCCTCAATCGGCAGGATCCTACGACATCAAGTCATTTTGAGCTTTTGGAACTTGTGAAGCTTCTCAAGGTATGTTTTTAACATTCCTTCACAAACATCTGTTCGCTGGTTGATATGAAACCAACATGAATACCAGCCATTACTCTCAACAATTCATTGTAATAAGAGACGGTATTGAAGACCATCATCCCAAATTCTATGCTATAGAACAAAGTGAGTATTTGTATCGATCCTGCAAGATATTTCGGCTTCGATCGCAGAGCATATAGGAGTATCATATGAGAGTCAAAAACATCAAAGATAGAAACTGGTCACATCGATATTCAGTTCAAACAGCCTAAGTCACAATCGACCAAGAATTTTGAGGAAGCCAGACGAAGTTCGATCTACTATGAAGTGGTGGAAAAGAACATGAAATCTCTCATGTTATTATCAACAAGGACTAAACACTCACAGCAAGATTGATGTGAAATAACCAAGGTTTGTTCCTCTTTGTTGTTTTCCGCTTTTCCATTGTCATCCAAGCTGAATTGGCAAAGATAGTACTGTGACCACGTGAGAGTGCATCAGTTCTGCGAAAGTCAAAATCATGGGCAGAGGTAAAAGCTGATAGGAGCTCAGTGTACTGCACTCGATCCTTTGCTTCCCAAACAACTCTCTCCACTCCATGACTAGAGTGGTAATGGCCAAATACCGTCAACAATGGTCGAGCCTTGGCAATGCATTGCGCTTGTACCTCGCAGCCAGTCAAGGGCGGTACGGGAATAGCATCTAGTCTGTTTTTGGGTGGAGAGTGCATCACCCAGATATCGACATTGTTATCTCGACAGGGTGCTGTAGTCCAAGCCTCAGTAGCGCTTGAGTCAGGGTAAGGCAGGTATGTAAATGCATAAGAAGATTTGAGAAAGTCAGGCTGGCATGGGTTCCCATAGATTCGTAACGTTCTGATCATGTCACCATCGCGATACTTCGCGACAGCTAGTATCTCTCTGTCAAGATAATAGATCCCTGCTTGTCGAGCGGTCGGTGATCGGAAAAGCTCAAGTGCTTGCATCGAGAAGGCTGAGTGCTTGGGGTCTAGACCCAGGTCATGGTTGCCTGACAGAAGTCAGCTGAGATGAATATTCAACTCGTATTAGACTCACCAGCAACTATCACCTTGATCTTGTGAGGTAAGGATGTTATCCACATGAATGCATCGTGAAGTTCTTCATACGTGCCATCGTCGGTGAGGTCCCCTGCATGTATGAAAAGATCTCCGGTTGGTATATCCTGCTTACAATTGTCATTATGCGTGTCTGAGATACAGACAATGCTGATAGAGCTTCTGTCGAAAAAGACGGGCTCCATGTTAGAGAAGCACTGTTTGGAACGGTAGCTGTAAGAAGGAATTTGAATTATTAAACTAGATGCATCTGCCTTGTTGAACTCTTGGTGGAACTCACTGTCACATAACGAGCAGAAATATGCCGACCTTAAGCTGCATCCATCATTCGTCAGGGACTTGCCGCTGGTCTGTGATAGGTGTTTGGAAACATCCACCCCCGCATGATAGACGGTGCGGTACTCGAATCTAGACGTCCGATGGAACAAGAAATACGAAGCGCCTGTAATCATCCACCGACAATGTGCATGCTTCAGCCTGACGACCGTCTTGTCGAAGTCGACCTCAAATGAGCTCGAATTCATGACTATGGGACACTTCGATAGCGAAGATTGATGATGTACATTGTGCAATAGAATTGCGAATATTCTATGGTTATGCGTCAAGCAGAGCATGTTGCTTGCGCGATCAACTCGACTTGGACAGCTGTAGCACTTTACGAGGCGCGACTTGATTGGAAACAATTGAAAATCAGCTAAGCTGCGCCCTGCAGCCACCATCACGAAATGGATGGAATAAGGCGACTCGAATAGTGGTCTTCTGTGACCTGTAGTGGGACATAAGTCTTGCGAGAGCCACCAAGAGAATATTTTCAACTTCGTCAGCGGCAAGACCATGGCTAACACAACAATATCTGGTGGGCTCTGGAAGGCTCAGCAACAAAACGGGTCTGCTGGAGTCAACAATGTAGCCTCAGTGGATTTGATTGCTATGGTGGTTAGTGATGCAGGTCTCGCCAGCACTGAACCTCAGTGGTGGAACTGTTCTCCTATGGGTTGTATACTGATCGGTTCTCAACCTCGAGGAGGCTGGCAAGTGCTACAACGTACCGTCCAATGGGGCACGGATTATTGGGCGAAATGCTTCGGAGTGGATTGCAAAATGTCAGTTTTGTATGCATATTTCTCTTGCAGCCTGCGCAATCGCCTAGAGGTGTGGGAATCTTCGAGCTTCTTATCACCAATGGACCAATCTTTCAGCATTGTTGGTGTAGTTCCGGAACAATCAGAACCAGATCCACGAGCAATCTCAACCGAGACTAATCATCTCGAGAAATCACAGACTACGACTACCGTGTCAAGCATTGAGAGAGTTGAAACACGTCGTCAGAACGGCTGGCAGACTATAGATCGTGGTGTTCTTGGGTCGTTCAAAGTTTCTAGACCAACAAAACTTCTTGATGGAAGTAGGGGCGGTCAAGCATTCTTGTGCAACCTACTCTGTCCCGCGTCTGGAAAGGCATACGGGGTAGAAGAGCAGTCCAGGATGCAATTCCTGAGCATTGTGCTACTGATTGCAGGATTAACAAGTACGGACAATTACATCGAGTTCTTGAGCATCATTCAGAAGGAGTTTTCTGTGGGAACCCATCTGAGTTCGATATTTGCTCGATTGTTACCTTGTCTTGTAGCCGCGAATATTGCGGTACTCGGGTTCACCGCGAGTATATTCTATGCACTCTGGTACCATGATAATCTTGGTAGAGGTGCACCATATGCCATTCAGTTATGTTCATTGCTGTCATGGACGTCTGGAGCAATGGGACTTTTGATGCTGGGAGGTAATCCTCGGGTCAATATTGACACGAAAAAGTCAGCTTCACCATCTATTCAGGATCGCATGAATACACTCGCAATCAGTAATGGTTGTACGACTATATCATTTGGATCACTTCACGGTTCTGTCTATACCCCAGATCATGGTTCTTGCACTGTACCTGTGTCGTTGGTGCGTGAAATTATATCATGGCGTCTATTTCCTAGTCGATCATGGTATTGGCGGGCCAGTGTTATTTGGTTTTGTCTATTCCTGGTCAACAGCATAATACTACAGATTGCGGCCGCTCGAGTTGCCACAGTGAAGTCACAAATAATGTCCATCACACTACTAATACTCACATCTGTTTTGCGAGGTGCAGGTTTGGCTGGACCAGAAGAATGGATGATACCACGTTGGAAGCGAAAAGCAGGCGCGAAGTATGCTGTTGAGCTCCAAGGAAAGATTGAATCACGCACGAGTAAAGTGGGAATGTAGTAGACATGCTATGATGCTTTCTCGCTCTTTCTTCATGGAAAATGTTGAATGACAGACTGATGGCACCTATCATGTCAAGCTGCGATAGCAAGATTACCTTAAAATTGTGACTGATAACTGTGAGATGCTTGGAGAGCCAATTGCTCAGAATCGTACGGGTTTCCATCGATTTGGTCTATGTGTGCGTGGACTCAATATGACACTTTCATTTTGTTTAGCAAAATTTGAGGAGTTTCTCTTTCAGAAATGTTCTATCGCAATTGCCGCTCTACTCTTTATTGTCGCCGGAAACCATATCAAGTGTTGGTCAACCTGTGATATTAGTGAGTCGTCATGAAATTTTCCGCCTCAAGGTTTGCATCAATTAACTCAAATGATGACCAACCAGCGAGACGCCGAGACTTTGCTGTAAGGCTCGTACATAGGTATGCCCGGTTGAGATGATATTGACTGTTGGGAAACTGATGTGACAGAACGTTCGATCGAGTCAACTTGTACAACATCCCAGATGTTCTACCATACGATAGGCATATCTTCATGAAGGCTGTCACTAAGCAGAAGGTCACAACAAAGATGAAAATGAAATCACATGAAAATCACTCAACACATAAGCTGGGTTTGAGAAAGGCTTCACTTTGCTGCTGAACTTGTCGACCATGCAGATATTGTTCCCCTATACCTACAACCTTCGACTCTGACTCTCTTCGTCCCGTTTCAATCTCTGATACCACTAATCTCAAGCAAACTGCAGCACAATCATGGCTATCCTGGACAATATTGAAGCCACAATCTCTGTGGATGGCAAGCTACTTCAGGAGTATGATTACGACGTCGAGGACGAACCAGACGCTTCATCTACACCACCGATTGTACCAAAAATCAAGAAATACATCGAAAGTCAGGCAGGTTCTCGCTTTTCGATATGCTTCATTGTCCATCCTGGTCAAACTATGAATCCAACTACCTCCCACCTCATGGGGTACGTATACTTCGACGGAAAGTTTGTCAGCTGCATGGCGATCAACAGATCCTTCATCGGTGTTGAACGCTATGAGCGAACCGTATCTAGTGTCGAGGAGCGAGTCAAGCAAAGGAAGCTCAAAAAATACTTCAAATTCGAGAATCTGGACCTTTGTGAGTTAACATTCTGTGGCTGTAAGAAAATCTAACTTTGTACAGCACAAGAAGATATCACAACCACTGACGCCAGCAAGTACAAAGATTTTGGAACGATCGAGATCAAGATCTGGCCATGGCGGATGATAGACGTGTCTAAATCTCGAGACTCCAAAAGTAGCTATGTGAAACCGCCAAAAGTCCCTCAAAAAGGTGTCAAGCTTCGTGGTGTTACACTCGGTGTTGGGTATGTCCAAAATCAATTGACCTGTATGTGCTGACAAGATAGATTTGACGTGGAGGTTTCGAAAGATCGTACTGGCGAAAATATTGGTTCACGACCAATTGCACATTTTGTATTTGAGTATCGAACAAGAGGTAAGTTCAGAAGATGTTGTCGGAGTTAGCTGATTAGAATAGAATCATTGGAAGATCTGAATGTGATCAAGTTACCAACTGCACCTATTCCAGCAATACCACTTGATGAGCGCGATCCTTCCACGCTCAATCCTGAAGAACTTCTTCAACTTGTGGAGATATTGAAGGTAAGGAACACTCTCGATTCCGTGCTGGCTGACCATATCAGACAAAAATCAAACCTGAATTCAGAACCCTCAAACGTGAACGCAATGCATCACCGGAGGATGTCAAAGTCAAAGAGACGAAGAAACCAAAGACAAAAATGAGTATAGAAGATGCGATATTGATCGATTGAATCGTGAAAACGGTATGAACTGATAGAGCTTCAAAACATGACGAACAAACGGGCGCATTCATCACCGCTGCTTTCTTCAATCAACTCTTCACTGTCCTTGCTAATAACCTTCCAAACCAAACTGCATCATCCCATATACCCTTCGGTGCCTGCGGTGGTGGTTCAACATCACCAACATCCTCTCTTTCCTCTTCTTGTTCAGTTTCCAATTTCAACATAACATCAACAACATTATCCATCCATTGGCCAAGTTTATATTTTGATATAGCTTGTCTAACCTCCTCTTCATCATCCGAAAAGTTCTCTGCAAAATCCAAATCATATTCATCTTCTGCTTCTTGTTCTGCCCAATCTGGTTCTGAATCATCTACCGGTGATATGACCGCAGGTGTCATTGATAATTGTTTTTTACTTCTTCTTCTTGGTGTTGTTGTACCTGATCTTGGTTGTTCCGTCACCAACGACGTTGATGAATCTCTTTTACTTATCCATGATTGTCCTTTTGATTCTCTTGATGCATCTGTCAATGCTAATCCTGTTTGTACCAACCAATCTGTTTGTACTTTTAATTTCTGTCCATATCCTTGACTTGTAACTGCTCCAGACGGTACTTGTATTGATACGTTCGATTTCGGTCTTCTCAATCTACTACTTGATCTTGATAATGCTGGTTTTAATATACCTCCAGGTGATGGTACTGCTGATATTTGACTTAATGATGTTGATGTATGTAATTCTGACGTTGTTGGATCGAAATATGCGTCATAATCTGCTGGATCAACTGGATATTTTGGTGTCAATGGAGCTAATGATAAATGATTGACATTGAGATGAGAACGACGACGTGGTTTGAATGTTGCGGAAGATGATCTAGATAATGGTGACTATGTTGTTAGTTTATTGTCATGTCGCGACGATTAATACTAACCTCCATTGTTGTTTGAAGGAAGTTAAGATTCAATATGCGATCTTCCTCGGCAATATACAAAAATCACATGTTCATTATCTAGCTAATATTTCCTCCGTTAACTATAAACCCTTCCAATGTAGATATTGCTGCCCATAATCTATTTTGTCCTTCCGTAAACACTAATGATCGGTCACCGTAAAATACCTCATCATCAACTTCTTCCTTATGTCTAGGTAAACAATGCATAAATTTCCAATCTTTTGCTGCACCAGATCCTAACTTTTCCGTTATTTGATAACCAGAGAAATCTTTCAATCTTTTTGTTGTTTCTTCTTCTTGTCCCATAGATATCCATGTATCAGTTACTAAAATATTTGCATCTTTAACTGCTTCTTCTGGTATATTTGTTTCGAAAAGAATTCCTTCTCCTGATTCATTGATTTCTTTTTTGATTGATTCTGGTATTTCATAACCTTTTGGTGTAGCGACAGACATTGAAACCCCTAATTTTCTTGCACCAACGCACATGTCGAATAGAACATTGTTTGCATCACCTATCCATGCAATTTTTAGACCCTTTAATCCACTTGCTGATGTATTGTATGTTTGTGTCAGGGTTGCGAAATCTGCAATAGCTTGCATAGGATGATAACTGTTGCAAAGTGCATTTATGATTGGTACGTCGGAAGCATTTGCTAAATCGACAATATCTTGATGTGGTCCAACTCTTGCAACAATACCAGATGTCATACTAGAGATGATTCTAGAAGTATCGTAAAGACTTTCATTGACTCCTAATTGTATATCATCTTTTCCTAAAAACATTGGATTACCTCCCATAGCTGCAATTGCACCTTCTGTTGAAACTCTTGTACGTGTTGATCTTTTATTGAACATTAAAGCTATTGTTTTGTTTGCGAGACTTGATTTGAGTGAATCTGGTGGAAATTGTGATTGTTTATGTTTTGTAGCATTGTTTATTAATGTTTCGAATTCGGTTTTTGTTAGATCTGATATTGATAGGAAATGTCTAGGTTTTGTAGATAGAGATCTACTTTGTATAGGACGTAGGATGGATCGAAATGGAGGCATTTTGTTGGTGTTGAATCGAGGGAATGAGGGAAGGTTGTGAGTTGCGAAGCTGTAGTTGTGAGGTTGTGAGGTTGCGAAAATGTGAAGCTGTGGTTCTCAAGTTGTGAATGTACAAAAGTTCAAAAATAAATTTGACTCACGAATTAAATTTCTATTTTGTCAACCATGGAAATACTTATTTTGGATGGTGGTTTAGGTACCACTCTAGAAGATCAATATAATATCAAATTTTCTATTCAAACACCATTATGGTCATCACATTTACTTATTACGGATCAAAATATTCTACGAAAAGTACAAAATGATTTTTCAAAATATTCAGATATCATTTTAACACCAACATATCAAGCAAGTCATATTGGATTCAAAAAGACAGGTATTGAAGAGAAAGATATTTCAAAATATTTCAAATCAGGTATTGAAATAAGTCGTGAAACTGGAAAGATTGTTGCGTTAAGTTTGGGAGCATATGGAGCTATATTACAACCAAGTCAAGAATATAGTGGGAAATATGATATTGATGAAGAAGGATTGGTAAAATTTCATCAAGAAAGATTGAATGTCTGTGAAGGATATGATTTGATTGCTTTTGAAACGATACCACGACTGAATGAGATAAGAGCTGTGAAAAAAGTTGCAAAAGGAAAATATTGGATATCATGTGTATTTCCAAATGGAAACAAATTACCAGATGGAAGTACAATTGAAGAAGTTGTCAAAACAATGATGGATGGATCAAGACCATGGGCAATTGGTATGAATTGTACAAAAGTTGAAAAGATATCTAAATTAATATTGGAATTTGAAGAAGTTGGTGAAAGATTGGGATTGAAATTACCTAGATTGGTAATATATCCTGATGGTACAAATGGTTTGATATATGATACAACGATACAAAAATGGATTGGTATTGAAAATGAAGGGAAATGGGATGAACAAGTTGGAGAGATTGTGAAAGAAGTTATGAAGAGAAATAAATGGGAAGGAATTGTTGTAGGAGGATGTTGTAAAACTACACCAGAACATATTATGAAGCTTAGATCTAGATTAGGTTTAGATTGAAGATTAACTTTCGATTGCGTTTTGGAGCTTGCCTGCGCATTTACCCCACTGTTTGCATATACTTGATGACGCTTCGAGTTACTTATCAGCATTACTTTCTATCATCTATTATCAAAATGTCGGAATCAAAAGATCATCAATCGAAATCTTCAACTACAAGACAAGTTGTTACAAAGATTGAAGATACAATATCCAATTTATTACCATCTTTCGAAAGCAGTACAAACGATAAACCTGAATTCAACTCTATTACGAAATTTGAAACAAATCAAGGTGGTTGGGAACAAGATGGTACAAATAATGGAAATAATGGTTGGCATGGTATGCAATTAGAAAGTGGTCAAGGTCATTTTGGTCAACATGTTACATATCGAAGTTTACATACAGAAAGTCAAGGTGGAACGATAGAATCGAGTCATCGATCGAATCAACATAACGAATCGAGCGAACACGGAAGTCAAATACATCGACAATCCAGCGAGCACAGGAGTCAAATACATAGACAATCGAGTCAACATCAGTCGCATGGAAAAGAGTCTGGATTAGATCATATATTTCCACATTTACAAAATGATTCACATGGAGATGGTCATGCTAAATTTGGTCATGGTATTACACATCAAAGATCTAAATTTGAATCAAGTCATGGTGGCAAACAAGGATCGTCTCAAAATATTGATGATAACATGAAGTTTCGACATGACAATTCACATCAATCGAAAGACATTCATACCAGTCGTACTACAATCAGTCAGAGTTCACAAGGAATGTCTTCTCAAGGTATTCAAGATATTATGAAGCAAGTCAAATCTGGACATAACCAAAGTTCACATCAAGAATCGAAGAGGTCCAGTCAGACTGGTCATACAGAAGACACCGGACGTACCACAATTAGTCACAATTCGACAAAAACATCCTCCCAAGGTATTGAAGATATTATGGCTCAAGTTAAGGGTAAAGAGAGTGATTCAACTGAGTCGAAGAGTCAAGATATTGCAAAAGATGGTAGTCATGGATTGAAGGACGACCAAATTGTTGACAAGCATGAATCGAGAGGTGATCATACTGGGAGTCATCAAGTGTCAAAGAGTCAAGATGTTGCAAAAGACGGTGGTCATGATTCGAAGGATGGACATTCGGAAATTGTCAAGCGCGGATTCAAAGATGGTCATGTTGATAGTCATGGACATGTTAAGGACGAATCGAAGAGCCAGACTGAGAGCAGTGGACAAACCGAGCAGAAGTCAACAGGTCAGATCGAAAGTCGTTCACAAGAAAGCAGTAAAGATTCAAAAAAGATATCCTCTCAAACCATTGATGATATAATGTCTCAAGTAGAATCAAGCAAGGAGACCGAACAACAAACCGATACTACAGAAGAAGTTGTGAAGGATGAAAGTCAAGAATCGAAGTCAAGTGACAAATCCACAGAACAAGAATCAGCTTCAACTGATCAAAAATCGAGGGAAGAAAAGTATCAAAAGATTGTTGATAATGCTGAAGCAAGACAAGCAAAAGAGAGTGATCCTACTGAACAAAAGAACGACAAGCAGACTACTGAATCCAGTATTGAGCAGAATAGCTCGACTGATGAGCAGACCAACAATTCGGTTCAACAAGAAAGCAGCCTGACCAACGAGCGAAAGATTGATAACTCGACCCAGGAACAGAATACCGAATCGAAGGAAAGCAAGTCAACTGGACAAGTCATTTCTGATACTATCAAGAATGTTTTCAAGAATGATTCACAGACATCACATGGAGAGTCAAGTCAGAAGTCAACACAAAATGTGAAAACTAATATTGGTAATGCTGTTGAGAATATTGCTGATGTCACTGGTTTTACGAGTATCAAAGAAACTATTCAATCCAACTTCCAGAACTCGACATCGACAAAACAGACTTCAGAAGATCAACAGAATAAATCAGCTGGAAAATCGAAATCTTCCCACAAATATACTGAACATACGACTGTATCTGATCAAAACTTCAAATCTACTCGTCAATTCTCGTCAACTCATTCAGATGAAGTTGTAGATGATGAACCTTCTCAATCAAAACCAAAACAATCACCAACGTATAGAGAAAGATCACCATCGGTAACAGAAAGACAACCTTTATTGAAACAACCAAAATCTCCAAGATATGATGGTGTCACCCGTTCTAGATCACCATCTATTTCCGAACGTACACCACTCATTTCTAAACAACCAAAGAAATCAAGAACACCATCATTTATTGCTTTATCAATATTATGTGTTGCAGTTATTATTGCTTTGGTTGCAGGTTTTGTTATACCATCTGTTGTACAAGAATATGCCAAAGCAGCTGTTACATTTGAACCTGGTACAATATCTATTGTACAATTTACAGATACAGGTTTACAAGCACATGTTAAAGGTGTTTTCTTTCTTGATGCTGATAAAGTTACAAATCCTACTGTCAAAGATTTAGGAAGAGCAGCAACTTATATCGCAAAAGAGATCGAAAGCTATGATTCTGAATTATCGATATATCTACCAGAATATAACGAAACTTTACTTGGAAATGCAACGATACCACCAATTGTTTTGAATATACGAAATTCACATCGAAATTATATTGATATGATTGTTGATATTCAACCAGGTGATATTGTTGGATTACAAGAAGTTACTCAAGATTTTATGCATGGTAAAGAAACACTTGATGTTGCTGCTGTTGCTACAATGTCAATAAAAAGTGGTTTATTCAATCTTGGTTCTACAACTGTTAAACAACTGGTCAAAGTTGTAAGAGGTAATAAAACTACAGATTTTGATATTGAATCATTGAAGATATCAGAAATTCCAAATGGTATCATCGCAAAAGCAAAAGTTGTTGCCAACAATACATATCCAATTACATTTGATATACCATCTATCAATATGGATATTTTATTACCAGATTGTTCGGATAATTATCTCAAACTTGGTAATATGACAACAGATATTTTACATATCAAACCTGGTAAAATACATGCTGGTGCAACAGCTTTTATGTCAGAATTACCAAAAGAGATAACAAAAATTTGTCCAAATTCAACAAAATCACCTTTTGATACATTAGTATCATCATATCTTGAAGGTACATCACCAAAAATCTTCATCAGAGGAAGTGAACAAAATAATGCACCAAAATGGATTGGTCAAATGTTAAGGATTCCAATACAAGCACCTGTACCACCTATACATCATTCTGATATGGTAAAGAATTTTTCATTATCAAATGTACATTTTTCTTTACCTGCAACACCAGAAGGAAGTCCAGTTTTATCAGCAATTGTTAATGTTGTTGTTGGATTACCACCTAATATGACATTATCAGTTAATGTTAGTAAAGTTAGAGCTGATTCTGATGTTTATTATGAAGGTCAAAAAATGGGTAAATTGGATTTGACAGAATGGCAACCATCAAATTCAACTAAAAAAGGTGATGAATTATTGGTACAATCTATTGTTAAGAATGCACCTTTACAAATTACTGATCAAGATGTTTTTACCAAAGTTGTTGAAGCAATGGTATTTGGTAAAAAAGGTGTTAATCTTGGTATAAAAGCATCTGTTGATGTTGAAACAGAAACAGCACTTGGTCAATTTATTATACGAAAGATACCAAGTGATGGAAAGATTTTTATTGCACCATTATCACCTGGTGGATTTGAACAAAAAATTGGTAAAATTGAAGTTGTTGGTTCAAGTCCTGAAGAATTGATTATGGAAGCACATGTTGAAGTTATGAATCCTACTGATTATTCTGCTGATATACCATTTTTCAATTCAACATTATGGTTTAATGAAACAAGATTGGGTTATGCATGGGGTGGTTTTGAAGTAAGACCTGGTTGGAATTCTTTATCTATGAAAGCATCATGGTTTAAAGGTAAAGTTCAAAGTGAATTATTATCACAATATATTTCTGGTTATAATACGTCTATGACTGTTATAAATCCTGAAATGCCTGGATTACCAACACCAAAAATGAATATTACAATACCAATGCCACATATGTTTGGAAGATTTTTGAAAGATACAACAGTAAGTTCGTGTTGGATATCGGGATGAAGCTAATTTTCTCTAGATGCATATACTTTCTTCTTCTGCTACATTTGTATTATTTTCACCAATACCTATGATAGTAACGAGTATAAGATCACATGCTTATCATAATGGTACTGATATTGGTACTATTGATTATGATAAAGCTTTTGATGTTGCTGTTGGTGATACAGAAACACCAAGATTACCTGTTGATTGGAATACAAATGGAGGATTTGGTTTGATAAGGGAAGCATTAGGTGGGACATTGAAATTGGATGCAAGAGCAGAAACTGGTGTGAAGATTGGTGAATGGGAAGAAACTATTTGGTATGAAGCGAAGGGGTTGGGTGCGAAGGTTAGATTGTAATGGAAGGGAGATTGGTATGTCTGTTGCTCTGATAAATTGATGTTGTGGACAGATTGGATGTGAAGAGTGTTGGGCTCATGGAATGAAGGTCATCGCTTGTTGCTATATCGGCATGTGGCAGCTTAACTTCTTCAATCTAGCGTCTCAAGATTGTTCAATTTCGGGTTGCAACCTTCGTTTCTGATGACGAGATCTTGTTCTTTTGGTTACCCTCCCGGCCTTCGTTATCAGTCATCAAATCATCCCTGTCATTTTGAATATCCTTTTGTTCAGTATCTATTCGGCTTCATTCAAAGAGCTTTCGTCTTTCAGGTCATTTTCAGCTTGGCTTCGACGTAATGGATGATCAATCTTCTCAGACTGACCATTCATTTGTTTCATCTTGCATTACTTGGCTGTGAAAACTCATTTTGCCACGCCACTGAATTGTTTCAGCCTTATCGAGCAACACCAAACACGAAAGCAGTATTGATCATCCTTGGTGAGCCAGCCAAGCTCGGGTGTACTTTGGAATGTCCCATTCGCCAGCAAGTCCACTCTCCTCCTCGTGAATCGTCATAACCATTTGTCCATTTGAGTTCCATTCGTAATCGAAGCCTTCTCCATCAAACTCTATGATCGCACCTTCACATGCTATGTAGTGAAATGATTCTTCGGAAAATGCCTTTACACCAGGCATCAATTCGGGACTGTATGACGGAGCGAAGTTTAAGAAATGATACCCTCTTGATCTACGCCAGCCTCTTCTATTGCAACTCAAGAAGTTCTGTAATGCATGCACAACAGCACCCGGAGGAAGTGATACATCGTCCAACAAATTCCATGCCAAGTCGAGATAATCTGGTTTGAGGACTGATTGTAGGAAGTCTATACCGCGGAGGACGAATATTGCTTGACGTGTGGTAAGGTTTGGTAGCTTGGAGACATTCTTGATACTTGGTTCGAAATATCCAAGGCTACTTCTGGTACAATTCAATGCTGCAGATTGAATCCATTCTGGGCATGCTTCCTCTGGTGAACCAATTGTCTTGAAGTAGAGAGCAGCAGGCTCCAGATCGTCGGCAGGAAGTGTATATCCATCAAGGAAAGATCGTACTCCAGCCTCGAGCTCTTCGTCTTCCAGGTATATTTCCGTATCTGCGATTGCCGGTAGACTGGCATCATGGCCTAAACAGACAAGAAGTTGCTCCCATTTTAGCGTGTTCACCATCTTCCCAGGCTTCATTGCATTTGTAGCTCCATCCAGCTCCACTTTGTATGTTTGTGCTAATGCGATGACCTTGTCTACAGCATCTTTGAATTGGTCGGCGGTGTTCTTGATTCCGAGATTCTGTGCATTTGTGGAATTGAAGTCGATTGTGTCTGCTTGTGTGACTTGGTTGGCTGTACGTAGATCTGCCAATCTCGCGTCAATGGCGACATCTTCTGCTGTAGCTCGCGCGAGTTCAAGTTGTAGTGCTCGTAGCTTTGTCTTCGAATCACGAGATTCGGCTTCGATTGTCCTGATTTCATGCTCCACGGTTGGGTGGAGAACAGCTTCGTCTGACATCGCGGTTTGATTGAACTGAAGGAATCAGTTAGGATTGTTCATACAGGGATAATGTTACCTACCTAATGCTGTGAAGTCCAAGTGTCGAGTTCCAAGATGAAGCAATGAGGTGATCGAGTATGACAAGCGCAGGCTGTATTGAAGAAACAAAATGTTCACTTGTTCCCCAAACTTGGTGTCCCACCATACAGAATCGATGTTCAGTGTTGGGAAGGCACCGCCGACTTATGTCCAAAACTTGCACAGAACACAAGATAATCATTCATCTTTTTATCTTAATGTATTCATCCTTCACAACCATTCGACCAATTCCACTTCTTCTATTACCAGTCTTTCTGCATTCAATCAGAACAACATCCATTTCCAGTTACCCACACTTCTGCTTCGATTCATCGCAAACACCAGTTCCACTCTTGTCAGGCTCCATTCCAGATCATCCTGATCCGTCTTCGCTCAGCTCGGATTTAATACTCCCTCAGACGGGCTGTATCTGGTTCGGTATTCAATCACCTCGATCATGAGGTGAACATGGTCGAAGGTGTCTTCCAAGGGTGTGGTCTTTCGCGGTCTCGAGCTTGACCATTCTGACCGGTTATGCTGTTCAAGTGAACATGGACCAGAAATTCGCTGTCTCGTACATCGTGTATTCTTGTGCTGAGGACTCGACAAGTCTGGCGGATGGATGAGAGGAAGAGGTATCCCCTCTGCGCCTGAAAATACCACTTTTGTCTTGGCACTACTTCTACCATTATGTTCATAGTATACTTACAGTATTTTCAGATATCGTATATATCTTATAGTATATGTGAGTAATCCTTAGCCTAATAAGAACGTAACTTATAAGCATAAAGGGGAACAGAACAGGTGCGGTTATGTTATTGGAAGTAGAAGTAAACGCTCTTTTCTACGTATCTACGTTCGTTTTTAGAGATTAATATATCTATTCTACACGCTTAGTACTCCACGATAACGTGTCCTTGAAACATGAAAAGAGGCTAGTACTATAATAAGTTAATATAGAATATCTCTACAAAGTCTAAGATATACACGAGGTCTAGAAATACTGTAAGTATACTATGAACATAATGGTAGAAGTAGTGCCAAGACAAAAGTGGTATTTTCAGGCGCTGAGGGGATAGTCTGACTCGAGAATTCCGTCTCACGCTAATTATGTATGCATATATATCAATACAGTATGTAAGACGGCAATCTGATCAGTGTGAATCATCTCTGAAAGCTCAGCATATTATAGCACTCCGGAGAGTGTAGAACATCATTTGTTGCTTTGACACAAGGAATTGCGATGTAAAACAAAAGTACGTCCTCACAACCCACTTGGCGACCAACTTCTCCACATTATGACTGTAGGCAAGACGACACAATCAACAACGTCTTCTATCGTTCATCAAGAGCAAACTGAACAGTTCAACAGATTTACGATTGATACTCAAGGTCTAGCAAGAAGAGTTGGACCATCTCACGCGTTTACGTTAATCCGACTTGGCTCATTTCTCCCTGCTAGAGCTCAGCACTTAGCGTGAAATTGTTTGGCAGCTCATGTCCTACCACCAATCCCAAACCAGGTCTGATCTATGTATTTTTTCACTGGAAACGACCAAGATCATATCAGATCCGTCTCTTATTTTCATTCTTTTTGCAATCACTAAAAAATTCTAATGGAAGAAGTAAATATCGACAAAATCATTCAGCAATATCTTGTTTAGCACCCAGATTATTACGTTTCAACTTTCCCTTGTGAGTGTCATCGTGCTCGATAGGACTCAGTAACTTCAGTGCTTGTACGACGAATTGCGCTTGATCCAATGTAGTTGCTCCCAAATCAACAAACAAGTAATGAATGAAAACATAGACTGTTGACCCCTTCCATAGATATTGTTGACCTATGGCCTAAAGTGGAGGACAGATCAGATGTATTTAACATACGGCACTCACGAGACTACGAAACTGGGATTGATAGAACAGCACTTCTGAGCCACAGCGTTATGATCACATATCCTAACAACAGTGAGCCACAATAATATCTTGAAGCTCACAAACAAACCGGCCAACGCCTTTTCTTCTTCTCACTCCTTCATTTTACGGACCCGAATATCTGACATTTTATGTCGGACGTCACAGCCCCAGCGGCCCCAGCAACCTCAGCGATCTCTATCATGTTCTTGATCGTTCCATACTATCCCCTCGAGGTGCTCAGCTTTCTGTAACTATCGGATCAGACACCACCAGGAGCATCAGCAGTACTAGCACCGAAAGCAGGTGTGGTACGCCGTATCTCAACCTGCCTACCCAAGATTGCAGTGGTCGAAGCGATCTACACTTTTGTAAACATGACCGTCCAGAACATGTCCACAACAAGAGGAAGCCGTCTTCTACAGCATGCACCAGAATACAGCTTCGGGTTCAATAGGGAAACAAGAATATTCGTTGAAGGGGATGGAATCTTTGTGGCTTGCACTGGGCCGATTAGAGATTTCCCTCTTGACTCTCTCAAAGTAGGACACAATTTTGAGACAACAAGGATTGGAAGAGTCCAACTCGTAGTTTTCATTGATGGCTGTACAAGAGATGGAAAGTCTGCCATCGGATACGTGGATGTTGAAGGTGGAATTGATGCACTGGCAAGATGCTTCCCAGAGCTCAAGTTTGACTCTTGATTACCACAAGATCGCAATGGGAGCCAGCAACAGTGTTCATCCTGATGCGATCGTGTGTGAGATGCTCAAGCAGAATTTACTGAATAGACCCTTCTCATCGGATTGATTTTGGATGGTAGAGATGGCATTACCTGACATGCTCACCAAATTATTAGCATCGTCATCGAGATTCTCACTACTGCGGGATTCAGACACAGCCCTAAGTATCAACATATGCAATTTTCGTTCCTATCCAATCTCAATCCGTGCTAAAATCTATTTTTTTTCCTTGCTTCAGAGGTCCGAGTCATTTCAAAGGTAGTACAAGGAGGATCAGTGATGACGAGATTGTGGGTGATCCATTTGGCTCGACGAATGCCAAGTCAATATTGCATGAATACCATGAAATCAAGTGGAACTTTACTTTGTAGATCTCTTTCTTTCTTACGCATTCTGCCAGTTTTGCAGTCAAATACTCATTGCAAGTAGATGAAGCTTGATCGTCTGCAGAATCATCGCTCGTACCATCTGTATGGTCACTAAGTATTCGCCATTCGTACCTCCGATTGTGTGTCATGCTGATTGCTGGTGATCTTCTCGCGCGGCAATCAATGCATTTGACGTGGCTTCAGTCCTGGGTTACTCAGCAACCTGAACATGACAGATTGTATAGCGTACAGGCTGACAAGTCTCCTCAAGTGAAATTGCGGGTATGTCTCTCAGTCGATCAGTCAACATACAAGAATCTCTTGAAGGCGTAGGTACAAGATGCAAGCTCTGCACTTAAATCGGCCTTTTCCTGCACAAGATCTACCCTAGTGGTGCTTCTCGTTCCCCATTTTTTGTCATCAAATGGGTACCAAGCAGTATGTGCCGGGTAACATCTTCCGGCATCCTGAAACTCATCCCTCAGTCGCGGAATATGTCTGCACCATTTCGCCATCCTTGGAATGACAGATTCAATTTCCTGTTGCAATTCTCGAAGCATTCGATCACCTCTGATGAAACAAGCAATCAAGCGAAAGCCAAAAGCTACAAAAAACACCTGTTGTAGAGTCAAGTCGACTTCCCATATCAATTCCTGAATCATCGCCCTTGTATATATGGCATGCGTTTCTTCCATAACGCTGACCATCTCCGAACCACTTGCAGACGCACTACGATTTGTTTTCATAACGCATCTTTTCAGTCTTTCGATAGTAGCGGCTGATTTGTTGCGTTGAACATCACGGAAGAGATCAGCAAAGGGATATTGCCCCCTTGTTTCGGACGCAGCGGGATCGTTGTCACCTGTATCGGAATTGTTGCAGGGCAGCCGAATGTTGAAATCTGTGAAATCGCATATGTCGCGCAGCCAGCCCTTCAGATCGCTCTTCATCAAATGCCAAGAGAGGCTATAGATGGCACTGTCTTCTTGTAATTGACTGATGAGATGACTCCAATCAGTGTTATGGGCCATAATACCAGTTGATTGTGCAACCGCTTGAGCAGTATTACATCCCCGTAACAGGCCATGGATATGTGAAAGGAGACGTTGCTTGAAAAGCAGTCTTTGCAGCCATACGTCGGGAATTGGATCGATGATACGATGCTGTACACAGTCTTCTATAAAGGCTTCATCCCTCTTCAAATCTTCTTGGAAGATTTGCAACTCCTCAGCAGTCGTGATCGATGCAGATGAATTAGCGAACGTGGTGCGAAGAACAGACATCGCCACGTCGAGATTGTTGGCGTGCGGTACGACTGCAACGGCCTCGATTTCGAACTCTCTGGTATCAGCGATTAGAAATGGCCTGGCATGTTTTATTGCCTTGATCGTTGCCATTGCCGCATCCCTCTTTGTTTGCAAGACTGAAGAGACACGTTCTCGCAGATCATCAGGTCGATTACTGTCGAATCCATCCGCTTCCTTCTGATCTCTCCACGTCGTCTCAATATTGTCAATATCAGTGAGCCATGCAGTCGCAAGGTTCAGTGCCTTGGCAGCCTCTTCGTTGGTGGATCGATATCGCAGCCATTTGTCGTCATTCGGGATTGCAGACATAATGGATGTCGTGATTTCCAGCCGAGTTTCGTTTGGAGACTGTAAACTATGTATGAAGATTTGAATGGAACAAGAGCAGCGGTAAGCTGAATGAGGTCGACCACGAGGTGTCTGAATAAAGTCAATAGGTTCAAGGATTGGTTGACACAAGATTGTTGAACTTTGTCAAGAAATGTGTTCGAGGACTAGCGTACTCAGTTTTTTGTTTCCTTATCAAGTTTTGTCCACAAAGTCTTCGCAAGGACTACAGCTTGCAATTCTTGTATGAAGCCGAAATATTACTTCTCTTGGTTTGCCCATTGTAAGAGATACTTGCAACATCATATCGAGTCATCTGCAAGTCTACACAGACCATGACTAAGTTCCATAAGCAAGGAAGATACTGGTCATCTCGCCAATACTGTTTCTGAAGACCAATAAGCACGCGTTTGAGCAAGAGGAAGTCACAATTCAAGTTGGCATTCTATTCTGGAAGCACTGTCTGAGTCTCTGGCTTCAGCGATCATCATGCTCGATCGCCCATCCCGTCACAAAGACTGATTAACATATTCGATCCAGCTTCAGCATCCCACAAAAGCCCGAGTCAGGTCCTGAGTGGAAGATCGGCACTATGCTACCCCAATATACAGAATACGCCAGTATTCTTTGATGTCTCGTCCGGATCATGACCTTCAGCATCAAGGAATGGCTGTCTGCAGCAAGATATGCTCACAGATTGCAAACCACGGCCAAGAAGTTTTGAGATTTCTAGACGAGCATATCCTGATCGTTCTTATTACCGACCACCCATTCAATTTCGCATCATTCATGCACGTGGTCCACCTGATGGGAAGCATCGTGTCATGATATCCATCTCAGAAGAAGGGATATGTTTGACGATTGGAGAACCATCGAAATCTACTCCTTCAACACTGACGGCAAACATACGTGCTTCACGATCGTAACGTGGTTTCAAAGCACTTCGATCGAGTTGTCGAATCGGACCTGAACCTGCAACCAACAGTTTACCTTCCTCCAAAAAGACTTTGATCCTGGAAGTAAGGTCTAAACTGTTCTCTGGTGCGTTCTTGTACAGAAAGTCTCGAAGTGGATTGGTATATCCCTTGATTGAAACATCGACACGGTCACACAGAGATTTGACCAAAACTCCGGGCGGTAGACGACTAGATATCTTTTCAAACATAGTTTTCACCATTTCGAGATATTCGCCAGATCCAAGCACAAGACTCAAGAATTCAAGACCTCTCAATATGAAGATTGCTTGATTGTAACTTGGTTTCTCGACTTTGAGTATATTGAGTACACTCTGTTCGAAGAAACCAATGTTGAGATTTTCCCATTGAACAGCTGATTGTATCCATTCTGCTCTGGCATCCCATGGTTTTGTTGTAGTTTCCATCCACATATACACTGGATGATATGGCTTCTCTGTCTCAAGTTTCCAACCAGATATGAATTTGTTGGCGGCACTTCGAATCTGCTCATCATTGACAGGCCATTTTGTCTCCAGACTCTTCTGAACCTTCTCGATGTCAAATTCCAGAATCTGTTGACCAAGATCTTGTCTATCCAGACCATGTATGAAAATTGTTTCCAAAGCAGATAGCTTGCACTCCAGGGACTGGATGGTTGAGTTCTTGGATGAAATTGCTGTATCATGTTCTGTTTTCAGTTTGGTATTGACATCTTTTGCGGCGTTCAATTCTTTGACAGCATATTCATTGGCCTTCTTTGCTGTATCAAGAGCATTCTGAAGTTTTTCGGACAAGATAGCAATAGATGTAGAATTCTTTGAATCTTCTGCGATGATACTTGCGACAGACTCGACGAATTTACTGCTAGCCTCCTGAACAATGGTATTGATGGTTGATGGGGATGTTGCTTGGAGTTCCAATTCTTGAATCTTTCGATTGAGTTCCTCATTCTCCGATTGGAACATTCCCACTCGTCTGTTTGCCTCCTCTAATTTCTTCGTAAGGTCCGTGGATTGCAACATCTTTTCTCTAGATGATGTTGTGATTGTTTGACTGGTGGTTGTGCGGGTATCTTAATCTTGTAAGTCAGTATTGTTATTGTTGTATTGAACAGGATGAAGCTTACCATGGGTGATGTAGATTGCAATGCTATGATCTCAATTGATGCTATCAGTATCTCAGAATAATGGAGGATCACAGAAATTTACATTGTTCTTCCGCAGTCTGCACGCATAGCAATGCGAAAGTGAAGAAATCTTGTTACCCAGGTGAAGTTCAATTCTGAACACTCAACCGTCCTCTACTTGCAGTCTTCAATATTATCTAAAACTACTAATCAACTTCATATTTACTGCAAACATGGAATCAGAATCAGAAACAGATCGTCAGAAAGCCGCCAAAGTTCTCGGACTGGCAAAGATATTGTTGAAGGAGATTGATGCTGCGGAAAATGAATGGGTCAATGATATGCAAGCAATTGGCTTCGGTGTTGGTCCATTGACTGGTTTTGTGGAAAAGCACTTCGAAAAGAAACGTCGCGAGGTCGAATATACAATCTATGACTTGGAAATGGAACATGATACGATCGAAGCCGATTCGACTGGACTGACCGCAGTCAACTTCTTGGGTAAAGATATCCTTTCCGTTGTCCATTCTTGCGACCTAACATCAGTAGGAGAGATAACTTTACCAGAGATTGACAACCTTGAGACTGCATTTGCTGAACTGCGAAAAGCCGTTGCCAACAGTGTACATGAGCGTACACCAGAATGGGCGACAACTCTCTTCCAAAATCGACAACAATTCTTGACTTCCATCTTGACAGAATGGTTCACCTATCCTGGCAACTATGGTGCTGTCAACGATGAAATCTTTGTACAAGCACATAATCGTCAAGGAGTCGTCGATTTTATTAATCAATTGATTGATGCCTGTGTGATATACTGGGGTACTGGGTGTGATTCTCGCAACAATGACACTGCTGGAGCAATAACTGCATTAGCCAACAACGACTGGGGTGACTATGGCTTCAACAATTTTTCAGTCGCATCTGGTGTCAAACACATATTTGATGGCGCAAACGAATGGCTTCTTAGCTTGAAGGACCATTCATATGATCTAGCAGTTCCTAAGGACGATAAACACAATCTGCTCAATACCTTATTGACCGATGTCGCCAAAGACAAGACTGCTGCAACATACGAGCGACTATACGTTTGTGTCAGATCGATGGCTGAAAATCATTGGAACGATGTAGTTGCGATTGGATACATTCGAGCAATCTTACATCTGTTGATTTGGGAGAAATTGGAATATCCACAAGCACTTTTCCTTGTTCGAGGCTTGAAGTTGTTGTCTCTTATCGAACATGGTACTGTGGCCAAGCGCAGATTGAAGCAGGAGATACAAAGTGCTGTTTCGAGTCTGTCTCCATATCTCAATGTTCCAACCAACGATCTTCGACATGAACTTTTTGCTGTGTTGATTGATGAGGAGGATAAGGAATGGCTCACCACGACTGTTCGAAGATATCAACGTTACAACAATTAGTCTTGTACTTTGGATTCTCTTGGGCTAAAAGGAAGCGGACGGGACAGATGAAGACTACTCCGTGGGACTGTCTATTGTGATGAATGCACGGACTTCTAGATCGACTGATGCATTCAACTACTCGATTTGATGGTGGTTTTGGCAGCGAATTGATGAGCAAAGCCATCGAATAAGTCTTCTGCTACGAGTATTGTTCAGGATACTGAACGGAAATGCTCCTATCAAGTCGGATTTCGATTGTGTACGAGTATTTCATTGCAGTGGTGGTTTCGGATTGGTTCGTCTTAGACATTGTCTTTCCATGACACCATAGTGTAGATAGTGTTAATATTCAACACATCACATTCTTTCCGCTCTCCATCTTCTACTTTTGACTCCCGTCCTATATTGTTACACTACGTGACTGGGGTATCATACTATGTGTTCTGTATCTGAAGAATATCATATTGGGTAACCTCAATTGGGAATGTCTTTCTGATTCACATTGCTACAACTGGTGTAGCGCTTCGAATATCCTGTTCGAGTATACATGTCTGCCAATTCTTCATAATCACGCCGACAGCGGCATATACGAAGGTTGCAACGCGTCTCAATCCTCGATGTCCTCAGAAAAGCACACAAGAACCTCTTTATTACACATTACGTCCATGAAACACCGCCCGGTCCTCGTCTCACCACCCTCGGAGTACGAAACAATTATGTATTGATAGTTGCAATTGTGTCGAAGAGGACAACTCAATCCAACGTCCTGATCTCGAGATACTCCTAACAGATTGTTTAAATGCACCTTCTACCTCCTTCCTGCTCCCTCTTGAATGTTCCCGTTTTTTCAGATGGAGGAAACTCAAATACTCGACTCTGATGCCAGTCTCCAATCGAACAATCCAGCAAACCTTGCAACACAATCTCTAGACAAGACCGAACGTTCAATCCTGAGCAATGAGAGTATACAACATGATATAGTAGCCTCACAACTTTCTCTTCCTGGTATACCCATCTTGATAGTCTGGAGAACCGCAACATAGATGCAGAAGATGAGCTGTGAGAAGCGTGCAATAGCATCATGTCTCAATATGGCCTGATCTTGATGTTCATATCCCTATCCTCATCTAGCATTGCTTGACAGCTTTACCCATACGTTCTGTCGTATTATAGCTTCGCGTTCTCGAGGAAGGGAGGATTGAATCGTGTTTCGATGTCAAACATCATTGCTACAAATTTGACCACAGCAATGGTGGCCAGAGTATATCTCGATCGATCAGTAACAAAACACAGCATTACAAAAATTCCGTACAACCTGTAACAGATGGCGACCATTTTCAAGCAGGTCAGTGGATCGACGCGTCTGCATCCTTTATCCAATGTTTGTTTACAAAATCTTTAACCTCGGCTATGCAAGGCTG
Source organism: Camptophora hylomeconis (assembly GCA_032357745.1). Lineage (NCBI taxonomy): Eukaryota > Fungi > Ascomycota > Eurotiomycetes > Chaetothyriales > Chaetothyriaceae > Camptophora > Camptophora hylomeconis. The sequence goes on from JAOTMB010000021.1 coordinate 418,437, forward strand.
AGATAGCTTTGTTTCGAGTCACCGCAGGCTGAAAACTCACCATTTCCATCAATTCATCACTTGAAGACAACTATTCGGACTCACCACCATCAGCTCAACTGAGTCCTCAGAGCGACAATATTTTCTAGTATTTCTGAGAAATATCCCGCAATCAAGTCCCCCTCCGCATTCCATATTTTCGTCTTCAAAATCATCTGCTGTCTCTCAGTCCTCTTTTCGTCTAATGTTTATTGCTTCTCAATCTTCTGCTTCATCGATTCCTCTTGCTTTCTGGTCGCCTTCCCCATTACTTCCTTCTGGCATCGAATCTTCTCCTCCATCGATATATCTCGCTTTTTGACGTTCTCTTCCAGCGATGAAACGTCTTCCGATGTGACGTCTGGTTCAATCTCACGCGAAGCAGCGGCTCTGGTCACCTCAGTACGACAATTGGCATGAACGGTATCATCATCATAAATGGAAAAGAAAGTTTCGAACTTAATTGTCATTCAACGTTTACCTCCAATATGGTCTTCTCTGACAATTGGCGTATCTGGTAAAGTAAACCTATCAACATACCATTCCGAACGAGCTAGCATAGTTTGGACGCAGTTCCTGAATTGAGTAACATGCCATTCATCTTCCTCAGCTACGATACGATTGGTTTGAAACCACTTTACTTCGAAAACAATCTCGCTTGGACCGAACAAGTACTTGATAGCTGCAAGATGATACTCCCAGAGATAGTTGTCTCCATCTTCTGAATGTCGACGCATTTGGCCGCTTTCGTGCTTGAACCTGTCAAGAAATGATTGAAACGAAATGGTATATCCAACACTGAATTGCGGTGTTCTGGGTCTTCAAGCCTTCGCCTCTTTTCTTCCTGCGACAGAAGCTTAGTTCTGTCACAGAAGTCATGGTTCCATGTATTCAGGAAATCATCAAAGACCCACTTTGTGAGCTCTGTAGCATATATGCGCTCTACTCTAAGATACTTGACGTTCGAGTCATGGCCATCAATGCTCTTTGCCAGACCAATATCGGGTTGAGATTCTGGATGAGTTTCAGGTAGGCATCGAAGAGTTGAGGTTTTGTCGAGCAGTCAATCAGTGACCAACATTTGAATTCACCGCCAATCGGTATGAACCTGGTATGGCATCATGCGCCTCGTCCCCCGGTGAGGACATGGTTGAATCTTCGGTGTTAAAGTTTGCTTTCCAATTCAACATGCGACTTAGTACTGCGATGATAGCTTGATTCAAGATACGGTGAGCAAATGAATGATCGAGAAGGGATTGGAAGAGTTCGAGGAGAGCTGATTATCAGATTCAGCGCAGTCTGGCGTTGAGATCTCCTACGATCCTATTGAGTTTCTCCCAACGATGAATTTATCCATAACGACAATATCTACGACGACAATGTTGCAGATCTAAGTCGGATGCTACGTATTTGCTGGTCGGATAACTCACCCACTGAATCAAGCTCACATCTGTGAATACAGTCTTACCAGGTGATGGTCTTTTTGTCGCTCATGGAAATATCGTCAATCATCCTCGAAGTATATTGGAAGTTGACTATGACACTGGACATTTGTAGTAGAGATGTTGAACAGTTTCGATCGATGAATGTGATTACCAATGAGTCATCAAATATGTGAGCACCAGCGGAAGCATGGAATTGCTGAAGCAATTATCGATCGTCGGAACATGGCGTTCTGTGAGAAGAAGTTGCCGTAACTACTACCAGCATAGATGAAGCTTCTCGTTTACACCGTCTTATCTCTTGTATGGCAAGCCACATTCGGCTTCCGAAGTATGACAGCTTTCAAGCTCAGTACTTAGCTTCGAACGGCTCAGCACATTTTGCGGATCGTAAGAATACGGCACGTTGCAGTAAGTATCGTGTGACTTGCTGATACTAGTCATGAATGCTGTTGATGACAAGTCTTACTTCCCAACCTCCGCAGTTTAGCTAAGCTTATTGCCAAGTATACCTAATGAGCTAATCCAAGCTTAGCTAAAGCTTGCTCATCTACACCTAGATAGTTATGTGGATTCTATCCTAGAAGATGGATGAGAGGAGGAGCTGTGATGTTCAATGTAACTCTACTATCCTCTATGAAGATGTCATCATCAACACGAACAGCATCCTTCTGACACCTTCCTACCTGGGAAAGTATAGTCATGTCCGATTGGTTGACTTCGGATTGAACGGATGTACAAGGTAATACAGCTTCCGTTTACAATGCGTATAAGAAGAGAAGCTTCCATTCTCTTCTGAAAGGTAAGCTTCCAAAGATGCGTTTCTCAATCTTAGCCTTGGCTGCAAGTTTTGCAGTATGTCTTGCAATTCCAACAGATCGTTATGTTCTTCATGAAAAAAGAGATGGACCTCCACATCAATGGACTAAAAGGTCTCGTGCACATGCTGATGAAGTTCTGCCTGTGAGAATTGGTCTAGCTCAACGAAACTTGCATCGAGCTGAAGAATTTATGCTTGATGTATCTGATCCAAGATCACCAAATTTTGGTCCGTTTGTCCAACGTCTTCATGATATATATATTGACAACTATAGGTAAACATTGGTCTGCTGAAAAAGTAGCAAATGTATTTGCACCTTCCAAAGAAACAACAGACGGAGTTACAGATTGGCTTGTCAAGTCTGGTATTGATGTTGATAGATTATCATATTCAAAGGGTATGTTTGATCTATCGCTAGCAATGGAATCTCATCATGTTAGGTCGCAATTGGGTCGAATTCAAAGCTACTGTTGAGGAAACAGAACGTCTATTCAATACTGAATATCACTTTTACGAACATGATATTTCTGGAGGATATCGTATCGCTTGTGATGAATATCATCTTCCTCATCATATACAGAAACATGTCGATTTTATAATGCCAACCATTCAACTTGAAGGAATGAGACCGATAGCCAATCTCAATATGCAACGACAAGCTCCAACACCATTCACAGGTTTGACAGGTCTGAAAAATTGCAACCAGCTCATTACGATCGAATGTATACGCGAGATATACAAGTTCGGTCCTGGTAATACAAGTCATGCTGGTAATGAGATGGGCATTGGTGAATGGGCAGATTTCTTATATCTTCCTGATCTTCCCATATTCTTCAAGAACTTTACTACACCAGAGATACCACTTGATACCGTTCCAGAATTCATTAGTATTGATGGCGGCCAGACGGCCAATTTCACCTACAATAATGAAACTGGTGCAGGTGTAGAGTCAGCCTTGGATTTCGACACCGCATATTCTATTATCTATCCTCAAAAACTTCGGCTCTATCAAGTTGGTGATGGTGTAAATGTCGACAGTGTTGGTACCTTCAATATCTTTTTGGATGCTTTGGATGCTTCATATTGCACCTATCTAGGTGGCGATCAACCATATGTTGACCCTGCATATCCAGATCCCAATGAAGGTGGTTACACTGGTCCATTACAGTGTGGAGGTGCACTCATATCGAATGTGTTCTCATTCTCCTACAATCAAATTGAAGCAGCTCTACCTGTTGCATATCAACAACGTCAATGTAACGAATGGATGAAGATGGGTCTACAGGGTGTCAGTGTATTGTTTGCATCAGGAGATTCCGGTGTTGCCAATCGCTATAATTCAGGATACGAGAACAGCTGTCTTCTCGTAGAGGGTCCATATGTCGACACGAATGGTACCCGATTCTCCCCATCGTTCCCAACGAACTGCCCGTGGATTACAGCAGGTAAGTGAATGTTGCAAAATGAAAATGTATACTAATTCGGCTAGTTGGTGCTACTGATCTACTTAATGGTCGTAATGGAACCATCGACGGTGGTGAGATGGCTGTCTCTTCACCAAATGCTAAGGATCATGGTCTTGATTATTACTCTGGCGGTGGATTTTCCAACGTGTTCGAACTTCCCTCTTATCAAGCCGATGCAGTTACCAATTATCTCACCAAATACCCACCTCCATATAGCTCAGCGATCTATAACAATAGTGGGCATGCTCGTGCATATCCTGATGTCTCAGCTCTTGGACTCAAACTGGCAACCGTGTGGCTTGGTAAGGCATACGGTGTGGGAGGTACTTCTGCAAGTACTCCCCTCTTTGCTGGCATCGTCACGCTCCTCAACGAAGCAAGAATGGATGCTGGCAAAGGTCCAGTCGGTTTTTTGAATCCTGTGATGTATGCACATCCTGAAGCTTTCAACGATATCACTGTAGGTGGAAATCCAGGATGCGGCACACCAGGTTTTCAATGTCAACCAGGTTGGGATCCAGTAACCGGTCTAGGTACACCGAACTATCCAAAGTTGAAGGAAGTTTTCCTCAGTTTACCATAGATTCATACAGAGTATCTTTCCAATTCCTCCTCTTCTATGCTCAGCCGTCTTCCTGTACCAGCGTATCGAAAGGGAGGAGTGACAATTGGAAAAGAATCGCAGATGAAGGCAGAAGGATTTGGTGGGAGGTTTGACAGCGCTATAATGATCACTGACTTGCTCAGAGGAGGCATAAATGTATGAGTTCTTCCTCTTATCATCGACAATAGGATTCGTTGAGATGGAGAAAACTAGATTTTGCACGCGACTCGAGATACGATTGTTTGTTTACAAAATGCGCGAGGTTGGACCTCGGTAACACAAGGCTGAGGTTGGTTGTTGCCAAGCCAAAGCTTCAAAACACCAAAATGCATCCTCATTCTCGTATTGAACTGCGCACAATCTCCCCATGAATGGCCATTCTTACCAGACTCTACCGGAATTCGCTACCGTTATCGTCATCCATCCCATGTTCTCCAACATCAGATTCAAAACTTGGTCAAATACCAAAATACCTCATTGCATCAAACTTCGTCCATCACACATCATCAAGCTTCAATCGATGCCACTGGAACATCCTCATCTGCAAGAATCGCATCTTCCCTCTCCTTCCTCTCCTCCTCCTCGATCGCTCTCTCATACTCTTCTTTCACTTTTTCCATTCTCATCACAAGTTCCATATCTTTACATTCCTTCAAATTCATCTCAATCTCTGTTTCCCTGGTTTTGTTCTTCTCTTTCAAATCCTTGATCTTCTGTTCGATATCCAATTGCCACTGAGGTGAAAACTTCCCTTCGAGCTCCATGAGAGTTTTGATCTTCTCTCTGGTGATCTGAAGATTGTGTACAACAAGACTATTAGGCAGTCCTGTATAGAACATATTGAAGTTGTCAACCATCCATGGTTTACTCCGGTCAAGTTTGATTTTTTGAACACCAGGTCCACCACCAGGTTGTGGGTTGAATCCACCATTGTGCCATTCAGAACGTGCCATCATTGTATGTAGATTGTCATTCAATCGAGCATGATACATTTCATTCGAAATAACCGCCAGACGATTACATTGCCAACGTGTGATTTCGAAGATTTTTCCTTCAGGATCAAAAAGAAGTTTGACAGCAGCGAGATAATACGTCCACAGGTAGTTCGATTTGTCATGTTCATCATGGGCGTTCGCACGTTCTTTTACGTCTGCTCCCCAACCAATCTCAAAAACACTGTAACGAAACGGTATGTCAAGTAAAGGATTGACATATTTCGGATCATTGATCTTTTTTTGTTTCTCATCTTTCAGCAGAACATCGATTCGATCGAGAAAAAGTAGTTTCAATCTTCCCAAAAAGGCCTCGAAAATTGCTTTCTGCTTAGCCTTGACATAACGTCTCTTACCAGCAATATATTCACTAGGTGAGATGTTTAGTACTTCCTTCCTGCCTATGTTTTGTGTATCCATCGCCGATGCAAGATCTAGATCAGCTTGAGATTTCGGTTGACGAGTCGATGAGGGAAGATATCTCAAAGTTGTTTCATAAAACAAGACGATCTCACGTGCTGTTAACCATCGACCAGCATTTGGATTTTGAACAGATATTCGACCTCCAGCTTTTGGATCCAACAGATATTGAACTTGACCATGACCTTGAATATAATTTCCAGGATCTTTATGCATTCTATGATCAAGAATCATATCGCCTTGAAGAGCAGGATCTTCATAATACGAAGCCATGAGATCACCATTGATAAGCGATTTCACGAAATTCTCATTCTGAGTCAACATGATCATTGACATCCCAATTTCGGCACCGGTAATTATCTCCTTATAAAAACCAGACCATATCGTCTTTCTTCTTCGATAGATGTCGGCTTCTCTGATCAACACACGAGACAAACCCAAAGGTCCGGCAATTTTCCAAGCATGAGCCATTTCGATAGCGATATCAGAATCACAAACACCATCCGGATTCAGTGGACGATTTTCAAATTTTGTTCCAATGAATGTGTGTCGGAACAACGTAATTGAGAGCTTTGGCATCAATGAAATCTTGGTGCATTGCTTCGAGATCTGCTGAAAATCTTGGTTTTCGAAATACCTTTGTTGGTGGTGGAGGTTGACTTGCACTTGGATTGGGAACATTGTTTGTTGGGCGATATACTGTTGATGAACGATTGAATCTCCCTGGTGTTGGAGAGTTTGTCGACCTTGTATTGCGTGCGATTGTGTTTCTGAGAGACATGATGATGTGTTATGAAGTGTTGGAAATGGTAAGTCGTGAGTATGTTCATGATGTTATGTACTAACGATTATGTTGAAGGTTGATATGCGATCTTCTAGAGGTATTTCTCTACTATCCCACAATTTGATTGAGGTCGTATAGAATTGACGGTGAGGGATTATACATGATTTTATCGCGTCAACAAAAGTCTATCCGTAAGTTTCTTTGTCTTCTCGGCTTCCCGCGCTGATTTTCACATGGTTGGGACGGATTTCTAGCTTTATGACCTCCATTTCCGGATGAAAATGTTATCTGTTCTACGGTTTGACAATTGTGTTGTCCCTTGCATAATCTTGTAGTTTGATCCTGACGTTCAAAGCCATGTTGCATCTCAACGCTGGCTTTATCTCCGGCTGATTTGATCAAATCTCCGTTACGATCCTGCACCAGTAGCTGACATGTTAGAATTCAGGCTTCAGTTGTTGCCGTGGGAATTGATACATGTATCAACAATTTCTCTCACAAAAGATCCAATCCATCAACCTCATCCAACACTCAATCTGTTCTTGATCAACTTCACTATTCTATATCGTCTCATCACTTTCTGTCCAACTCCCTGTCATTCCACTTGCCATCAGTCTTACTTCCCATCACCCTAATCTCTTTCCCTCAAGGTAATCAATATACTGTCTTCTCTCAACTTCAAATCCTTCCTTGATCATCAATTTCATCAACATGACTACAGAAACGGACTCAGCTTCCAAGGAACTGACAAAATATGTCAACACCCACCTCAAACTACAATTGGAAGATTTGGTTAAGAAATATCAAGTCGCCAATGATAAAGTTGGAAGGTATGTTTCACTACAATTGATTTACAATCTCTGATTGGTTATCAGATTCGCCCAAGACTTCTCAGCGTCAAAGACCATTTTTATCCAAGAAATGTGGACGTCAATTCTTAAGGACATGAAGGAACTCCCTCCTACTATTATGAAGACAATCAAGCCGGCCCTTGAGAAATTCGACAACGCGACTGAAGTCTATGAGACAGCCGCAGCAGAACATCGTCTACAAAAATCGAAATTCGAAGAGGAATATCAGCGACATGAAAAAGAACACAAAGACTCAGAGAAACTCATGAACGAAGAGAAGGAAAAGGCGAAAATCAGTGCTCAAAAGGCTGATCAGGCTCTTCTGAAGTCTGTCGAAGCTGAAAAGAATCTTCTCGAAGCGCATGCCAATCTAAAAGTGTTACTCAAATCCCATGCAGCTTTGAGCTCAGATAGAGATGAGGAGATCAAAGGCCTGAAACAAGATTTGGAATCTGCACGAAAGAATATTGGTACCCTTACGGGTCAAATCCAGGTATATGAGAATACGAAGGGTGATGTCCAAGCTCAGATGATTTTGAATGCGAAGAAAGAAGGAGCCCGCGAAGAAGCCGCCACGTATGAGAAAGTAAAGGGCCAAGTGGACTTGGCTCGCGCGGAGCTGGCTCAGTCCAACGACAAGCAGCTTGCCTCTCTAAACAAGAGAATCGATATATTGAACTCTGAGCTGTTAAGTTCTAGAAGCCAGGCCGGTGAGTTAGCTGGTCGCATCAAAGAATTGGAGTCACAGCTTGTGAAATGTGATGCAGAAAAGACAGCAGCCGAGACGACAGCAAAAGCAGAATTAATTGACGCTCATACATCTCATTTGCTGGCTCTACAGTCCAATCTCATCGACAAAGTCATCAATGCAGTTGACGCCAGACTCCAAAAATCTCTTAAGAGTTTCGACGCTGTACAAGCATCCCTCGAAACGCATGGAGACACCTTGTTCCAGGAAGTGACCTCTCAGATACGAACACTTATTGAGGAATTGAAGAATACTCTTGCCGATAGAATGAATCGGTTCGTGACTGTGACCGATAATTCCTTCAGGAACGCAGAGCAAGCATATCATGACGCTCTGGCCAATCAGGACAAATTACAAGAGGATATAACCAGCCTGAAACAATGGAGTGTCGACACCAAAAAACTTTACCAAACCAATACCGTTCGAGAACATGTCTCCCAGGACTGGGCTGACAAGACTGACGCTATCAGAAAACAATTGGTTAAGATGCATGCGGACTTTGAAAATTCGATTGAAGAGCTTCAAAATCTACGTGACGAAGCCAGAGTGAAGGATGAAAGAATTTCAAAGCAATCTACAATACTCAAAACAGCAGAAAACGCAATCAAAGAGAACCATGACCTCAAACGCACCCGGAACGAGCTTGAGCAGGAGCGAAGGCGACTTCAAGCAGACAATGATACTATGCGTCAACAGCATGAGAAGTGTCAGAATCTAGTCGAAGAAAAAAATCGAAAATTGGAACAGAATCGTGTGCGAATCAACGATCTCATCGGGAGAGTGTGGGGAGAACGGGGCTACACTACTGATGCGGTAGATCGTAATACCCAGAGAATACAAGGGTTACTTGACACCATCACAGCACAGAGAGACAGCCTCATACAGGAGAAAGAAAAGTTTGAGGGCGAAGCCTTCTATCTCAGCAACGAAGTCGTGACAAGAAAAAGTGCCGAGCAGGAGATGGAAAAGAAATTGAATCTCGCCAAGTCCAAACTCACACAAAAACAGCGAGACCATGACGCTACTGTACGGGCCCGTACTGAGCTTGAAGCAAAGTTGAAAGCTTGTCAGGATGATCTCGAAGAATGTCATAGCAACTGTAATCAATGCAAGAAGGACCTGAAGAGGGCCAAAGATGAATTGGAAGACTCAAGACAACTATTCGATCTTTCTGTTAGTGAGATTAAAGATGCCAATGAAGCGTCGACAAAATTGGGCACTGATCTGAATACTGCACAAGATAACCTAGCAAGTGCCAATCAACAGCTGATTAAGGCGAGAGAGGACTTGAACGATGCAAATGAGAAGTTGAGGAAAGCTCATACGGACTTGGAAGACACAAAAACTAAGTTCGACAAGGCAGACAAGGATACGGAGGAGACAAAGAAGAAACTATCCACAGCTGAACAAGATTTGAATAACGCAAAAGAAGAACTGATACGAGTGGAAAAGGAGCTGACAGACGCCAAAGAGACGCAAATACAGAACGAAGGTAATGAGTCTGAGATCAACAGAAAATTGAACGAAGCGAATGCAAAGCTGAAGGAATTGAGAAAGGAGCTTGAGAAGGCTAATACCGAGCCTAAGGGCGCGAAAGTGAAGCTGGGAGAAGCTGATCCCCGTCTGGAACAAGCAAATGAAAGCTTGGCTGAAGCAACAGAGGAAATTGAAGATTTGAAGAAGAAGTTGAATCGAGTCAGAGAAGCCAGAGACTATAACGAGCGAAAACTCGATGAATGTGTCAAACATCGCGACGCCACAGATGTTTCACTTGCAGATTGTATGATCAAACGTCTGTCGGCGGAAGAAAAATTGAAGACTTGCGAACAGACCTGCAAAGCTCTCAAAGCATTAGCTAAGAAAGAGGAAGGTATTGCTAACAAAAACGCAACGTTGGCCAATGACAGGATTCAGGGCTTCAACAAGGCGAATGCAGAAATCGAAAGACTGAAGGAACAGATGAATAACTTGGCTCAGGACAGAGACATCTGGAAACTCAGAGCTGAGCAATGTGAGAATCGTGAAAAGAAAGGCAAAGGACAAGGCACATCATCGATCACCGTGGGCTCGTCAACAACTGCTACACCTAACACTGGGTCAGCCACTTCTACTTCCGATACTCCATCAACATCTGTTGCTTCACCCAACATTCCTTCCACTCAAACAGGTTCTATGCCACCACCGTCCGGTACTACACGTGCAAGTGGTTTGTCTGGAACTCGAAATGGATCTCTACCAACACCCATCACAATATCAACTGAAGTTACCAATACTACTAGAGAGTCACCCAGTACCCCATCTACTGCTGTTGGGCATAAGCGTCCTCAGCCAGCCAGTTCTGGTAGAGGGAATCTGAAGAAAACAAAGTCACATCATGCAGACCTTCTTTCTCCGACTGCCATTGCTCATGGCCAATTCCCAGATGATGATGGTATGATGCAAGTGCAGAGACCAGAAGGAGAAGCAAGTTCCTCTGCTCCAGGTCCTGATGTTGACGCTGCTGGAAACATTATTCACCGCTTTACAGATTTTGGTGCAAAGAATGCCGTATGGCATGACTACTTTACAGCAATCAGATATTTCTTGCCAGATCAGAACGAAGCCAGAATAGTACACGACTCGCACCAGCGCATGGAAATTGCTGACTCGATCGCCCAGCTTCAACGATTCCTTAACATCCCAGCAAATGATTACTGCTTGGTGGGGCGTCGCAAATATGCTCCGTTCACCAATGGCCTCAGTCATCGTTGTGACACTTGCGAAGAAGAAGATCGAACTTGTTGGTATGTGACGCTTGCCGATGGTGCGGACCTCAACATGTATGTTACTGCTAAGCAGGCGAAGGGTAAGAACAAGACCGAAAAAGCGCGAAGCCTATTGAAGTTTGGTACCAATGACTCCAAACTCCGATTTGTTTTCCATGTAAGACTTCCTGCAAACAATGCCGCAAGTCTTACTGCTGCTACCGCAGAATCTAGCGCTATCACAGGTCCTTCTGATACCTCTGGCACCAGCGCTGGTGGTACTGGTACTGCGCATGATGTCGATGACGATGCTGCTAATATCAGCTAATTGAAGTATGATGGGAAGCTGGAGGTTTCGAGAGGTGGCACAGTGGATTGGATGTCTTGATGGTCATGACAAGCTTCATGCAGATCGTGATGAAGGCGGTATTGGAACAAGAAGCAAAGAGACTGCTAATGCGATACGTTGGGAACAAGTATCGAGTGCATTTGCACAATTTCACAGTGTAGTCAACCCTGTTGATACAATAGCTCGTCTGTCTATATCATCATCCGCACGTCCTTTCCTGTTCTTCTACCTACATAGTACACTATGCCTTCGATCCATCTACCATCGACACCCGCCAGTATTCCACTTCTACCTCTTTAAAACATGTATGTTGTTGTTGCTCTCTTCGATGCACAGGTCAATTGACTTGGTCAAGATGAACGATCCTAGATATTCCGGATGTGAATATGTCGCAGTCACTGTAATGCTTGCAACCATCACCTGTGTACTCTCTTTACTTTCCATATCTACTTCCGGCATCGCGTATGGAAGGTCATCATTTTGGATTGCGTCAAGCATGTTGGAAACGTTTGGATGGTCTTGAGCTGAAGTCGAGTTCAAAGAGGGACTGCACCATTTTTGCGTCTATTCTTAGGAATTATTCGAGAGGGTGATACATGGTGAAGTAGATAGGTCTACTGGTCTTGATCGTTTTGGTGCACTGGAAGGTCGAAAGGGAACGTGATGGAGGATATCACATTGCTCATGACAGACTTCCAGGTATCGTATGTACGAGCTGAAACCTTCGAGTAGCATCATGGAATGTGGACTGCAGCATTCCAATATCTGCTGGTACGCTAGGAGTAAACAGGATGCGTGAGGTTGAAGTTGACGCAGGCACGAGATCACGTGGTGGAAAATGGAGGAAGTGGCCTCGACAACCTCCTTACACACACTTCACGAGAGCTGTTCATACATGAATTCCATCTGACTCTATTCAGCACTTGCTGCAATCCTCAGCGCCTGTGGTAGGTCAGTTATTATCATCGTTGTATCGGGAATACTCTCTCCTTCCGATTCCGCTTCAGATGGTTGTCCAGAACCATTTCCAGTCAACAATTACTCATGTAGCAAATGACATCCAATAACCACGTTCACTATGGTTGACTTTAAACCTATACTGTCCTTTTCGATGTATGATCAACTACTTTCGCTTCCTGTGGCACGAAATGCTATCATGCAAAGATACAAGAGTCAGAATCTTGAGGTGCGCACATCTTCAGTACAACACGACACCCAATCAATTGCTCCTCGAGACATTTGCTACTTGTCTTTCGACTCACATCACCAGTGCGGAGAAATTGACTTCGAGTCGCAGTTCACAACTCCAAAAAGATGGGTTCATGAAGAAGTCGGCGTTTTCGGATGGTTTGCAATTGAATGTGCTTCCCATCGCAAGATCGAACTCGGTACACTTTGGACCGAAACACATGAGTTGAATTGATCGTTTCCTTGGTTCAGTCCTTACTCATACTTATGTGGCAATCAGTTGTCAGTCATCCCAGCATCTAGGGTGCTCCATTTGAGGCTCGACGTTAATGGATTACATGACAGGTATGGTTGAGACGGTCTCTGATCTAGAAGTCTTTCCTCAACTATGGTGCGGTTCTACCAAAATGAAATGGAAACAAGGTGATATTATTCAATCAATATCATATTGGCACTACAAATGAGCCATTACTGCTTACTTCGGATGCAAGTCGTGCCAGATCAGCCGATACCGCATCTTGAGATTACGCGATGATAGGATTGGATCCTGATTCCTTAGACCATCTTTCCATCTCGGCACAAATTCTGAGATTCCAGTCGATGAACCACCTGTTCCCATAGACATCCACAAAGCGATAACCACTGAAAAATGTCAGACATTAATGACAAGAGACGACCGCAGTCTGGACCATTTCGCTTCTCTCAACAACATGAAACCTTGTTCGTTCGACACTACCCAGTCACAAGTGCTGGCATTTGTGGAGCTTCTTGTGCTTCATCTTCAAATGATGTTTGTTGGCGACTGCGAGACAATCTTCCTTCATTAGTTGCTGGACTTCGGGAAGCATGGCGTAGTCTTCGCGAAGTCTTCTGAATATGATCCAGCGCTTACCATGATAGACTTGATTCCTTCATGCTTTGGTGTCGATATCATCCATGTATACACCTGCAAACCAACCTTCCGGAAACAGAGATGGATATAAGGATGTATCAGCCAGACGTACGAAACAACATCCAAGACCATTTTTGTGAAGATCGTCCTCTGCTTTCAAACAGTCGCTGATCATCCATCGCTCTTCATCACCATTACGGCAATATTCATCATAGTTTGCATGCAAGAGACAACCCCCTCCACTACCTTGTATGAGAGCTTGCTCGTTGAGATTGTATTCGATGCGAGAACCGTCCTCGTCGTTCCACATACACAGTCTCTGCAACATGAAATTCTCATAGGGTTTCCAATCATCAGGTACGATGAACTTGTTGTACATGGCCATTGCAACTTTAGACATATGTCCAAGTACTGGCGGATTGATCATGCGAACAGCTCCGTAGCTTTTGTGCTGTGCTAGAATAGCATGATGCTTCTCTTCTTCATCGTCCATGGGAACAAAAAGCTGCTGGAAATGACCACCATCTGGAGTCAAACCTTTGATACCAATCTCGATGGTACTGCTGCGAAAATCCAGTGCCGGAAACCTATCAAAAACCTTTCGAGTCGAGGATCCAAGGGTGCTCTTGACAGCTCTGCTTAACATCATCAATCGCCCTTCTGCTACCAAAACCGTCTTGTATGCTTCTTCCACTCGGAGTGCGCAGTCTTTGAATTGTGATCTTGACACATCAACTGCATCATTCAGATTATGCTGTTCCGCTTCGCTGCGATGAGGATCCTTTTGATCACGAGCTTTGATATCGGTCCCATATTTTCGCATGATTGGCAAGGTTCTGTACAGAAGGTCAGTTTGAAGATACGTCCAAAACATATATGAACTAACCCTTTGACAGCCAACAGAAAGGTGGATATGTCAACAAACTCCAATGATCTGTAATCATATGTTCTCTCGATCATCTTATTGACCTGGTGTCTGAAAACCTTAGTGTCTTGATTGAATATGTCATTATCGATCTCACTGTCTGAATTAGCAACGTCTTTGAAGAATGATCAGATCCATACAAGAAAGGTTGGATTGAATCTCGATAATCCTTTCGATATGCACACAATTGTCCGAAGTCAAATTCGCTCGCGAGCCGCATGAGAATTACTCTGTCTGAATAGATGCTCTCAAATACCTCCCACTCACTAGGAATATAGGTATGACTTCCATATCCCGGCTCTGCTTTGGTCAAACCCATGTAACTGAGTCTGGAAAGGACTTGACCCATCTTGTGGGATATGGTAACTTTGAAAGGTTTTGCGAATGTCGAGATGATAGTTTGGATTTCCTCCAATGTTGTGAGGAAAATTGGTATTTTCACACGTCTGTGTGCAATAATGAATTCAGAGCCCAATGTGTTCTACGACCTGGGGGTTTTACCGAGAAAATTGTATGGGAGTAAGGCTGAGCGTTCTGGATCAAGCTGTGATGGCCATGCACCTTGACATTTGTTCATGACCGAGTAAGCACATGCAGAGAATTAAGAGGGAGACTTGATTAGTTTCAAGAAGTACGTTGTTCATTTTGGTATGTCATACGAGGAAGATATCCCATGTTGAGGATTCAACCATTGGTTTCCACTCAGTGCATCATCAAGATGAAATCCTTATCACAGATCATTACAAATGCTTCGATTTCTTCTGATGTGTCATGATTTTTGTGCCACATCTTACTCCTCGTACACTGGTGGAGGAGCTTTGTCAGCCAGAGGCGCTTGACGTTGAACCATTTCACGGAGAGCTGTCATCATCTGAAGTAGCTCAATGATTTGACGATCTCTCTGCGCAATGTTAGAAAGATGACGTGCTTCCATAGCGATCAGACACTCTTGAGCACGCTTCATATCGTCAATCATGTTCATGACACCAGCATCATGTTCAGCTTGAGCAACTAGAAGGGATTCCTGTAACGTCTGCACCTCTTTCTCATGTTCACACTCCTTTTTTCTTGTAGTCTCTTGGTGTATCAAGAATTGAGCCTCCATAGCATGCAACCTCTCAAGTTCCTTCCGATGAGACTCCTTCATTGCTGAAATTTGTGCGTGATGCGCCTTTCTGATTGCTGAGAGCTCTTCCTCATGACCGTCTGAACTAGCTGAGATTCCTTCCTTGTGAGCATGTTCTGCCTCACGCGATCCTGATTTCTGTCCTTCTCCAGAGTCGGAATTCAACTCAGGATGATCATAGTTTGTGGACGAATGTCTTTCTTCGTTACTGCTGATTTCAGAAACATCATGCTTGTTAACATACATCGAAATATCGACTTTGGCATCGGGAGGAAAGGATACTTGAGGCTTCTGGTGAAAAAGATTGTTGGTCTGGTGGAGTTTGTCATCATGTCTGTCGCTTCGCAGGTGGCTACTGCCAATTAGCATCTCTAGCCATAACATGAATATAACTTACCTGTCTTGCTTTCCAGTCACGTTCCCCTCCGCAATCGACGATGAAAGTATGTTTATCAACGTGCTCTGACGGGCCTCAGAATGATCTTCATCTGTCTTGAGTACTCGTTCTTCTTCCTCAGTTTCAATATTGAGAGCCGCCATCTTTTCCTCGTACGAGTTCATCGCTTCCCCGTCGGTGGTTCGAGGTGCCGTATCGATTGTGAAATGCAAGCAAGGTGATCGAGGATTTCTGGTTGCACACTGGTCAAGAGTCCACCAC
The DNA here is from genome assembly GCA_032357745.1 of Camptophora hylomeconis. Taxonomy (NCBI): domain Eukaryota; kingdom Fungi; phylum Ascomycota; class Eurotiomycetes; order Chaetothyriales; family Chaetothyriaceae; genus Camptophora; species Camptophora hylomeconis. Next base: position 434,464 of record JAOTMB010000021.1, read on the forward strand.
AACTATTCACTTCTGGTCGGGAAACACAATGGCTCGTAATGCAAGACTGGGGAGGGCACCGTTCAATTTCGACGAAGGCTGTACAACAAACATCTCTTTGTCATTGACTCTCGATCTACACAGCTATCTTGTTGACTCGATCGCAGAGTTCGGTAGCTTCTTGCAGCTGGTATGCGAACTCAGACTTCGTGTCTCTCACGGTTGGTGTATATCCTTTCCTCGCAAAAGCGATCCCTCTTCATCTTCACATCTCATCCAGCTCAACGGTCCTCACGAAAATTGCTACCAGCTAGCTTGACTTGTTCAATTTCCTTTTTTTGTCTCGAGCACAATCTCGTCGGTTCGGTCGTCGGTTCGAGGCAAAGGAAGGTGCGCAAAGTTTGGTAGAGAAGGTGCAATCACCAACGACAAGGCTATCATGAAAGGGGTTCATGGAGACTGGAGGGAGACATGTTCAATGACATCGATGGAGAATTCTAGCAGCGTGGTCATGATGGTTGATGGTGATTGGCAATGCCAATGAATAGCGCAGGTTTGAAGGATGGAATTGGGGGCCTTCTTGCGGAGAAGTTCAAGCAGGAATTCGGCAGTCATCTTTTCGTTCTTCGGGCTTGTTCCAAGCTTCTCGTTGCTGGGGCTTCGATAGTTGGAGAGATCTTTGTTTACTCTGACGTCTTTCCGACTCGACTGTAAATCACACATCCAGCAGATATCAAGATCTCAATCAGAATCACATCCCTTCTCACTACGTCCTGATCCATTTGGGAAGTTCTTGTGTACCTAAAGTAGATTGACGTTGCTGTCACCACTCGCATACCCCTCAATGTCGCTGTCGCTTTGTCCCACGGATATGTCAAAGTACATTACTTTTTACAAATTCTGAATCATATCTACTACCGTCCGTAACCATATTCAACGTCTAATTGTCGTCTTCTCGATAATCTCATTTGCTGGAACAGAGCTTTCCCTGGTTTGGGAAACTTCCACACCATGAAATTCAGAATCACGTTCTCAAATATGGAACAATGACCAGACATGATACAGACTTGCGGATATGACAGTTCGATAGAGCTCATCGCGGACATCATTCTCATAGTTCAAAATCACTCGGTATCGCTAATGCTCAAAAATCCAAAAATTCCAAAAAATCTGGAAATCTGTGAACTGTCAATTTTAATCGATTTGATGAGTTTATTAGAGCTAAGAGATCCTGTTGATGCACCTGGGAGAGTTTGAAGTCGTCTTTCAAGTTTCTTGTCATCGTCTTAGGAGTTTTCTCATGTGAAGGTAATCCTTTCGAATCGCCATCTATACCGTTATTTCTGCACAGCTCTAGACAGTTCAGATCCGGCTCTTTCGAATGATACCAGAATCAACTTGTTCTGCTCAGAAATGAAGAAAATCGAAAATTTTGGGAAATTCTTCGAAAATATCAACTTCTTCAAATCGCCGTTTCTGACTTCGAGAATCTGAACGTGAGTACTGCAGAGCTCAAAAACGGAGATGCTAAAAGACCGGATCTGAAACTTGACTGATTGTCTCACAAGTCTCCAAAACAGCCGAAAAACATCACATCAACACGAAGGAGGTGAAGGTGATGCACGAGCTTTTTGACCTTGTGATGATGGTTTATATGCTTTATGGAGCAAGGAGAACATGATAGTAGCTTTCAATCATTAAAGATGTTGCGGGCAGAGTCGATCACCAAGCACCAAAGTTTGGCATTCTCCCGGTAGTTGAATTCTTCGAAATTCACAACCACACGACTGGATTTCAGCACTTACTGTATTTGAGATGATTGAGAACTGATCTTTCTGTCTACATGTCATCTTGAGATGAAGGAACTCGAGAATTGCTCCGTCGCTGACAAGACTCAAAATTTCCGCAAAACGTACACATCAGTTTCGGACCGGACAAAAGTTGAAGTCATCCTTTTTCACCATTTTTTGTTCACCGGATAACAGAGACCTGTCAGATGTATCAGCGCATGTACCTTGTCAGGCATTCTGCTTCGATGTCTAGAGGCTTGAGGACTTGGAATCGAACATGGAACGCGGAGTTTGGAAATTCGCATCAAAGAAGAACAACGACGATGGGTGAGGTCTAAGTTACGCACAAGACAGCATTAGATACTAACATTGTCATCAAAGCTGTTGCTGGCGAATGATGGTGCCGTATTGGATGGACCGTCACAGCATGGGATCAATCTTGTCGCCAGGTTGCCGATACGACAAACTATCAGTAAAAGGTCCAGGATTAGATGAATGGTTTGCTCAGTCCTTGTCCGTGCAATGACAATTCAAACAGAGCATGATATCCAATCCATACACCCAGTCTATGAAGGGAGGACAGCTTATCTTTACAACAATACTCCATCGACCAAATACACAAGACTCATGTGCCCAGGTTTTGGACAATATTCAATCGTTGGAGACTAGATGACGCTTCTGCATGCTGTACCAGACTCCATATGACATGACATTCTGTTGTTGCCAAACAATCTCTTAGCTACCACATCCATCTCAGGTTTGACCACTTCGTTTCATTAACGAAATCAGCTTATTGGTTTTGGACGTATTTACGACAGCAATCTCAGGAGAAAGGTTCAATCTTGATTGTTCCAGCGCACCTTACATACTTCCACAACGTCGGACTTTGCCAACATCCCTTCTTAAAACGATCAGTCATACGAGAAAGTTTATTGCATTTCGTCCTTCGAAAGAATTGCAATCAGGCTGATATCGCTTGATGCTTTATCTCTGACCACTTGAGAATGTGTCGACTGCTGCAAATATGCTCACTGAATTCGATATTGATCCTTGCATACTCTGGTGGAAGTCAAGTTATGAATGATGTTATTGTTAGCCTAGCAAGCACCTATGCAGACTCGAATCGAGTTGACATACTGTGCATTTGGAAGCCTAGCTTAGCTCGTATGAAGCTTAAGATAATCATTTTCTGTCAAGAAAGGTCTTCAAGATGCCCAGCAAACAACGAGCCTTTCTTTATGTGTTCATCATAACCAGGAAGAGATTCTACATGGCCATGTGATTGATGGAGTGGCCTATCCAACACCAAGAGGATATCGCTGCTATCGCCTGTGGCAAAATATGAACATTCCTCTATGGAGTGATTACTTTCAAACTGGTCACACTAGACATGATCAGTATTTCGGTTCTTCCATTACCAATTACTTTCTTCCATGTCGGACATGCTGAGTTTGATCAACCGACAACCATCGAATCTTCTGACAAGAAATGAGTCAAATCACTGCGGTAATCCCATGAACGAATCCACAAATGCTCATTAGTTGTTTCATGTGACAACGGCAATACGACATCTGTCATACAATCGTTACATATATTGTGTTCCCATATCAATTTGCTTGCAACATCTCGAAATTGACTCATATTGACCACAACATCATTGAGGTTTGGAATACAATCGGACAGCTTGCACAGCTTCAAACGGCAGAGTTGAAAAACTTCATGGACTGTTATCAGGTCATATGCTCTACGATCACTATTTTGACTTGTAAGTCCAACCACATACATACTATAATTTGTCAATGTCGGTATGTAACTCGCATCATAATACGCCGCACAGGACGTCTCTACTTATGGATCATATCCAGTTCGACTGGTTGGAGAAAACCACATCACAAGCCCTGCGGAACACTCAATACGACAATTTGACTTGGTGTATTCTCAGCTCTCTTCATTAACTCCTGAAAGGACTCCCGTGATTAAGGACCAATAACACCTGACATTACATGGATAGCAGCTGGATACTGGCGATGTGTTGTCATTTCCTCATACATGTTCGTGCTTCTTGTCAGCTGCTTTTGGCGGAAACTCAAGTCTCAACTCGAGCCACCTCTGTCTTGGGAGGATCTGCCTAAGATGCTGATAAACCTTGCACCTCTGAGTCTGCTCCCATATCATCGGATCCACCTTGGAAGGGTGACATAAAATTGCAGTACGCATCCCAAACTTACAAATGCCAGAAAGGGAATGGTAAACAGTTCACCTATTTTTCTCCCGTCTGACGAGTCTGTTCATGAGAGGGATCAGAGTGGACATTGAGATGCTCATTTCCGTCAGAGAACTATATTCCAAGCTCGCTATGGGTTGAACAGCGAAAAATAGTTGCGCGGTCGAAGTGCTTTGACAGGTTACAATATGAGTTAGCAATACCCACGCCCAAGCAACACTCTCAGGGGCGACACATCATTGAGTCAAGATGATCACATGCTCTACAATCCGGAAATAATTGACAGCATATATACTGAAGCGCTGCTATTGCATCTTCATATCACAAAACATGATATGTTCGTCCCACCAAACTTTGCCCATGGAGGCCATATATGCCATTTTACACTATCTTCAGCTCCAACAGGTGTTCAACATTACCATTCAGTTGATCTCAATATCAATTATCAATCACTGCCGTGAATCACATCGGTTTGGCAGGATCGAAGAGAACGCAACACTCATCGGTTTGGAATATAATTTCGAACCCTTCTCATCGATGATTTAAAGCGACGCTGTCGCGCACATCAAACAATATATGTATTCGATAGAACGCATCAAGATGTACTGGGTCACACATCTGGGGACGAAATTGATGAATGTCGCCTCAATCGATCTTGATTATGGCTGTGTCATACAATTTTTGGTGTAAGTGACATATTGATATATCTGAGTTACTTGATCACTTGAAGCAGTGCGGCTGGTATCAAACTCTAGAGCGAGCGAAGCTCTATCTGAGCATGTTAAAGTCGTCCTGAGAAGTGTTCGAGCATTCCCAGCAACTTGACGATGCTGCCCTCACTCAAATTTTGGTGTGAGCGCCATACTTGAAAATATGACCACTGGGCGAAGTGTTCTTGGGTGACCGAGCTCACCATCATTTACAGCTCGATCAGCGCTGTTCAATGATATAATGATCCTGTCAAAATTTACACCAATTAGGTGTCACGGACACGGATGCGATTTCTCGCTGTGACAATTACGCCAACCTACACCAGATAGATATCTACACTGCCGGGAGTAGTACCGTTAAGCAGCCATATATGTTTCGGTTACCGCTGAGCGACAAGCGTGTCCCACTCTTTCAGATATCTCCAGATATCTCAGAATCTCATATGTGGGCCACACATACAAATTTTGCGGGTGAATACATGTATGGTGCATGAAAAGATATGAGAAGCGTCGGTCGGTGATACATCATCATTCCTGATAACAGTCAGTCCATATCAATTCAGAACTGGTCTTACATTATCTCGATTCTTCAGCCAGCAAAAATAATTGGCATGATGGCAAATTCTGACAAATTTGTATGACAAGACCATATAAGGTATCGGCAGCTGACGATCTGATTGGGGATAGAATTTATGCTTGCGATATGTTCTCCTTACCATCCTATCTATGGTTTTCGTCCACAAAACTCGGAAAGTGATCGAGCATCATACCGAAGTTCGCATATGTCCTCATCATACAATTTGACTAGCTGACATCATACATGCAATTGCTAGATGACTACATCGCCGGTCGACGCAAGCAGTCTGGAATGTACACAGTTTAAGACACACAAAGTGATGGGGTGCCTGAAAATTCTGTCGCTCAAAAGCTATTCTCACAACATCGGCTCCCTGACAGCTAATGAGCCACAACACCACTAATGCTACAATCGCCAGATGACCACGCAACCGGCTGGGCAAATATTTCACGGATCCACTCTCCTGTATGACCTGAACTACGAATGAATCTTACTTTTGATCATGTAGTGATTTCTTTGCGAAAACTAGCCTTGTACACAATCTGGTGCAAATTCTTCCTGATGAGTGGGAGAGATATCAAGAACACTTCAACTGAATACAACTGGTGAAATGATCACCTCTACACCGTACTTGATCATCCCTGACATGAAGTCTCGAGTCAGTGTTCGAGATATGTCGACGCAGATTACAATTCGAAGAATTGTCCTGCTTCTCACACAAATTTCACAGAACGCTAACAACCACCCACACGGGCAGTCAAAGACTTCATCAGTATGTAGAGAATGATCTTCTTCATGGTAGACCGAGGCCGGATTATTCAGAAACAAATCAAAATATTGATTGTCCTTGGATTACATTTACTATGGTTGATTCGACAGCCGAATTTATATGATACGTGGCAAGCAGTTCGAGCAGTGACTATGACGAACTGCGAGAGTTCATCTTCGGAAGCAGAATGATATGATCTGTTCGAGACCCGGGGCCAAAGATAGGTCTTATGACCAATCGTCTATATTGTCCCACACAAAATCGATGATGTTTGAGTAGAAGGAATCGATACATGGGACGTCCTTCTCAGAAACTTTCCAGCTGATTCATGTCAAAGAATACTCAGAGACTACTTCTATGGAAAGATATTATTCGGTACTGTCACGTTTAATCACCAAAAACCACATTAAGTAATACCGAAATCGCACCAAAAACTGGCTACAGGACACCTACGAAAACTCTCCTGTCTTTACTAGCTACAACAGATCGTCTTGTATCTCTGAGAAGAGGAGATCTTGATATAGATGGAGGCAGCATCAGGAGTCCCAGAAACTGTATATCAATCTGAGTATCGCTCGACTGAAGATGGGTAGGTGTCAAACCCACAGACATCTGTGAGTTGCAGAAGTGGACTCAAGCTGACAACGGACCATGGTCCAGACCCATCTTCCGACTCTCTCATGATACCGCTTACCTGAGTTACAGTCCAGGGTCTACTCTGGCCTAGTATGGAATTACCACTCTGCGTTATCAATGTGATTTTTCTACGGCTCGATCAACTTCGCACATAATGACACTCATCACGATACTCTCATTCACTTTCCTGGACTTCTGATATCACAAACTTACAGTTTGACGTCCAGGAACATCCTGCGCCGATTTAATTTCACACCGGGAGAACATGTTCCAAATGACTGGGAATACCGTCATCAAAACCACACATGCGCCAACTGAATTTCATCAAAAACTGTGTTCTAATCATCTCAGATCCATCTTGCGACGCGACAGTTGCTAGAAAGTTTGCGAGAAACAATGTCGTTGCCGTTGATATGAATGTTGAGAACTTCTCAGATTTACCTATCAAATAATGTGAAGCTTCGACATTAGACTCTCAATCGAACAATACAAGGCGATAGTCTAGTGTATGAAGGGTATGCCGGCCTTGCTCACCATCGCTTTACTCCTGCAAGAATGAGCGGAGGCTGTGCATCACTCCAGGCTCACCACGAAGTGCCATCTCGGTCTATGAATTTAAGTACAGGCTCCAGGTATTACAAGCCTTCATTTTCATCCACTTTCAGAACACGAACTACGCATAACGGAGAAATGCGATCACTGTTTCTTTGTTCTTGATAGTTCTACAATGGACTTAGAGCAGCGTTCTGCGAGGTGTGTACAGCCATGTTCATGAAGATTGCTGGTTCATCTGAATGCGCCGTGTACATATTTGACGATTGGCATCGGGCAGTAGAAGATCGGTCAAGAGAAGAACATACAGTTACAAACTACATCGTAAGAGGCCCGCATCACGAACCAGGAAAATCTTCTGACTTCTGCCGATTGGGGATTGTATTCGGTTAGAGCTGAATCTAAGTAAAGCCTCATTCTTTACAAGCATGCCAGACCAAAGGGACAGTCAAGAGAAACTCAGCATTGCTCCAGCTAAACTTTGAACGACAAATTCCCCGTTTAATGAAATTGGTATTTCTCCATTTGCTATACGCTAAGACAGCCAAGAGGCCTGCGCGTTGCATTCTAATGGTCCACCCAATCAAAAAGATCACTGATCCTTTCGTTAAGCCGAGTCCACACGCTATCGATAAACAATTTATTCATTACTGCTCTGGCGAAATTGAGTCTGGCTGGTTGTACAGCGGGTCTCAAAAGTCTGAACCCCCAATCTGATTCTACAATACTCCTCCCTTCCTGACTGATCACCATGCAAGTTGGACTGGCAGGAAAATCGTACCCGTCTTAGCATTGAAGCTTTCGCTGTGATAGTAGACTGTTCAAGTCGAGAATGTACAGCGTCAGTGTTGCAAAAAGGTAAGGACGAAGGAGGATCAAAGAGGGTATGGAACACAGGGTTCAGGCTTGACCTATCGTATGAACTGGATCCAGACTTCTCTAAGCGAATACCAAGATGTTGGGCGAGGTCCAGCTAAACACTGAGTTGTTCAAGCTAAATGAAATTTGAATGCCCACCTTGCGGATGATGATACTGAACTCTAAGCTTAAGGATTGAACAATCCATCACACGACGATGTTCTTAACTCGCATGTGAGCATCTTCGGTCACTCGATCTTCGTCCTTCCAGCATTGGAACGCATTTGTTACATAATTGACAATTTTTTGACACCACATTCGTTGATGTTCAGCATGTATTTATACCTGTTGCCCTTGATCACTGCCGGGCTTGTTGGCTCAGCTACAGCACGACCAGAACCACTGCCCTCGACCTCTTCACAAGCATGCAATATTCCTGCTCCAGGATGTTCATCTCCTGGACCTCAGACCACTTATCTACCTGAGCCATGCTTTCCTTCAACTAAAGTATGTTATCCGATCAATTACTATGCTGCTCAAGATCAGGGCCAGTTCATTGTTGGTTCGGATGGAACTATCGACTCTCAAATCAATGCTAGATGTCAGACTGTATGTAACAGCCAGTCTCAGTGCTTGTCATACATTGCCACAGAAAATATATCACCTAATGGCTTAGCTACTGGTACCTGCTTTTTATATTCAATTCAGCAAGTGTATCCGCGTCAGTGTGTCGATTCACCCTCAAGAATTCAGGCTTTCTATAAGCAGAAGATTTGTCCTGCAGTGACGACTACATCCTCAACCACGAGGAGTACAAGTACTTCCACATCTAGATCTACCACAAAATCATTGAGCACCACGACCACAAAGTCATCAACAACTTCCAGAACTACGTCAAGCTCCACCACTACAACCTCATCGTCAACGACTTCTTCTACTACTTCTTCATCTTCTACAACTACAACATCGTCCAGCACGACCACTAGTTCATCGTCAACCTCGTCAAGTACGACGTCGTCTACTAGTTCTACCACGACATCAAGCTCAACATCATCGACAAGTACTACGACATCCTCCTCTACCACATCAAGCACTACATCTACTACGACATCATCATCATCATCCACTACAACATCAAGCACGACCTCTTCTACCACGACAACACCATCTATGACGACAACGTCTTCAACCACCACCACCACCACCACCACAGCTGCCCCCACCCCGAGCTGCTCACCAGGCCTGGTCTGCAGTCCAGGTGGCTATCGCTACACAGTTCACTGCCAAGAAGTAGTCGTGCCAGGGGCAGGCAGTAACGCGAACGCCCCCGTATCTACCGCCAACGCTGGTGATTGCCAGGCTGTTTGCGACAACGATCCTACCTGCACAGGATATTCATACAAATATGATACTGGAATCTGTAGCACGTTCTCACCTTTGAACGATTATACAACAGCAGCGGATCCTCAGGGAGTATGGGGCCTATATCAGGAAGGAGATTGTCCGTTGTGAGTTGACTTGCATGGTGGACTGGACTTGCGTCCTACTCTGATTACTTTATAGTCTTTGCGGGATGTAATTGTTCTTGGGCTTGAAGGCAAAGTTCGTGGATTCAAACCGTACAGACTATATTACTATATTTCATGTTTAGCGGCGTTGAATTTAGATATACATCATACTATAATGGCTATAGATATTCTATCACGAGATCTTGTTACATTCCTTAGGGTCGTGTCTTTCCCTCCGACTATCAATTTGTCTCAGAGACTACAGAGCTTTTCTAGGTGACTTCCCATAGAACTCGAAGACTAGCTGAGTAATTGAACACGAATACCTGTATGGTATGACAACGAATGATCGTTTGGCTCTGGGTCGGTATCTCCACATCGCGTGAAGCAGCCGGATGATATTAAGCGTGGATGTGTGCGAGCAGAGCTTAGTCATGCTACACTGAGCTCTAAGTGAACAATAGTCTCTTCCAACAGAATGCTGCAGGCGATTCATTGAAGAGGCTCCTTATGTCTGCCAGTTTTAAAACACTTCAGTGTCACTGATTCTTCATTGAGAATTTCGAGTAGATCTCCCAGATCTTACTTACGGGAAGCTTTGTTATCAACCGCAGACGTACCATTCTTTAGTTCCAATGACGTTGTGACATTCATTCAATTTATCTACTGGATTCAGCATACGGCTTGAAGAACTTCGCATCTCTCTGCCGTTTCCATTACCTGTATCAATCAGCTGCTCGTAGTCTTACTTCAATTCACATCTGACCTAACAGCTTTTCGCTAAGCATGACGGATTTACTCGTTACTCTTCATTGAAGTCAACTATTCAACATCTATTGGTAAGTCTCGATTGCCTTTGCAATGAGGTTTTAGACATTAGCAGATGTCTTCTTCTTACACTCGAAAAGGTAAAGTTAGCCTAAACGTTTAATTTCATATTCACTTCCCTTAGAGCCAGAGATCATCATCACCAAAATGTTAGATCTGGTACTTCCTCTACGCGTTTAAACTGCAAATGTGTCCTTTTCCTGATTAGATAATTTGTCTTGTGATACTTTTGGTACAGCAACAAATTTTTCTAACATGCGGATCACAACATCATAGCATGTTCTCCTGACCTGAAAGTCTGAATCTCGAAACGAAACAGCTTCTGTCTTCTCCATTCAATACATACATCTGGACACCAAGAGAGGTTTTCAAGTTCTGAGAAAGCTATCTACATCGATGGTATCTATTCTATCGGTTGCGATATTCATTTCTATACATGGTGAACAATCACATAATTGATACGATAGCTTGTTCAATCTTCTATTCCAAGTCCTGATCACCTTACGGGGCTGGTTGTCCTGCATGGTACATACATATTGTATCGGTGGTTTTCGCGTTAGCGTTAAGAATTTTTTAAGTTTCGTACTCTAAAATTTAAAGTTTAGATTTTCTTCTTTTTTAGCATTCTTAAAACCCTGAAACCCAAAACACGAGTTTTTC